>CP137675.1:26124602-26186557 GCA_037976565.1 Mesocentrotus franciscanus
CAATTCTGTATGATAAATTATACATTACATAGGAGAAATATTTGAACGTATAGATCCAAGTACTGTGTCAGGCACTACTCACTATGAATATCGCGATCCTCTTTTAATTAAAATTAACATTTTGAAGGCATTTTTAAATAATGTGAAACGGAAGTGAATAATACACGTTTTGATGTGAAAAAGAGCGAGCAGTTTATAAACCGTTTACAATCTTTTCGCCCATAGAGCTTTGATAATTAATGAATGCCATTACCTGAGAGATCTTAATATGGAATGGCGACATCTATCGGCATACGAGAGGTGAATCTATGAAATTGGCAATTAAAGGCTCATAGTAGTGGATCTTCAGGGGAAATTCGACAGCATTTGGGGGTTTACACCTAAACAGGCGTTTTCAGTCACTAAAAATGGACTTCACTTTTACGACAGGCAGGTCATGCACTGTACCTAGCCTATCGCCTAATGAATTCTCATCATAATATAGAATTTGTCTCACTCCTGAGATATGAAGGCAAGTTGACGTATTTTTTGATGGACTACGTACGGCTTCGCTGCTTGAGAGACTTGTGCACACACAGACACATTAATTGGTAATTCAACCAAATCTAGTCTCAGCGAATTATGATGCAATACGCATGGACACTGACTACTATGTGTCTTTAATTGTAACTAAGGCTATGTGAGAAACCAGGACATTTGGTGATCAGGGATTTGTAAACTTCGCCCAAGATGGATGATAGAATATTCCTTTAATTTAGGTACTAAAATAATCATTTAACAGTATGATAGAAGAGGACCAATGAGCGATTACTGTGGTACACCACATGTTGCCCCGTTGAAACTTGTAGCTGAGAAAAAAGGACCCCCAAAAATTGAAGGCAGTCAAGATTTAAAATCAGAGAATTAACTGCCCATACATTTATTCATTTATTTCTTTTTTGGTGTTTATGTTTGTTGTTTGTTTAGTTATTCTTTTGTTTATTTCTTTGTTTATTTCTTTGTTTTGTATTACTACCAGGAGGTGATAGAGCGTCTTTCAGGGATGACAAATTGCGTGAAAGAAGACGGTGCAGGCACGAACTTCACCGTCACGAGCACCAACACAATTTATACCGTGGCGTACTGCCTCAAGTTGTGTTTTCAGCAGAGTTTGATCAATAGATGTGGCTGTGTGGACGGTATCTTACTTAATTACACTCACTGCGATGTTCTCAACACTGCCCAACGTAAGTTCAGTCTCGATGAATTGTAAGAATTCAATTATATTGGCAATTTGAAGAGAAACCCCTTGTGGGAAGCGTGTGTAGATCGTGGTTAAAAGAGCCCAATCAAAATACATTTATTTATTTATTTATTAAAACATCTTTATACAGGATAATATGTTCAGGTATACTGTTTTTCAACATGGTCCTGTTAACATTAAAAAGCAATAACATATGAAATGTATAACAAAGTTTCAAAATACAATAATTTAACTGCATATATTGACATAAAATAAGAATAAATAGTAAAAAGTCAAACAGGTAAGTATCATCAGACATAACATACTACTGTATTATACATATACTTAAATATTTAAAAAACACGAAAAGTACAATAGATATAAATATTTACTTACAAAATAAAATTAAAAATAAAACTTCTTATAAATCAATTTAAAAGTTTCAATTGTATGGGCATTTTTTATAAAGTGGGGATTGCCATTCCATCGTTTAGCACCGGAAAATTTAAAGGCTTGTTTGAAAATTGAGAGGTTGACTTCAGGTGGGACTACATAAAGACTATCGTTATTCCTAGTATGGTAATTATGTCGATCACAAAACATTTCGATATCATTACAAAGTTGTGGGGGGCTAGACCATGTATACATTTAAACATTTGTGTGGCAAGAAAGTAGTCTTTCCTCTCACCTATGTCTTGCCAAGATAATCTTTTTGAAAGTGTTTTGAAGGAAACATTCAGGTCAAAGTTGCCAGTTATATAACGTGCGGCTCGTTTTTGTAATCTTTGTAGTTTAATTTTATGTTTATCTGCACAATTGCCCCAGACATAAATACCATAATCAATGCAAGGTTGTATTGTAAATTTATATAGAGTGTTCAATAAAGAAGAACTTAAAAATTTCCTCAGTTTTCCAAGAGAACGGATCTTGTATCCAGTAGATTTGCATAGGTTATTAACATGAATATCCCACTTTAAATTTTCATGAATTTCAACGCCTATAAGTATCGTATGGACTTGACCTGTTCAATTTCAATTCCATCAATATATATTTTCAGAGTTTCATGAGAACGCGTTTGCAGTAATATACTCTTTGTTTTGTCAACATTAATCCTTTAGTGGTTTTGTTTATACCAATCATTAATAGAATCAATATTTGATTGTAGTCTAGAGTTTATTGTCTGCACATCTTTCCCTATCTCAAATAAAATAACATCATCAGCATATATTGTTATAACTCCAGATACGATTGATTTTGATATATCTAAGAAACATGCTCCAACTTTTTCTTTTTCATTAAATGCATCAAGAAATTCATCGATAACTCTATGCAGACAAGTTGTCGTTGAATGTTTCGGTAGGAAAGCATGTTGTTCAATATTGATAAGATTGTGTTTAAGAAGATAACGTAGTAGTTGTTCCTAAATTTCCTTTTCTATTATTTTAAATTATTTAAATAATAATACTTATTGTCCCATTGAGATTTGGTCAGAATGAGATTTAAATAATCGTCCATACTGATCATGTTCTCACACATTATATCCTATACACTCCGCGCCCTTCCCCGAAAAAATTACTTGATGAGCTTTATTGTGTCATTACCTCTTCAAAATCTTAATCTTGTTCTTAATCTTAATCTTGATCAGTGCTGTATCGGGGGAGGTGGGGGTACGTTGCTAAAAGACATCCCAAAATAAAATGATCTTTTTCATTGTTTGTTTACTTGTTTTTTATACTTTGATTGTGAGGTTTGCCACAGAATGTTCTGACCTCGCGTGAGAATAATGGATCCGCCCCCACAATTGATACTCAAAATATGTCATATTTATTTTTGTTTCTTCTGGATAGGAGCATGTGTTTCCCGGATACAACAACTCTACATCAACAATGATCTGTACTGTAATTGCCCACTACCTTGCGAGTAAGTCACATTTATTTCTTGCTTGCTATACGATGGAACTAGATTCTTACTGTGATTGAATAATGATTTGGTTAAATTTGTTAAGTAACTGTTAAACAAATAACCTGTTATTGACTGGTGAAAGCTCCTTTTTCGGTTCAGGTCGCCGTGAAATACGAAACGATTACTAATAGTAGTTGTAGAACTTGTAGTAGTAGAAGTCAGTGGCGGATCCAGCCGGCGGCAAGAGGTGGGGGGAGGGGCAATTCGTGAGAAAATATTTAGCGGGGGTTAAGAGCACTAATTGTTTTTGTTGTTGGGGGCAAATCGTGAGAAAATATTTAGCAGCGAATCATCCAGCCGGTGAATAAGCGGGGAGAGAAGAAACACTAATTTAAAATTTAAAAATTTGCAAGGGGCCGCTTTTCTTTTTTGTTAAAAAACAACAACAACAATTTACGTTACCATCTTATGTTTAACCTGTTTTGGGGCTAGCCCCCCGTGGATCCGCACCTGGTAGTAGTAGTAGTAGTGGTAGTAGTAGTAGTAGTAGTAGTAGGAGTAGTAGGAGTAGTAGTTATAATGATAACAATAATAATAATAATATTGATAATAATAATGATGATATTGATAATGATAATGATAATAATAATAATGACACTACTACTACTACTAGTAGTAGTAGTACTACTACTACTAATGAAAAAATGATAATAAAATTAGCAATAATAATAATGATAATAATGAAAACGATAATGAATTACAATATATTATAATGAATTATATTATACGTGTATTACAATGTGTAATTAACAAATTAGGTCCTCAATATGTTAATTACACACCTCTTATCTTATCAATTCATCAAAATTATTTATTAGAAAGAAGAATAGCTTTATTGTTGTTCCTCCCTTTCTCCCAATATATCTACCCCGACCAGGGAAAGGAACTTCAAGAAAACAATATCATCTATAGACTGGCCATCAGAGAGATACAGGGTAGGAGGATTCGTGTTGTTTTTTTTTCATCGTGAGTTTGATGACATCACAATGCAAAAAATGCACTATTGTCATTATGTACATATAAAGCCTTGGTCAAACATGACGTGGTAAAGCGCCATAAAAAAAGCGCGGGGTCAAAATGTAATCAAGCCAGTCCACAAGAGGCGTCATTTCGTTTGTGTCATTACCTGCCCTAATCGAGCCTCTGTAGGTAATTAGTGCGTACGTTAATAATTCAGACCAATTTTTGCACTTTTCAATTTGCATTCACTATTTTTGTACAATGTCACTCTTACAGTTGAGCCAATACAAACTAGACCATGTTCCGTAACACTAGCCGATTGACTCTCACTTAGATAAGGAAAGTATTGCCATCTGGTACGGCGAAATGCCACTTAGCAAAACGAAGAAAGTAAACAAAAAAATAGGAAATGGGTTTCATATGTGCATGTCTTGGTAAAGCCCAAATAAGCTAATAAGCTGTATCCCTATGTTGTGTTGTCACTAATCTAAATAGGCCTATGTTACAAGTTAGAGGTATGTTTCTGTGTTCCTAATCCCTGCTATTATGATTTCAATATATTCCATTTTAGAATCATCTCATAACCAAGTTTACCAATCATCCTATTATATGGTATACGTTGATAAACGATGAACAAAGTGCAAGGTAAGTTAATTGTTTTATTATTAAAGCCTCGGTCACAAATTTTGTCGTGGTAGACCCATAAAATATTTGTCGTGGCCAGATCTTGCAACATGTCCGAAATCTATTTTCGAGTGGTCACAAGGGCTACGACACATTACAAATGGTTTGGCGATGGGGACGCGTCAGAAAAAAGAAGACATGTCATGGTTATGTCGTGGGTGTGTCGCAAGTCAGTCGTGCGACAGTCGTGGGACCATCGTGAGTTGTCGCGTGTTATCGGGGCTGTTTTTCACGTGATCAGGTCGTGGTTCACTCGTGGGATGCGCGTGCGACATGACACACAGCAGTCGTGTGTCACCCGTGGGACGCTCGCGCGTCCGTCTCCGTCTCCGTCTCCGTCTCGTACGACAGACTCACGACAGCCACAAGACATAGATACCACAAAAAACGTAGAACAAAAAGTGCATGTCCAACTTTGCCTCACGACGGCAAGTCGATGCCACGATTCTCAAAATTTCGTAGGACTGTCTTACGACGACCCCGATGACCCACGATTTGCCCAAATTTTCTGTTGTGTCGTGGCAAAAATGCGTCGTGTGTTCGTTGTGACCAGGCCTTTAGTGAGGTCCCAAGTAACCACCATTTTTGTTTCCTTGGGGGGGGGAGCGGGATTTTCGGAATAATGAGAGCCACATGGTTTCACAGTATGTACATGTATATTAAGATACTTGCCACGAAATAGGCTAATATATAGTACCCTTTTTAAAAATCTTAATTTATGCAAAAGTTTATGCACATACACAAATATTTCATTGTATGTCAAGATACATGGGATCCTTTATTGTGTTACGCAAGAGTGGGTTGCGATGTTAAGTCCTTCATCGAAATTAACCTTTCTTGATTACAATTTCCCTTATCACAGACTTGGATAACTAAGTTGATGTAAAATCATTATTCTTTGAACTTCCGTCCTCTCGGTCGTCCTACACATGCTCCGGTGACAATAGTTCCGCCGTCAATATTTGTCACCTACCGAATTTCTAACTACATCCAGGGAGATGATAGAATACGACCAAGCACTACTTAACACTTACCCTAACCCTCACCCTGAGCCTAACACTTTCCCCAATTCTAAACCTAAGCTAACCTTAAACCTAAACATAATCTAACGCCCAATATACATGTATAATTATCTACTGAATAAAACCCAGAGCAATTGTCGCTGGAGCAAAATGTCTTGTATAATTATCATTGTTTCGTGTATGTTATTGTTTTTGTTGTTTATTGTTTGTTTGTTAGGCGTAATCTAATCCGTCTTCAGATATACTATGAAACCCTTAACAACGAGGTGGTGGAACAAGTACCAAGATACACTGTAAGTATCCCTCAGATTGAACGAATTCCGATTCAATCTCCAATAATTTTGGCATTTAACTGTGTTTACTAATAGAGTGAAGGCCTTTTATTCCGAATAATACGTTTGCTACCAAATCCCCCCCCCCCACCCGCGGAAAAAAATAGTCGACCCCTGCCAGAGTTTATAAAAAATTATAGCCTCATCCTCTTCTGTACATGAATGGAAGCCGGCACATCAATGCGTAATATTCTATAAAATAAGGACATGTGGAGTTTTTTTCTCATCCCCCCCCCCCTCATCCAAAAAAAGGAAGAAAAAATCATAATAGATAGATAGATTGAAAATGATATTCTGATTTATTATTAATTCATCTCTCTCTCTCTCTCTCTCTCTCCCTCTCCGCTCTCTCTCCATCTCACTCTTTAATTTTCTCTCCCCTACTCTCGTCCACATCTTCTACATCTCTTCCAGATTCCCAATATTCTTGGTAACTGGGGTGGACTAATGGGACTCTTCACCGGCATGTCGTTCATCAGTGTCTTTGAGGTCATCTTTTTACTGCTACGCGTCTCAAAGATCTCTTGTATAAAATTATTCTTTCCAAATCGAGTGCAGCCTATAAGAACATGATGGATATCATGATGACCATTCATGGGCGTAGCCAAATAGGGTAGGTGGCTACCCTCCCCCAACATCGAAGATAACTCTTTTTAGATTAGCTATGCATTTTAATGATCTGTTGTACAAATGTATTATTTCCCAATCGAGTGCAGCCTCTTAAAAGATGATGGATAGCATGATAATCAGCATGGGCGTAGCCAAATTGGGTAGGCGGCTACTCGCCCCCCAACACAGAAGATTATTTACTTTAGATTAGCTACGTGTGTCAAATATCCTTTTGGGGGTATTTTTTTCTTTGATAATTAAGGGGAAACGATTTACCCCTCAATTTTTTTCCGGGGACATGCCCCCTCTCCAGCCTTTGTGGGTTGCCACCCCTAAATTTACTATGAATATATATATGGTATCGTGATAATAGCATCCACATACAAGGAAATAGACAAGCAAGCCTAAATTCCCAGTGACAGTATCTTGATACAACAAAGATAGCCATAACTGATTATGTTACATGTTGTCAAGATTATTGATATGATTTAATTTGCACCTGTTCTTATTATAAATGATGTTGGAATAATCAGATGTAATTATAGAGCAATAACCTATTAACTGGCATATTGTCAAGATTATTGATATAATTTTGTAATTCTTCTTGGAATTTGAATTTTCGTGAATTAATTTAAAATTAACTTTATTTAGCCTGCATTAACCCTCAGTATAACTTTATGTATGTTACTTTTATTTCAATTTGTGTGCATGCTTTGCTATTTTAAGTTGATTTAACGCATAAAATAATAATAATAATAAATATAATAATGATGATAAAAAGAAGAAGAAGAGTTTGCTGAGGCAAAAGAAATGTTTTGAACCCATTGCCAGACCTGTATACTTTAATGATGATACCATTGAGAATGTTGAAAGTTATAGATACCTAGGCACAGATATCGACAATAAGCTGTCTTGGGAAGACAAGTCAAAGTACACCCTAACAAATGCAACCAGCGTATGTATTTTCTTAGAAAGTTAAAGTACTTTCATGTGAACAATAGAATTCTGTTTCTCTTTTACCAGTCGATCATTCAGAGTACTATCACATTTGATTCCATTATCTGGTTTAATAATGCAAAGCAAAGAGACAAACTAAAGATGAGAAGGGTTGTAAAACAAGCCAGCAAAATAATGAACCATACCATTGACCTAGATGAAGTCTGTAAGGAAATGGTAGTTTCTATAAGGCCCTATCCATTATGTCTGATCCAATCCAACCCACCCCCTTAATGACCAGTACGTACTGGAAACGGACGAAGATTGAGATCTGTAAAAGCAAGAACTAGTCGCCGCATTAATTCATTCATTCCACTTTCCATAAGAGTTGTTAATGACATCCAGTAGAGTAAAGAGTTCTAAACGAAGACAAGAACGGTAGAGAATGTGAAAACTATGCAAAATACCTTATAGACATGTTACACGAAAATGATTTTTTAGTATACTTACTTATAATGTTGTACCCCCTAATGTTATACCATATCAAGGAATAATTAGAAAAAGTTAAAATACCTGCTTCAGATTAGAGAATATAAGAATAAAAAAGGGAGGGTATACAAGAAGAGAGAGAGAGAAGAAGAAGAAGAAGAAGAAGAAAAAGAAGAAGAAGAAGAAGAAGAAGAAGAAGAAGAAGAAGAAGAAGAAGAAGAAGAAAAAGAAGAAAGAAAGTAAAAAGTATATTCATCATGGTCATGTATATTGAGTGTATACTAAAAACAGGACCTTGAGACTAAATCAGAAACGAGGTTGAACAAAATTCAGACAAACATGAAGTATGTGTTTATTGTGAAAAGAAAAAAAAAAATTCACATGTATTTAATTAAGTACTTATGATTGTCAATTATATGTTGTACTTGTGAAATTACTGTGAAGCAAGATTGTAAATGTAAATATGAACAATTATCCTCTAATGGACATAATAAATGAAATGAAATGAAAATAATGCTGTGGCATAATGGCGTCATCTGAGTATACCTTACACATGCACCAAAAATGTATCATGTCATGAGGTATTTTAATTCACGAATTTCTCGTGTAGACAAACTACATGCAGGCTACTGGTACACGTATACCAACTTCCAACTTTAGAGAGGATCGTTTACTTGTTGGCTGAGCAGTATATCAAACACTCCCGTCTACTTTCACAAATCGATTAACTACCAGACCATGTTATGCACGTTTTCTTTAGTGCCCTTTTCATACTAGGACGTATCGCTATGTGCGTCAGATACAATAACTGAAGGCACTTAAGGTATGCAATGACACGATCTGCAACTACATGTAGTTCATAGAAACGCGCAATATAAATGCCGAATACCCCTTAGGAGAGGAAGGATCAAAGATTGAACAAATAAGGTTCGCTCTCAATTACGACGACGTCTTCATAAGTTTGAATGTAGAATGCTATACATGCTATACTTTTTTTTTAAATATATGTTTGTGATGAAGGAAATATATCTAATAATTAAGTGTTTTGTTTTTTAATACGCGTAAAATCGAAAAAATGAGAAAAGAAAATTGATTTCATCTTTAATCTTTTTAACAAAAGGATGTGGAGATACGAAATTGTATGCCGCCGTCATGGTGCGCTTTACATATTAAATTTGATGTGTTTCGTATTGAATTCGAATTGTTAACGGGATAGTTGAGTTTTTGTTTAAGACCGCAAATGCCTTCAAAGTGCATGGTTATTGCTGTTATTCTTATTTATGACATTTCTAGTGCCCTTTTAGAACCTAAAATTGCTATGAAGGTAATTTTAGACCCCAATACATATGACCCACATTGTACTTATGATATTCTACATTGAACATTTCATGAATATTGTCGCCTCGTTATGACCTACACAGTGGGCCTTCTCCGATAATTATGTTCTGATGTATGCGCGCCTGTTCTCGGAGGGCCTTGCGAACGTGCTCGCCTAGATGTACCAGGTCCTTGTTTTTCTTGCTGGGGTCATTTGCATAAGTCGGTTGTTGCTAGGTCGGACGTGCCATGTAGCTTGTCCGGCCTGGCAACGGCTACTGTAAACTAATTTATGCGAGGTGATACTGCGGGGGAGGCGTGGGGCGTGGCGCAGGTGAATGTGTTTGCGTGCCTTGTGGCTCTCTGGGAGCAGACGTGCATGGATTTGAATGCATGTTGGAAACTGTAGATTGTGTCTAGGCTACGGCCTACATATTATTGTATATTATCATGGTTGTTCATGTCTACTGCCTCGCTCGAGTGACCTCGATCGATGACCTCGATCAATGACCTCAATATTTTAAAGTGACTAACGTGACATTTCTTTAGTAACAAATTAATTTGTTTGCTGTTTTTGCTATTTTTGCTTGTTTCACTTTGTATATCATCTTATGTTAAGGCCTTCTTGCCCATCTATTATTATTGTTACGTCCTTCACCATTGCAACCACTTCAATCAAATGTTAGTTTTATTTAGGGGAACCTATAATCTACAAGCTGAGCTTTTTAATAGGTTCTTCACATTTCACCCTGTATAACCTACCTTTCAATACAATTAATTTCGACGTCTTTACAAAGAATTGATTATATAATTTGATACTTTTAGTATATTTCATATTATGTTCTAATTTTGTCAATTATGTGAATACTATTTTGTGAAATGTGAAACAAAATAAACTTGAAACTTGAAAATACGATCATACCAATTCAGCTCCACTTTCAAAAAAATACGGTGACCGTTAATTAATTAATTAATTAATAATAACAATACACGGTTGGTTGTGCGTATTATAACCAACACGAAAAAGCCAACAAAAAACCAACATTGGCATTGGCTGGAATAAAAAGTATAAGGCGCTATCTGGTTTTTCAACGGCTGGTTCAAAATTGCCGAATATTAAATGTTTTGTGGGGCACCACAAATATTATAAATGGTTATATTTATGGATATTTCAGCCATCTCTGAACCGATTTTGATCAAACAAAGATGATGTTGTCATTTAAATTGTATATTCTTTCAAATTTGACACTCAGTTTTTCATTATCTCACCAAAAAATATTTTGTGTAGCGCCCTCTGCAACAAAACTCAACTATCCCTTTAAAGAGGTTTAAACGAGCCAAAAGAGACGATTGACTAGATTTTCGTACCGATACGGCGCTAAACGCACATATATTGAAAAGATATTAAACAAATAGTTAAACCATAAGACTTTACCTTTTTTATTGATCTCTTATTTTAGAAATAAATTATAGAATAGAGAGACAGAGAGAGGGGAGGGGAGAGGGGGAGAAAGGGAGAGAAAGGGAGGGAAAGGGAGAGAAAGGAATCAAATTAAAAAGTTTTCATACAAGATACCATTTAGGTATCATAGGGTCGTTTTCGATATAGATGTTGAGTTGGGGTTGCAGTTGGGTTTCAAGTTAGATTTAGGGTCAGTGTTAGGTTAAGTGTTTGGTCCAGGTTAAGAGAGCGATTAGTGTACATCATTGACCGCGGATCAATTGTCGCCGGAGTTTGTGTCATATAACCAATCCTCCTTTTTGTGAGACGGAATACACCGGATTACAAACATATTCAAATGTATGGATGTTGACGGTCTGTTGACTTGATCGCTACAACAAATACAGACGAAAATCGTTTTTACCTCGGAACATCCGCAAGGATGCAGTTCACTAAATAGGAAACCATTCAAGGGGGCACCCCCCACCCCCTTTATCATCAGTAGCACCATATCGACAGACAATAGACCGGAGCAGTTGGGCAAACACAGGTGACGTAAAAGTGCGATGTTATGCATTCTTGGAGCCGAAACCTGGTCCACTCAGACAAACCTCTTAGTCATGGCGTTCGACATGGACCAAATTTCGAGAATTGTCGCAATGGAGTCCATATGAGGACAAGTGGATTTTAGTCTGGATTTTCATACATCTTTTTAATGTGGGTAAGTTATTCATATTCATGTTTATGTTTATTTATTTATTTTGCATCTCATCCATCATGTCCATTATAATTATGCAAGTTCGATTATATCACGAAGCATTTAGCAGTTTGTTACAGGTGTATAAAAGGCCTAACATGTGAAGGCACATATTTCCAAGGTATTTTAAGGTATGATTACCTTTTAGGGTGATCTACAGTTACAAATATTTTCGAAATGATGAAACACATTTGTAACTATAACTCTTACGACATTTAGTAGCCACCTAAAGGCGACAAGTTAATACATTGTAGCTCTGAATAATTAGAAACCTTTGAGAAAAGATTACTAGCCATTCGTTTGTTTGATTTTGTTCTTTCTAACGGTTAACTTTGTGTGGTCATGAACATCAATCATCTTAGTCAAATGAAATGAAATGAAATGAAATAGTCATTTTTATATAATTGTCTTCACAAACCTACAAAAGTTTCTGCAACTATAAGTTACAATGAATAAAGCACAGCTTGAAAGTTTTTCTAAGTATTAGAGTCTAGACGCTTAGAAAGAGATGGTGATATTTCATTGTTTTCAAGGACAGAGCAAATGGAAGATAATTATCTTCGAAATGTACGTCACTGAGTAGCCAATTTGGGTTTGTTTGATTACAATTTCAAAACTTCATAACTTTTTTTAATTGGATTTTCCTCAAATTTGCACAAATCTGTTTGACTCAGTTTTTTCCGGAACTATTACAAACAACTCTTTTCATGTGTCTAAACCAGTAACAACTCTACTGTATAAGCATCCCAATGTGTACGGTGTTTGTTGTTTAGCAGCTTCAATTTATACCACAGTGTAAACGGGCCTTATAGCATTATTATGTTTTCTGTGCCATTTGGCAAACAAGCGAAGACAGAAAAGGACGCTATTATACTGTCTGCATTTTTCTCTCTCTCTCTTTATAAGGAATCCACACATTCGCGTAAGTTTTCTTGTCTAAAGAGTTGAGATAACCGAAATGAGAGTCATTAGTTGTTTGAAATTTCCTGTCACATTAGATCATTGTCTTGCCATGAAATGTGGCCACCCGAATTATTGATTATTGACTATTGTTCCTGTAGAGAAAAGAAAGCTGTCTACATGATAATGGAAATGGCAATGCCTGTGTGAATTCTTTCTTTGGGTAGGGTCGTCGAGAGTAGATCGCAAATAGATATATCAGAAGCCTATAATAGAATACCTTTCATGATTCACGGCGGTTCACACCATTTACGTGGGGCCATATTTCTGTTGCAAAAATAAAAACATTCAATAGTGCATTGTCATTACGCTTTTGCTAGCAGAGCTTTAACGTTACGTTTACGATTTAAAACAAACCTTCTTTTGAATAACATGATGTAAAGTAAACGCTGTACATATTTGTAACATATATAGTACACTGTATTCCCAGACATATTTGGAGCTATTAGCAGTAAGGCCTAACAAACAAAAAAAGATGTTGTATTGCCCTTTAGGTGCCAAAACATGGGTCGGTCGGTCGGAAATCTTTTTTTTTTTTTTTTTTATCTTTTTTTTTAATCTTTTTTTTCTTCCCCTCTTTGGGCTGATATTTCTCAGTCTTGAATGCTTTAGAACATATTTTTTCAACAAAAAAACGGTAGATTTCAAGATTTTTGGGTCGGTCGCAAAGGGCAATTCAACATTTTTTTTTGTTTAGGCCTTATTACAGATGAACACTCTTCGCATTGTTGTTGAGCTAGATTGACTGTATTCTAGTTGCCTTTTCTCCTCTATTTTGCAGGTTTAGTGACAATAGCACGACGAGATGAAAAGCAAAGAGAAAGACACTTTGGGGAAATCCCTGACCGACTTCGGGAACGAAACCACGATTCACGGTGTTCAGTACATCGTCAACAAAGACAATATTATCTACCGGCTGTGCTGGGTCGCTATCTGCATCGGATTCCTAGTCGTATTCATTATCCAGGGAAGGGACATCATCACCGACTTCCTGCGTTGGCCGTACTCGACAAAGATCGACATCGTCGGAATACCCAGCCTGACTTTCCCGGCGGTGACCGTGTGCAATGCTAACATGATGAGGCGATCGAAGCTTGTTGATACTCGATTCGAAGGCCTGATCGCTCTCGATGGCGGAGTCAGCGGTGCCGACTACGACTACTCCTGGTGGTTTTCCTCCGACTTCGTCAACGGTTTCGAACAATCTGCGAGTAGTTATGAACGGAAAAAGCGTAGCCCGCCCGCTTCGATCGACATGTTTTCGTGGTACGACCCCTCGGACGATTCCGACTTCCAATACTACGCTGACAACTGGGACATGGTGACCAGCGATGACGACTGGACTGGTTTTTATATGGCATCGAGGGCCGATGACTACAGCGACTTCGTCGACGTCGTTAAACCGACGAGGGCAGAATTAACTGGTTACGGTCACCAGCTGGAAGATTTTATACTCCAGTGTACCTTTGATCGACGTCAGTGTAATATCAGGTTAGTTCATTAACGACTTTATTTACATTTCGTTGAACGAGCATATGCGATGAGTCTATTTCACTACTGCACAAAGCGTCTCTCTCTCTCTCTCTCTCTCTCTTTCAATAACAATGCAGTTTTCACAATATAGATGAAATAACAGATCAATAACAATTGATCTGTTATTTCATCTATATTGTGAAAACTGCATTATGCCACTTTTTATGTCTATTTTTCGAAAGCAAAATCTGATACGATATGTCAGTGATGCCACCCCCACACCCACACACACATACACATACACATAGGACTTCTCAGACACCCCTTTATCGAGTTACAGGCGATGAGATGTGTATCATTAAATTGCTAAACATAGGCGGGATAGAATCATCAGCAACCTCGTGTGCTGTGGTAAAGGGAGGGATATACCCGGCTTTACTCAATGGATACGCCACTGCAGGGAGTTTCGTTACTCGCAAGAGGGGCTGGGGTGGCCCCTCTTACCTGTCGTCTCCTCGTCAATTGAAAATCTGTTTTTATGCATTTATTCTATCTGCAAAACTTTTCCCAACATTAAATGGTGTCGAACCCCTCCCCCCCGCGGCTCTTCCGTTCATAATGCAATCTGTGCTAGAACACCCCGCGGGGAGGGACCATGAGGGACGTCAGTATATCTGTGTATCTAATCTTCACTTGTTTAAGTTATTATTAAGGATATAAACATAATACATTGATCTTTATCTTTTTTTATCTTTTTTTTCTTCTTTTTTTCCAGTGAGGATTTCTACGTGTGGCAGAGTCGGTACTACGGTAATTGTTTTACATTCAACTCTGCTCTGTCTCCTGCTAACCGAACCAGAACCACGGGTAAAACCGGTGGACTCAGTGGTAAGAAACCCGATGACATATCAATTGGATTCTTTATGGATGATTTAATTCTATGAGAAGGAATGAGAAGGAAAAATGAGTTGAAACTGGCATCAAAGAAACTAAAGAGGGAAGGAGTAAACAAAAAAGAAAGAAAAAAGACATAGGGTCCTGTTAAAAAAGAATATGATATAATCTAAACAGGGAAAATTAACAGGATGTGAGAATGATAGGAATTAGAATTTAAAATTGACAAAATGGTGCAAAATCATCATTCATGAGCATCTTACGATTACCTAAAAACTGCAAGAACCCAATTTTTCAAAAACATAGGCCTATATACTATTTCCTCAAGCAGTGTGTACTTCTATAAAAACCCAGAAAGATTTCGTGGTGGCCAGGAATTCACATTTTATTTGTAAGCATATATATTTTTTCGACGTATCGTAAATACAAATTTGGGCATATTTCTTTTCTTTCTCTCTTTCTTTTTTTATTTTTTATTTCGTTCTCATATTCATTTTCATTCTCTCATTCAATTATTCATTCATTAATTTATTTGGTAAGTTAATAGTTGCTCATGTACTGTATATTTATTATATAATCTTTCTTTCTTTCTCTTATTATTCTTTTACGATAACATTATTTACATTTTTATCTCACCGTCTTCCTCCAGGGTTACATTTGACGCTTTTCGTAGAGCAACCCGAGTATTTAGGAATCCTTTCTCCCCACACGGGGGCAAAGGTCAGCATTCACCACCCTGACGTATATCCGTTTCCGGAGGATGACGCCTTGGAGTTGTCAACTGGACAAGAAACGTCGATCGGGATTCGTCAGGTATTACGACTTTTTACACCAAATTGTAGCAAGAAAAATAGATGAATGGGTCTAAAAGATAGGGACCCCCGAAATAAATACTTCGCGCACTAGGCCATTTCGCCCAGAAAATCACGTCTAATCGCATCTAGTACCAAGAAAATTCAAAATAATTACCACAATCATGCACAAGCTCTACTTTTTATTCAGCTTCCCACATTTTCTATTCTCATTTTTCAAGTCGCATCAACATACTAACATATCCATGGAATACTGTCGATATATTTTAACATGCCCCTCTCCTTTCTATCTTTCACCCTCTCTCTCTCTCTCTCTCTCTCTCTCTCTCTCTCTCTCTCTCTCCCTGTCTCTCTGTTTGTATATCTCTCTCTCTCCGTACCTCTCTCTCTCTCTCTCTCTTCCTCTATCTCAGCAGTCTGTATAGAATCCGAAAAGGAGTATTACTTGATTTTTCATTTCGTTTCTTTCCTTTTTGCTTTGAAAAGCACTTAGATATTCCTTCCTTTTTTATTCAAACCTACGAGAGGCAGAAGAAGATAATTTTTTTCCTGTATAACACTTCTATCTCCATAAGGAATATATCAAGCGCCTGGGAGGCTCCTACACGAATTGCACTATTGACGGTGACGATACCAACTTTACTTCGTCAGAATTCACTTATTCGAAGGCGGCGTGTAACAAGATTTGTTATCAGCTCCATCTGAGTCAATTCTGTGGATGCGTCGACAACCAATTCTTTGACGATTACCCAACAAAATGTGACGTGCTCAACACGACGCAACGTAAGTAGCAGTTACTTATACGTCTGTTATCTCGATGCCCCTTGGACACGATTTGTTATAGAGTCGATTGCGCTAATTACCATGCTCTAATCAAGAGTGTGAAGGAAATTGTCCGTACGCCAGTCATTCAGCGCAGTGTTTGCTTTGTTCATTTTGCAATCCATGTCCGTACAGTGTCACCTTTACGTTGACCGCACCAGTAATTTGACGCATTCCTACGTCAGGCTGCGTCCGGGGGCCCGTTTCATCAACATTTGTCCACCGACAACTGTCGGCGCTGACTAAATTTGACCAATCAGAGGCCTGGAAAATAGTCGGTGACAATAAAATTGTCGGTGAAAATGATATTAGTCGGTGAAAACCACCGACTAATTGTTTCATGAAACACCCCGGGACTGTGACCTTTGTGTGCAACAGGCATCAGTTGGCATTCCAAACTTTGTAGCAAGTTCCTTTGCAGAAAAGCAGAAAAATCGCGTAAACAGATTGTACAAAGTTTGAAGGAAACCTGATTATCAGTAAAAAGTTTATTAGTTTTGATATTTGACGACAACATATATTTCACATGTGAAATTTACATTGACGAATCGATAAAATTGGCTGTCAAATGGGGTCAGACAACTTCCCCTTTGTTAAAACTCACATAATGACGAAGAAGGAATGAAAGTCAAAACCTTTCATGCAACGTATAAGTATTAATCGAAAAGTGCCAATCTCGACACCTCGTGATATTTCTTAAACCAAATTTAAATCATGTACTTCATTGTTTAGTTATAATATACTCATTTTTTTTTTGGTTATTTATTATTTATTTGTTTGTTTATTTATGTATTATTTATTAGTTTTTTGTTGTTTGTTTATATTCATTTATATATTTGCTTGTTCATTCATTCAATCTTTTTGGTTTCCATCGTCAATATACAGAGTGGTGCCGACAGTACGTTGAAGACAGGTATCTCGACGATGAATTGGCTTGTATGTGTCCATCCCCCTGCGCGTAAGTCCTAATGTAAACCTTGTAATTCAATGCCATTTGTCGATGAATTTGCAATATTTAACCTTTTACATCTTAAATTCGCACATGATAAAGAAACAGTTCATGGAAACCAAAAGAAATTATTTTTACGTGGGTCTGTATGTCATGGAAGAAATGGCATAGGAAGAAGAAAAAAATCTCCTTTGAAGAAAAAAAAAATAAATCTTTAACACTCATTGTGATATCGAGAGCATCGTCTACATTTAAAAATTGTATTTATATGTAATTGACTGATTTATGTGAATATAACGACCCATTAACACTGGTGCTAAACATCGCCATCATGTAAATGCGGAACTTTTTAGCAAACACTCCGAATTGCGAATTGTGAAGTGAATTCCACCGTAACATGCGATTTTTAGTAAAATATTTGAACGTAAGTGTATACAGTCTAAGATTGATTTTACCACCTCGCGTGTCGTGAGTGTAGTCAGACGTAGTCCTTTCTATTGCGAGTATGTATACCGAGATATTGACTGGTGGTCACACGAAGAAACTCTGATCAATACGTGTTATTATTAAAATTCTTTGTTGAAGCGCTCTTGAGTTTGTCCAAACCATTAGCAAATCGATGCGACCAACAATGTCATCGATTAGACGCGTCACCTTTGTATGGCCTACTGCATTCAGTGGTTTCTTTTCAATCGGTCTAATTCCTTGGTCGATAAACAAGATCCGGACTATTTTTCGTTTGTCCACCAAGACCTGTGCTTGGACATCATGAAAGATTCCCCCGAATGAGTATATATCTACTACAATAGTTAGCAGTAACGGTTCTGGAGGGAGTTTGGGGTCCACCCTCCCCCCCCCCCACATGGTAACAACAAAGAACTATCGTGAATGCTTTCAAGAACCTTAAAGTCCTCCTAAATCCCCTACCCAAAGCAATCGCAAAATCTTTATTCTAAAAACCGTTTCAAGAAGTTTTGAATTTAAAGAAAATATGTCGGGAAATTTTTCTCCTCTCAAGATAGATATGATACATCTGAAATTTACATTTCTATTACAAGTTTATGGATCTAATTGGTTTAGATTCATTGAGAGCTACCGTAAATTTCCCTCAATTGATTTTTAAAGACGGTTTCACAAACTCGACCCCCGGCCGCCCCTCTGTAGTGACACCCCGAAACACCGCGTATTTTCTCGAATAAAACAGTAATCATGATAATGATAAAACAGTAATCATCCATACAAATCAAGTTGTGATTTCTATAACATCATCCTAGTTGAAAGAGCGCCATCACATCATAGCCATCAACAACCAATAAAAGCAGTAACAACTTCGACGCTTCGATCAATAATCTTTCATGTTAATAGATATGTCTCTCTTTCTCTCTCTCTCTCTCTCTCTCTCAATCTCTCCTCCCTCCCCTCTCTCTTTCTCATTCTGTCAATGTCTACCTTTTTCCTGTTTTCCCTCCCTATCTCTCTCTCTCTTCCTCTCTTCCAGGGAAACCAAATATGTTAAGACGGCATCCTCCCTGCTATGGCCCTCAGAACGGTATGAGGTAAGATGCTTTTATTACGCTGTGTTACGTCAAGATTAGGCTGTCTGAAAACTTCCTCCGTACAGTATAGGTCTGGCAAAGATATTTTTTTAAATATTGTCAGCTTCTCCTTATTTCATTGATATGTAGAAGAAAGTAATTTTTCAATTTTTTTGTTTTGTTCAAATGTTTTGTCTACATTGCATTTATTTATTTTGCATTCATTCATTCATTCATTAATACATTAATTTTTCTAATCATTTTCTTCTTTTGTTAGGAGCATCTTCTTCGCCGTTTGAACGCATCTTCGCATAGTAATGCCGTACGAATATTAGCAAGCAGCGAATTGAGCAGGTTAGTGGACCCTTCCTGTTCAATCCCTCGTAAACCTCAATTTTACAATGAGTAAAATTACATATGTATACATATTTCTATCCTGCTTTTACCTGTGTTGGATACATAACAAAAATTGACGGTTAATAAAAATTATAAAATGCCCTTTTTTAATTAAAACCATATTTTATTTCCAAAAAAATACAGTAAAACGATCATATATCGTTTTATCAAACTATTTCCTTCATTTCATCTTGGATTATTTCACATTCAGTTGGAGTAGTCCCATAAATCAGTTGAACACGATCGCATAGACTTTCGAGTAATCCTCTCAAAGGCAATTTCAATACCTATCGTATATCTCGTGAAAATAATTTATCATTTATCAGTAACAATGAATTGACCCAATACTAATATAATGCAACCTTAAAGTCGTATTTCTATTTCATTTTCAAATACAGCAAGAATCTCATACGTGTAAAGATCTTTTACGAGGACCTAAACTACGAATTCGTGGAAATGGTTCCAGTTTACACCGTGAGTATAAAACCTCATTAAACCAGGCTTTCGTTAATAGGGTATAGAGGGCGTCAATCAGTTCAAGCTGTGGGGTGCAGATAAAGAGAAGCAAAGACACAAAACACAAAAGTTTTCACTTTATTTTCATGTATTCAGTGGAAAGGAGTGAAGGAGGGGGGAAGGGGTAGACTTTAATACAGTTAACAACTAACGTATCCATACCCTTACTAGTCCAGGGGGGTGTTTCACAAAGACTAAGATCGACTTTAAGTTGGACTTAAGTATAACAGGCCGTTCATGCCACTGTTTGCTCTTACCATTTACTGGCATTTGTCTTTCAAGGGACGTACAAATCGTGGCCTCAAATCTACAGAGTTTACATTTTTGATAGTTCATTATTGAAGAAAAAAATATTATCTAAAGATTATAATTTAGAGACCAATGGGGATAGCAACCAATGGCATGAATGGCCCGCCATACTTAAGTCCAACTTAAAGTCGACCTTAGTCTTTGTGAAACACCCCCCAGTTGACTTGTTTATAACATTTGATGATATAAAACGGAGAATTTGTCAGCAAGCATCATATTGGCTTGAAAAGGTGTCTCGTGACACTTCACAATTTGTATATTTTAATCTTCTACCTGGATGACAGAGAACATTTACAGAGGAAGTGTGAAAATCCTTGGTGTAACCATAAAAGATACCCTGAAATGGAAATTACATGTTTCGGATATGGTCTCTCGTGCTAACCGCCGCATTTACATGTTAAGATCCCTGAAAGCATTTTATCTCCCCACCAGCGACTTCGTTACAGTATACATAGGCTTTGTTAGACCACTCCCCGAGTTACCGAGTATGCCTGCCCTGCCAGGAACTGTACATTAATTGACCATTGCCCAAACCAAAAAGATCGAAAACGTACAAAAACGGGTACTAAGAATTATCCTAGGAAGATATTACACATCCTATATATCCAAATGCCCTATCAGTGACCAAGCTTCCAACTCTCCATTCTCGCCGAGAAGAGCTGTGTCTCAAGTTTGCACAGAAAGCATTCAAATTTGACCGATCAAACTGGTTTGAACTAAACGTTTGCACAAGCAACACACGGAAAACACGTATTTGTATAGAACCAAGGTAAAAAAAAAACAGAACGTTACAGAAAAATCCCAGTCCAATATCTCACCAGGTTACTGAACAATGCATAAATCCCTTGATTCCTGCCTTATTCCATAACTCTTATTCAAATGTTATGCCTGCTCTTGCTTTAGTGGTACTGCACTACTGTATTTATCAATATATAAAGATTATATTTATCAATATATAAAGATTAGTGCAAGTAATCCATATTTTAATGAATGGATAAACCTGTGTTTTAACTGACTAACAAGTGCATTTATCTCTTTACATATTTAAAGTTTGTGCGCATATATTCTGTTATTGTCTTTGTCATGTATATTTGGTAAATTTTAATGTTTTTCTCTGTAAATGAAACTTTAAAATTTACTCTGAAATTTTCAATTGCTTTTCCTTCGTCGTCTTACTTTCATCATCATTCTTCTTCATGTCATGTCTTCCCAGTTCCATCCGTTCCATTCTTCTCATGCCACCCCCTCTTTCTCTCTCTCTCTCTCCTCTTCTGCATTTCTTTCTTCTTTTTCCTTAGAATTTCACCTTCTCTCTCTCAATATCTACATCTCCCTTATACTATCTCTCTCTCTCTCTTTAAATTGTTCTCTTCCTGACACTTTCTCTCTCTGTCAGTATTGTTTAATTATGTTTCTATGAATATTCCTCACTTAACAATAATTTTTAAAATAATTTAAATAATAATAATGACGAATTTATACTATTTGAAACTTTAAATCATTTCCAAGTATTGAATATGTAATAAGTTGTAATCTATTCTACTGTGTATTATTTGTACTTGTCTTATATCTAAGTTTTGTTGACATGTTTATTAAATCTGAGCTTGTAAAACTTGCAATGTAATTTAGCTTTTGGGCTACCATTTTGCAGTTTCTACTACTACTACTACTACTACTACTTAATACAATGAATTGTCCACGTTCATTATACAAACTCTAGCTTCTGTTTCTGTCCATCTTTACCTCCTCAGATCCCCAGTGTTCTTGGTAGTGTTGGCGGTCTCATGGGATTGTACATCGGAATGTCTTTCATCAGCGTCTTCGAAGTCCTCTCCCTTCTCCTCCGAATATGTAAGATCGGTTTCGCTAAGCTCTTCTTCCGCGGTGAACGTGTCCAGCCAATCAAACCCTGATGGACCAACCGCACCAACGTCATCTAAGTAAAATTTCTTCTCTTCCTTTCGCTGAAGATCGGATTAACCGGACTCTTTTTCCGCGATCGGACAGATCCGACTAAAGCCTCTTCCTTTGCTTACAATACTGACAATTAACATTGGGATGCAGTCGGTAAGAAATTTGGAAATCGGCGTCATTGACGTTTGAAGTCAACTTCCGTCCATTTCGAATGTTGAAGATATCCTCTTCACTCTCCTCTAAGCTTTCCGCTGTTTAGTGCAGCCGGTAAAAGCCAACTTTCTGCAATCTCTTCTTTATGGAAAAAAATCAGACTGAGCAGACATTTCTTCCGCGATAGTTTGGAGTCGATGAAGGACCAGTTTCTAGAAAACCCTCTTTATATCCATTTACATTGTTGAAGATCGGTGACACTGAATTCGAATAGCGAAACAATATCACTAAGCTTTTTCTCAATGATCAAGTGCAGTGGGCAATAGGGTAGAAATCAGTTTCTTTAAAGACATTATTTCTCTTCAAATACTGAGGATTTGTTGGCCGATATTCTTTCCTTATGATTGAGGGAAGTCAGTGAATGTCGGATCACTTTTTTAAAGTCAACCTTCTTCCGTCCCGGGGAGTGGAGGTCGTTCTCCCGGGCAATTTGTATGCGATCGAATGTTTCAGACCATGAAACGAAATATATAGTTATACTTTGATCCAAATTATTGTGCGTGTGTATGACAGATTTAATGAAATAAATGTGATGTATATGTCAATCTGAAAAGTCTATTATGATCTATTTTTGCGAACACATACACTGCGTTGTTGTTTGTATTAACAATAATTTAACATGAATCGCCAATCATACAACGCATTGAGAATTTTTATTTTTCTTGCTAATATGTCATGAGGATAATATTTTCTGTTAAACTACATAATTGGCATTGACACAAATGGGCGGATCGGTAATTCTTTGCAGTGTGTGTGTGTGTGTGTGGGGGAATAATGTCCATTATTTCTGCGACCCCTCCCCCACCACAGCATTGTAGTCACATATATCAAGTATCTCAGTTCTGTTGTGTTCTGACAATTAACGGAAAGGGAACTGGACAAAATAATAAGTAAATAAGTGACATGAAGAAAATCAAATTAACATCATGACGTCTCAATTTATTATCGGAGTAGCGTCCTCTAATGTCCAAAAAATGGGTACATTAACACTTCCTATCGTTACTATGGTTACATCACAGTTGCAATAGTGTCGTAATAAAAGTAATAGAGTAGGGCGTAGTAGTAGTAGTAGTAGTCATGATAGTAGTAGTAGTCAAGATAGTGCATGTAGTAGTATTAGAAGTAGTAGTATTCATGATAGTAGCAGTATTATTGTTAGTAGTAGTCATGATAGTAGTAGTAGTAATCATGATAGTACATTATGTAGTAGTAGTCATGATATAAGTAGTATTATTAGTAGCAGTAGTGATTGTAATTGTTGTTGTGGTGGTCGAATGCAGTAATAAAGTCGGACAAGGTTTTAACGGGAATGTCTCTTTATTCGTATTCTTCTTTCCAAATATTTCATTGAATCTTCCAGGAATCATTCCTTCGTTCATTCCGTGAAAACTGTAAACAAGAACGTAATAAAATGCAATTAAGTAAACAAACTAAGAAATATGAATGCCTAACTATGTGTTACTTAAACCAATACTGAAGGGGCACAGTATAAATGTTCATTGAAAGTAATCAGGTTCTACAAGTACATGTACCTTCTTATCAAGCTATACCACTCTGATGAGTAAATCTTTATACTCGACTAAACATTAAAGTCCTGCATTATCATACAATTTCAACACAAAACAGATTACCAAAGTAAACATCACTCGCATTTGCAATAATATAAATAAACCTGACTGGCTATGGAGCACTTTCTAAGTTCTATGATAATACTGTATATTAACAATTGTACACAAATTAAATTAGAAACTCATCACTATACAAGGGTTTTCTAAACATCAAATAAACTATATTTCTTATCTTGTAATCGCAAACTAATGAACTCAAAAGAATTACTGACCTCTTTTCCTCCTTATTCTGCTTCTTTTACATTAAAACATCTGAGGATGTGATAAGTTAGAGAAGATTCTCCACAAACAACTATAGCTTCTCAGTTTCCAGGAACCACCATCTAGCATGCTATACAAGTGCACTGCTATATCAGGCAAAGTGTGTAGTGCACACACACACACAGCACTTATCTACAGTACTGTGGAGTGCATGCCTAGTCTAGTTGCAAGGTGAATCTGATTAAAACTCAATTCAAATGAATGTTCATTACAGTCATGATATTAGCAGTACATCCTGTATTAGTACTACTAGAAGTCAGGATAGTAGTATTATTAGTAGGAGCAGTAGTAGTAGTCATGATAGTATTAGCATTAGTAGTAGTAGTCATGATATTAGAAGTATTAGTAGTAGTAGCAGTCATGACAGTAGTAGTATTAGTAATAGTAGTCATGATATTAATAGTAGTAGTAGTAATAATAATAATAATCTTTTATAGTCCACTCCAAATTTTATTAAACCGAAAAGGGAAATTCTTTGTGCCCAATTGATCGTGAGCCCGGCAGCCACTGAGCAGCACCAGATCGACATTGCTCTATCCCCTTATTGTTGAACGCCAAACAAGGTAGCAGCGACTCCCATCTTTTAACGTCTTTTGGTATGACGCGGCCGGGGTTCGAACCCACGACCTCCCGGTTGTGAGGCGGACGCTCTACTGATTGAGCCAACACACCGAGTAGTAGTAGTAGTAGTCATGATAGTAGTAGTAGTAGTAGTAGTAAGTAGTAGTAGTAGTAGTAGTAGTAGTAGTAGTAGTAGTAGTAGTAGTAGTACAGTGTAGTATTAGAAGAAGTAGTCATGATAGTCTGTAGTAGTAAGTCAGAAAAGTATGTTACGAATACAAGCAAAAATATGAATATTTTCTCTCATTCTAAAAACAGGCATATAAATGCAGCCTTATAAACAACCTGAACGCACATACATAATACAGTTGAAATTAAAGTTGGGGTGGCTAATCACAGTGTGTCTGGATACATTTAGGATACAAAAAAACTTTAAGAAGGTCCGGCTATGCAAAGAAACGTCTCACAAGATTATTCAGATTGCGCATCCAATTGAAACATGCAGGCGATGCATGAATGGTCATGCAGAATTAGAACTTTCGGGAAATAGGCTTACAAATAAATCTCTGCACGAAGGAATTGCTCGCAAACTTTGTAAAACGCTAACCTCTTCTGTTCAAGACTTGTGCCTCGTGTATGGCTATATTTCAAGTGTATTAAATGGCACTTTAGGAAACTTCAACAGAACTTGAGATGATATTTTGTGGAGAAAGATGAAAAGCAATACTTTGGTCTAGCCTTGTCTGGTGAGTATATCAAATCCAGCAAATAATATCCATTCATTATTGTTAATTTTCGCATATCCATGAAGTTTTGTGGTGTTTTTTTTTTCTTCTTAACTTTGTTTTTCAATCCGAGAGAAGTCGTTGTAACTAACAGTTACCAATGTACGTCACTAGCCATTTAACATAGAATCGTTACGTTTGACGTTGCATATCAAAGTAATGAAATGCAAAACTGAGTATGAAAATATGATCTATTCTTCGACAATATAAACTATAAACTATTCTTCAATATTTTCTGGAGTATATACGTTATTATTAACCTGTTTCATAAAATCATGTCATTTCATGCGATGGATCACATTAAGTTCTGAAGAAATCTAAACTTAGCTTTCTATTTATTAGAATTATAATGTGAAGGTAAAACTCTACATAACCTGGGCAAAAGCAATGGGAAAACAAGATTTTAATTCGTCACTGCTGACGAATCAGCTGAATGACGAAGAAACGATCACCACAAGGCAAAAGTTGAAGTTGCTTTAGAGAAGTGTCAGAAATCTGATCCATGAGAAGAAAAAAAAACGCATTTCGACGTTTCAAATGCGCAAAATGGCCCGGAAAATACTCTTTATTGGTCAAGGAGTGATTTGGAGCATTGTAAAATTTTGACAGGCGCGGACAGTACTATGCCTAGATATTGACCCTTGACCTGAAGTTTATGTGTACCAAATTTGGTTATGTTTTGATATCTGGTTATGAAGATATGATTGATAATGTGCTTTTTCTAAAATGGCGCCTAAATGACGTCACGGTTGAGTGATCATACTGAGAGGGAGAGGTTTTCTATTCCTGGACATGAGGAATTAGTGGTGCAATTTTGATGATTATCGGGTGGTGCATCTTTAAAAAACCCGGGCGACTAAAAACGTACAGAAAGAAAGGATATATAAAAAAAACTTCTGACGAAATCAAGAGGTGATCTGCAGGATCTGCGGCAGATCACCTAATTATTATCCTCAGCTCAGAAATGTATGGTATGAAAATATACAGTTCATGAAAAAAGGGAAAGGCTTCACAAAGTCATGATCGAGAAGCTAATTTGACGCTATACCACATGGTGATATATATATATACTTTTTAATGTCTTTGAAGAATCATTAACTTTCGTATTACCGGTTCGATTTTCCTCGAATTTGGTTAGATACACTTCTCTATTCTTCTGCTTGTATAGTTAACGTAACTTTTTGGAGTGATAGGATATTTTTTTACGTTTAGGGAAAGGGTTGGAAATTATGTTAAGGTTAGGCATACGTTTAGGATTAGGTAAAGTGTATGGAATTTGCTTAGTGAAAGATATTACCGCAGAGCAATTGTCGCAGGACTATGTGTCGTGCTAGCTTTTGTTTGTCCTGGAGATCTCCTAAAATTGTTTTGGAACTCTCCCCCTCTCTCTCTCTCTCTCTCTCCCTCTCCCTCCCTCCCTCACTTCCCGTTCTCTCTCTCTCTCTCTCTCTCTTTTACTCTCTTTCTCTCTTCCTTCCACATCTCTCCCTCCCTCTATTTTTGCTGGCAGTTGCTACATGGCCAATGACGAGAACAGTTGGAAAATAATACGAACAAAATGGATACCAAAGAGAAGGATACTGTGAAAAAATCTCTGACCGACTTCGGTAACGAGACGACCATCCACGGCCTCCAGTTCGTCGTCAATAAAAAGAACATCATCTATCGCCTCTGCTGGCTGGGCATCTGTACCACGTTCTTAGTTGTCTTCCTCATTCAGGGAAACGTCATCCTCAAAGATTTTCTACGATGGCCGTACTCGACGAAGATCGACATTGTTGGACGGCCCAACCTGGCTTTCCCGGCGGTAACCTTGTGCAATGCGAACATGATGAGAAGGTCAAAGGTGGAAGGCAGTAGGTTCCAAGCCCTTGTCGATCTCGATGGCGGGGTTCAGGGTGCCGACTATGATTACTCATGGTGGTTTTCATCGGCATATAGAAATTGGTACGCCTCGAGTTCCGGATCATCTTACGGGGGATCTAGTGGTCAGAACTCGAATGGTAGATCGTGGTCGTCATCGCAAGGTGACTCAGCGACATCATCAGATGGTCAATCTTCTTCCAGTAATTATGGCCCCTCATCGTCGGAGGAATCATCGTCAGCTTCATCTGGAGAGTCGTCTGGAGGGACATCTGATGGTCAGTCCTCTTCCAGTAATTATGGCCCGTCATCGTCGGGGGAACCAGCATCAGCGTCATCTGGAGAGTCAGCTGATGGTCAGTCCTCATCCACTAATTACGGCCCGCCATCGTCAGGGTCAGTATCGTCTTTTGGGTTAAAAGATAGCGAGTTCTCAGCACCTAATTATTGGGTAAACGAGTGGTCATGGTACGATCCGTCGTTCTTTGATGACTTTGAATTTTCTGAAAACAATTGGGATGGAGTGTCTGATGGAGAAGACTGGCAGGGCTTCTATGAGGCCTCCAAAGCCGATGACTACAGCGACTTTCTTAACGTCGTCAACCCGACGAAGGAAGAGCTGACCGAGTTAGGTCACCAGCTGGAAGATTTCATTGTGCAGTGTACCTTTGATCGTCGACCATGTAATATCAGGTTAGTTTGAATTGGATTGAATTGACCTGAAATTATTACATATACCCACACGTCGTGTGTCTGAAAAATGCCGAACAGGATAGATATCCGGATTGCTGATTTTAAAACAATAATTTGAAGAAGTTTGCAAAGAAGATATCGTAAATCTTTTCAGATTTATGTGGGACAATGTTATAAAGGACAGATAGTTATAATGGTTACTGTTATTTGATGCATATCTAATCCAAAGGCAAAGAAGAAGAATTGATGGAATATTATTACAGATTAGATTTAAAATTACATGTCAAGTAGCATTAATAAAAATAAATAAAAAATTTTTTTTTTAAAAATACAAAGAAAGTATCAACCATATAGTACATATGGTGGATCCGTAAACGTCAACAAAGCTTGACAATTGAATGCATCAGGCGCACGAATGATAAATAACATATTGTATTAGTTTTTATCACCTGACGAAGTGTTGCAGCGGCGCACGAAACGTCGAGATCTTTTAGATTCCTTATTGACCATATTGCGCGACAAACGAATATCACTAGCGATATTATTTTCGATAACATATTGTAGTTTTACATTTCAAAAATAATCCCACAGAGTGACTTTGTTTTACTTTTGCAATTTAAAGTCGAAACTGTCAGCAAATTAAAAATGCTAACCGCACTGGATCTTGAAACAAAGGCGAATCCAGGACCCTCAATATAAAGAGTTTCGATTGATCCGGGTTGGTCCTCCAATCAATTGAAAACTGACATACTAATATCTCTTAAGTGCACAGTTGCTACTGATATCGATTATCATTAATTCAAATCGATGGAAACTGGTTATAAGACATACCTCAGGGGTCGAAACGTGAAGCCCTTCGCCCCCGTCCCGTTACTGAATAAATGTATTAGATACACTTTCAGGATTGTTTCCCCCTGTTTCTTTCAGCCGGGATTTCCACGTTTGGCAGAATCGTCACTATGGTAACTGTTTCACCTTCAACTCAGACTTGTCTCCTGACAACAAGAATATCTTCACGGGCAAAACAGGAGGTCGAAATGGTGAGAAAAAAATTGTCATTTTTGTAAAGTCGTATATTTTTTTTAGAATATGGATTTGCATATTTGGAATATTTGGAGAATTTGGAAGACGGCCCTTTGAATCAAAAGCAGGCAGCCAAATATCATTGGCTGGAGTTATCGTAACATGTGGTTTAAGCTTCTACCAACCTTACAGGGATTGGGTAACTTTGTCTCAGATTCTGAAACAAATTCCTGGATTTAGCTCATGCTGCAATGATAATTATATACCTTTAGGTCAGTCAGGAACCCCGTGACTTTTACAAGCCGATCGCCTGTTTGATTATCAAGATATTTATGATTTACGAAATTTAAAATTTCGTTTTCCTAACGGTTTTCATAACACTACAGTCTATTGGGGAAAATGAGTATGGTAAAACCGGTCACTCAAAGATCTTTACTTTTTTGAGGCACTTCATGATCATTTTGAAGCGCAATTTTCTTAGGGCTTCAATAATAGACCATATCACAGACACTGATAACACGTGGGGCCATGCATCTCAGATTTAACATTGTTAAACGATGCCTTTTAAATTTAGTAGGCAAGCTTCCATCCACTCTTGTGGACTTTCTCAAGCCTTGTGATTATTCATGCAAAGTTTCTTGCTGTCTGCTATCTTGAGATCACCGGAGTGAAGATAGGTGACAGTGAATAGCCAGAGTCCTTATTCAGTGAGGGATTAGTCCTGTTTATGCATCTGTTTTTGCTTGTATTAATCTAAGTTACCTTTAGCCCAATGTTTCTTCTTCTTAAATTAGTGACACTTTCCAAATAATCACTTCTTGTATTGTTTTCAAAATATGATTTCAAATTGTTCGCTTGGACCCAAAGATCATAGTTATTTGTTTCCCTAGCTGTTTATTGCATCATATGAATTTATAACCATTTCATTTTCCAGATCATATTTGCTTTGAAGGAACATTTGGCACTAAATAACACTATTTCCTTTGAAGAAAATTGCTGCGTTGTCAGCGTAGAGTGCGATTTTGATGGAGCGGTTCGGGTCCCACCGCGGCACCGTTTGCAAGACATTAATCTACATGTGCCACTCTCCACCCAGGTGTTATATGGATATCCGGTAGGGTGCGAACGTTAATGTCGATAGGGATTCGACAGTTATTTTTTTTTAAACTGGGGAGCTCCACCCCAATATCTAGTTGATTTTAATAAAAACAGAAGCATGTGCCACATTCCATCCTGGTGTTATATGGATATCCGGTAGGGTGCGAACGTCAATGAGGTTAGATTGGCATGTGTGCGTTTATAAAATGGCGCCTGGCCTGAAAACTCCCCTGGGAGCGGAGAGCACTATCATGCGCGGAATAGCAGTTGAATCCAATGACTGGGGTAATGATAATTACAATGTAAAGCGCTTAGAAACGTAGTATAAAGCTCTATATAAATGTGACTATTATATTATTAAACTTGCAGATATGAATTAGGCATGAACATAATAGCAAGGACCCAAATATTGAGCCTAGTGGCACCCCAAATTTGATTGTCAAAAGGTACTTCGAACACCTTGACATGATACACTCTGTTATCTGTTAGCAAGATAGGAAGAGAACCTATGTACACACTCTATCTATTCTCTTTTGTTCAGGTTTACATTTGACGCTTTTCGTGGAGCAACCTGAGTATTTAGGCGTTCTTTCTCACCAAACCGGGGCAAAGGTCACCATTCACCATCCGAATGAATATCCGTTTCCGGAAGACAATGCCTTGTCTGTGCCAACCGGTCAAGAAACGACGATAGGGATTCGACAGGTATTTTCTTTCTTTTCTAACTGGGGAGCTCCACCCTAATATCTAGTTGATTTTAGTAAAAAACAGAAGCATGGGAAAAACTGATCAGTAAAAGTTGAACCAAAAAGCAAGATAAAGAAGAAAGTTAGGATTTTTTGAAGCCGTAAAATCAAACAAACACAAAGTGGCAACTCTATGATGTATCTTTCGAGGTCTTCTCGTATTTGCTTTGTGCAGACAATTGAATAAATTTTAATTTTCTTAGAATTATTGATGAAGGAATAAATATGTGTTATACACGGGTTTTGTATGAACATATATTATGCAATGATTACAGCACGACATTAGATTATGCCTAGTGTCAGGGTGCATGAATGATTAAAGCTTTTTAAAGGTAAAATAGAACTCTTATCGCATTTTAAAGGTTTTTGCTCAAATATTCGCTGATCTGTTTGTCTAATTGTTCTGCTCCTATTGAAACCAACTTAATCTCAACATGGACATCCCCTTTAAGAAAAATGAACATTCTAAAGGAGGAATAATATTGACATACTACTACTACTACAACTACTACCGTACTACTACTACTACTACTACTACTACTACTACTACTACTATTACAACTAATGATCATACGAATAATAATAATAATAATAATAATAATAATAATGATAATAATGATAATAATAACAATAATAATACTTTTTATTTTTGTTCTTTTAATATTATTATTATAAGAGGAACGACAACAACAGCAACAACAACAATAATAATAAATATTATATAATAAGTTTGATGAAGATCTCTTTCAATCCCCCTCCCTCCCCTTAGTGCTATCTCCCACCCCCCACTCCCTCCCTCTCTCGTACTCTCTCGCGCTTCTACATGCCACTTTCTATTCAAGTTTTAAATTCCACAGGAATACATCAAGCGACTGGGAGGCTACTACACGAACTGTACCTTTGATGGGGCGAATACCAACTTCACCTCCACCACTGAGTTAAGTTATTCTTCAGCGTCATGTAAAAAAATTTGCTACCAGCTCCATCTGAGTCAATTATGCAAATGCGTAGACGACCAATTCTTTGACGATTTCCCCACAAAGTGTGACGTGCTGAACAAAACCCATCGTAAGTAGAGTTCAGTTCCAAAACAGCTAGCTACATCCATGTGAATGAGAAAACGTTGAGATTTTGAATTCTTCATTTGATTTGAGCAGGTTTGGGAACCGAAATCTTTTCCATAGGGAACAGAATTTCCCAAAGGCCACTCAAAATGGCAACTTTTTTTCTTCTTCTGCCGAGCAGTTATGCAGTGAACATGGCGATTGAGATTCATAATCTTTAGTTTTGTAACATGAAGTAGAAATCAATATTCTTTTTAATAACACTTTGGTTCATTCTGTGAAGTATAAACACATACAGGTCCATTTAATTCACAGCATGTTTCAAGTCCATTATAAGGCCCGTTCTCATACGAAGCAGGAAATCTCCACGGTTTCCCACGCCATGTGTGAACGGGAATAGAATGTGTGAACACCTAGTACCCCGAAATAGATTATAATTAAACATTAAGTATTCTTTCGATAAAATTGTTCTTTCTTTTTTAATTAATTGTCACCAACTATTTTACAGAAATCTGTCGGAAATTTGTGGAAGACCTGTACCTCGATGACAAGTTACCGTGTAGCTGCCCTCCACCTTGCACGTGAGTCCTTATAAATATCTTCCAAGAGCCAGCAGGGGCGGATCCAGCCGGCGACAAGAGGGGGCAATTTGTGAGGAAATATTTAGCGGCGACTCAGCCAGCCAGCAAATAAGCGCGGGGTGGGGGTTAAGACGCCCTTTTTATTTTTATGTTGGCCAATTCGTGAGAAAATATTTAGCGGCGAATCAGCCAGCCAGCAAATAAGGGGAGGGTAAGAGGCACTTTTTGTTTGCCAATTCGTGAGAAAATATTTGGCGGCGAATCAGCCAGCCGGTGAATAAGCAGGGGGGTAAGAGGCCTCACAAAATTGGGGGCGGAAAAAAGTGCTCTTATATTAAAGACCGTTATTTTCGCTCAGTGGGTGGGGGGTAGCGTGATCACTAAGTATTAAAAATATAATAAACGTTTTTTTTTGTTGTTTTTTTTGGTCATGATTCAACGCCTTTCTGGCTCCGAGCGGACGGAATATGAGACAATTGATCGTTTACATGATACCCTTTGAACTTAAACAAAAATATATTGGTGTCTCTCTGATTTATAATATTTTTATGATTTTGGGGGAGATGGTACTTTAGAGGAGAATGCATATTCTCTCTATTTATATAGAGTGTGTCTATGCTAGTTTTAATTGTCCTTTATTGGATTGGCCTAAATCATTACATTTCGTTGTTCACAAGGTATTCCACATCAATCTCAAAGTGGGTCAGGGGCCGGTTGCCTCCCACGCATCAGATATGAGCGCTATACAAGAACCTAATGTTATTATTGTTATTATCAGTCAATGCTTACTCCACGTACTTTAGTTCATGAAAAGATTATATTCCAACCATGTTATGAATATAGTGTTGATGTCTATTTATTTCGTTCCCCTAGAGAATTCAAATACGTAAGGACGCCCTCGTCATCGCTATGGCCATCGGAACGTTATGAGGTAAGGAAATGTTTATGTATTATCATTTTTTTAGATTGAATGTACATGTATATAATTACTAATTTGATTCTTTTTGCATTTTCGTTTGATTCTGCAATAATCAGATAATATCTTTCCGTCCAAAATCCATATGCCTGGGTGGGGGGCAGCATGTCCTCTCTTGGGTAATCATGATAAAACTAAAACCACCGAGCCTGGGTCATAATAGTGATGTGGATTAAACGTTACGTTGGCTACTGTTACAAATGTTTTCTTTAATCAACAAATTATTTGTAATTTTATCTCATTTTAGGAACATTTATTGCGCCGATTGAATGGATCTGCAAATGAAAATCTCATAAGGGTACTACAGAGCAATGAACTAAGCAGGTTAGTTCGCCCCGACACACACACCACATATGCATATACATGTATTATGTATGTTATACCAATCTACCAATATACCAATCTACCAATCTACCGATAAATATCTACCGGCCTATAAAAAAATTATGAACTTGTAATAGTTGTAATCACTAAACTTACATGGAATGTCCATTTTTTTCTTCCAATTAATGGCCTGAAAAGGGCCTGTTTTTTTGGGGGGGGGGAGAACTCATGTCCACATGAGGGAAAATGTGCCGAGCAGAAAACGGGAAATTTAAAAATGTTAAAAATGCTGTTCTACTTAAGTAAATGTAAATGCTCGACCGAAATATTGCCTGTAAATAAAGAGAGAAAAAAAGAGAGAATCTTTTAATTGCAAACATTTTAATGGAAAATTAATTAAGAATACCTTCATTCTTTATTGCTCATTTTCTTTATCAACAGAAAAAATCTGATTCGCTTGAAGATCTTTTATGAAGACCTTAACTACGAAGTCGTGGAAATGGTACCGGTGTACACGGTGAGTATGAACGGAGCAGTATACTAACAAAATACACCATATTTGTGTTTTTTATGTCAAAGGTTTCTTTAGTACATGTTTGAGATGTTGTGTATTCATGGAGAAAAAAAACACGAAGATAGATAATCTCAGATTTTGCCCATGAGGGCCCAGGAAATCGTCTTTCAAATGGCCGCCATCAAGACTTTCTTATGATCATTATTATTATTATTATTGATGTTATTATTAGTTTTATTATTATTATTATTGTTAATATTATTAGTATTACTATTAGTAATTTATTATTATAATTTTTATTATTATGTATTTACGTCTTGTATTTGACGTTGTTCTGTTCTTGTAAAAGAAACCCCGTTTTATATTTTTCATCCTTTATATAAGATTGTATACGACTCTGGACAGTCTTGTCAGCAAGTTTTTATATGAGATTTATGCTGCTTATTATTCTCAATATTGTAGTACACTGATACCTTGTATACGCAGTAGTACTTATTAACATGCAAATGAATTCAAATAAGCATATCCTCCAAGGCTCACGCTCTTCTGAGTGTTAAAAATAACTTGTGCTTATGTGCAATGGGCATTCTCAAACACAAACATTTGCTATCCGGGTTTTCGTCGTCTGTTTTTGAATTTGTACTGTTCTATATATAATCAAATATAGGCCTATAATAGTTTACCACCTAATTGTTAATATGAAGGAAATAAAATATTGCGAAGTTCAAAATCCTAAAATTTAAATTCCAATCATCATTATCATCATCATCATCATCATCATCATCATCATCATCATCGGTGCAATTTCAAATTGTTTAACTCCTCAGATTCCCAGTGTTCTTGGTAGTGTTGGCGGTCTGATGGGATTGTATATCGGAATGTCTTTCATCAGCGTGTTCGAAGTCCTCTTCCTCGTCCTCAGATTAATCAAGATCGCTCTCATCGGAATCTATTCCCGCATCAACCGAGTCCAACCGCACTCGGTGAAGAACGTTTGAGGAAGAAAAAAACTATACACAGTTGTTTTGTTTGTTTGTTTGTGTATTTGTTTGTGTGTGTTTGTTTTAGCTATGGTTTACAAACACGAAATGTATATATGCAGGTATGTAAATCAAAAAACAATTTCAAGACTATACCTTGTCGAGTAGCTTTGCGGACAACAGTTACTACACCCATTTACGTATTACACTCCGGACAATATACCCTCTTTAAAGTTTTTTTTTTTTAAATTGAACAAAAACCTCACTTGGTCATCTCCTTGTTGACATACTCTTTCCCTTTTCATGGGGTGTTTTTTATTTTCCAAAGGAATCATCCTCAAACGTTGAATTATTCAATCGATATTGACTTGACGAATGGAGTAATTTAAAAGTAGTATTTCGACTGTTTTTGGTCCGATCTGGCGTTTATTTCTCCTTATTTGGTTTTCAGCTTTTCAAGACCTAATTGGCTACTGGTCTCATTTTTATCTCCCTTGATATTATGACATACATGTACAATACATGCACAACGTTGCGTTGATACTTCGACATGCAGGTAATAATGGATCAGGGGCGGATCCAGCCGGCGGCAAGGGAGGGGGCCCAAAAAGGGGCCCACTTCGTGCGAAAATTTGAAAATCGTGCCGGTCGATTTGATTTTTCGCTCAGTGGGGTGGGGGTAGTGAGCAAAAAAAAAAAAAATTTGGCACCCGAAAATTTTTTTTGACTCCGGGAAGGGTAATTGTATTTCCATCCGCCACCCTCTTGGGCGCCAGGGTAGTGAGCACAATTTTTCCTACGGAAGTGTATTTTTTCCACCGCCACCCCCCCTTGGGCGCCAGGGGAGGGGGCCCATCTTCTTTTTTTTTCAAAAAAGGGTGTTTTTACCTCTTTTTTTTTGCTAGGGAGGGCCCCCCCGCCCCCCTGGATCCGCCACTGTAATGGATAAAACGTGCTTCACATGCAGATTAGCCAGATTTTAGGGCAATCTGATTATCTATTCATAGAAGCTTCTACGGCGATCTAAATCCTCCTTTTGTCCACCTATCTCACACATAATAACTTTTGAGTCAGAGTTCTTACATAGACTCCGCATTTTAAATCCCTTTATCGAAATGTTACATTCTTTTGTAGTTTGACATCTCTCTTCTTACTTCAGCAGGTAATAGGTACACCTTTTGAAATAAGGGCCTACAGAATACAAAACACTGTTCTTTTCTCTACCAGGTTCATACTTTTTGTATATACTTATGTTTTTGTACGTTTTAGAAATTCAACATATTCATCATGATTATTTTCCTCTTCTTCCTCGTCCTCCTCCTCCTCCTCCCCTTTTTTCTTCTTCTTCTTCTCCGAGTCCTTCTTTTTTTCTTCTTCTTCCTTTTCTTCTTCTTCTTCTTCTTCTTCTTCTTCTTCTTCTTCTTCTTCTTCTTCTTCTTCTTTTTCTTTATCATCTTATTTTTCTTGTACTTAGTATAATTTCTATCATTATTAGTTTAATGTTGTTATTATTTTTATCATCATTATTATCTTTAATACGTTTTTTTCTTCTTATCTGTCTTTAAATAATACGATTTTAACTCATAAATTTTGTACATGTATGTCGGGGACTCCACTGGAAATAAGCTCTCGAGCTTACGTGGGTTATCCTGTTCAAGCTGACTTAATTTTGATCTGTTATTCTTTTTTATTGTTGTATATTGGAAGCTTGGCGAATTGAATTAAACCATCAATCCATCTACACTGTATGTATGAAGCCATTATCTCCACATGCATTATGGCTAGCTTCCATGATAACTTTACACATTTCTTTGAGTTCGAAAATTTCAGCTGTAACCCAACTTATAATTTAGCTTTGAATTTTCATTATTTTATAGTAATTTGTATTTTTATCGATCTATATTATGATTTTGCTACATGTATACTATGTAGCTGCATGTTTTCCTTTTTTATATTAAACTATATACGAAATTCAAAATATTTCCGTATGGGATTGAAAATGTACTTTTAGTTGTCGTTTTGAAAATAATATTATTGAATAATTCGTTATTATTATTATTATTATTATTCGTTATAATTATTGTACATGTACACAGTACTAATTCAGATTTAATGATCTTTTAATGTATTATCATTGCAATGTTTATGCCATGTAACTTTTAAGCTGAAATTGAACAATTTCAGCTGTTAGTTGAATGTTCTATTATTTTTATTCAATAAACCGATATAATACGGTTGAAATTAAAAGAAAGGAAAGAGTTGCTCATAGTTTTGACCTCCAAGTGGCAGAACACAGATTACAAACTCCGACATGTCAAAAGCGGCAGGGACCCCTAGACATAGGGTTCCCTCTCTAAGTGTACAGGAGTGGTAATATTTGTTCTCCTTCTTTTTTAAAGTCATATTTTGGGATCACTTCTTTTGGAGTGAAAATCCACGCCAAAAAACAGGAATGCCCTCTCAAAAGAGTCATGCAGCCACAGATCCTTCAGGTTGGAATCCACTATAAATTTAGAGTGGATTCAACTCCAAATAATCTGTCCCGAAATAATTATGACTCCTAAAAGGTCGATTTCAACTCTTCTGAAGAAGAAACTAAAAACATGCCCAGCGTAAGATATTGTAAATAGTAAATTTAGCGATTGATTCGTTTCTGTTTTAGTGCACCATTATACTAAAGACTTAATTGTGTGTAACAGTATGTTGTTCTTAACCAGGCGAGTACTAACTGTACAATATGGTTTAGTTCGATGATTCAACATAATGCAATGCCTTAGCCCCTTTCCACTCGCATATTATTTTCGTTTATATTTGCACTGAATATTAAGTTATTAAAATAAGATATATCGAATATAATCCTCTATTATGAAAAGAAAGTCAAATGGTTATCATTTGTAATTCTGTTGTTGGTACTCTGTACTCAAAAGATACAAAATGGTGAGAAAAGGAGAGAGAGAGAGAGAGAGAGAGAGATAGGAAGATTTGAATGTTGAAAACATTAAATATGCCCCTCTGAAGAGCGCAGATTTTTTTTTATCAATGCAAAATCACAGAGATCCATAGGACTCGTCGTGCAAAATCAACAGCGCCAGCTTGCGGTCGTTCAGCAGGTTATTATATTTTTCATCCACTATCATGTTGTAATTGTGCATTAGTCTACGCGGTATACGCCTATTAGGCAAATTGTTTCATAATTTAATGATCGATAATCTGCAACGTGATTTTAAATCACTAAAATAATCTAATTTGATCTGTGATTATGAATGTTAGTGGCTAGTCTTCCTCCATCCTATACATGAGCTTGTAAATATTTTGTAAATAAACTGTATTATAATGTAAATAGCACTCGAATGGACGTAAATTGCGGTTCACACACAAACGCACATAGTTTGCAAGAATCTTCAATCAATTGAAGGAAGCAGACTTAATCATCAGAATCATCATCATCATCATCATCATCATCATCAGAAGAAGAAGAAGAAGAAGAAGAAGAAGAAGAAGAAGAACTTCTTAAGTCGTTCATGATTTGGGAAATAGGGAGGTGAGGCGGGACGGTGGGGGTGGTTAGAAACTAGAGATACAGAGAGAGAGATCGAGAGAGAGAAAGAGAGAGAGAGAGAGAGAGAGAGAGAGAGAGAGAGAGAGAGAGAGAGAGAGAGAGAGAGAGATTATTGAGAAATTCTTTTGTTTTGTGACAGATTGTCTTTTAATGGAGCTGCATGATTGCAAATGGAAATGTGTGTATCCATGACTTAATACAGGCATGTAACTAAGAGGGGTGGGGGGTGCGTGCACTTGTATGTATCCAATATATCAAACTTTAGAAAAATCCGACGAATCATATAAATTAAACAAAAGTAAAGAAATGATACCGAGCGCCTTGAATTGTATGGATGACTGCATTAATGCACGTCACATGCGTTATGCACTATAAACATATGCAAACCCATACAACTTTGAATTTCACCGGCACCGTATACAATATACCGTGAGCGCAAAGCTAAGAGATCGCAAATGCAGTGATGCAAGGTGGTGTCAGACAGGAGTGTATGGCTTCCCAATATTCCCTGGATTGTATATCATTGGAATTATCACTGTGATTATGATATTCAAGCTCGAGATGTCTACAAATTTTATTCACTGAGGAAATACAAGGTCCTTGGAAATGGCGATGTTTCGGACGGAATCGGTGGAAGAGTTTTACCAAATTGGAGAAGATATTGGCAGGTAAGACTAATAGTAAGAGCAAGCGAAACCGAGTGATTGGTCTCACCCGGTGCGTCCCCGATTGAGAGAGACGGGGATGTGCTTGTGCGCGATGCGATGGAATTGAATGGGTAATAAATGTGATGATGAAAGGTGTAAAGTAAAGCTCCGGCGCAGCTTCTGAAAAGGCAATGACAAAGGATTTCACATATGAGGCGCGTAACATTTTAATTTCTGTACACCAGAAAAGAATAAACCTTCTTACCCAGTTCAGAAGAGTTATGAGTGGTCTAGTCTAATCGAGACTAAATTCCTTAATCACAGATATTACAACTCCCCCCATTTGTTTAACTCAAAATGTAGATTTTTAATATTTGCTGCACTACATTTCATGTTTTGGTACCTGTGCATACATGTATACTTTGTCTGTGAGTTAATGTTATTTGATTAATGTTCTCTATAATTCCTCCATAATTCCTCCATACTATGGCTTTTGATACCCCTTTTCCCCATTGTATTTGTTCTCATTTTCATCATTTATTTTCTCATCCTTTTAAGTCCTATCATCAACATCATATCATCAGCATCATCATATCATCAGCATCATCATATCATCATCATCATCATCGTCATCAACATCATCATCATCACCATTATTATCATCATCATCACCATTATTATCATCATCATCACCATCATCATCATCACTATCATTAAAATCATCATCAATACCATTATCATTACCATCATCACCATCATCATCATCATCACCATCATCATCATCATAATCATCATTATCATCATCATCACCATCATAATCATCATTACCATCATAATCATCATTACCATCATAATCATCATTACCATCATCATGATCATCACCATCAATGTTCATCATCATGGTGTTCAATTGACTCTTAATGGAATGCAAGGGTTACGGGTTTGAATCCCAGCCTGGCACTAAAAACCTTTGTCAAGACATTAATCGACAATTGCCACCCTCCAGTCTCTACCCAGGTGGAGATATACATGTACATGTATGTAAATGGGTACCTGGCAATTTCTGGTAGGGTAAAGATAATTGCAGGGCCCTAAGGATGAACAAGAGTAATGCTGAAGAGGTAAAAGATATAAACAAAATGAATGATGATGATGATGATGATGATGCTGATGATGATGATGATGATGATGATGATGATGATGTTGTTGTTGTCATTATCATCATTATCTTTGCTGTCATCATCATTATCATCTACATACATTTACATATGTATATTACTACTAGAAGCAGATTCTACCCCCTCCTCCTTTCCCCTCCCCCTCCCCTCCCCCTCTCCCTCTCCTCTCCTCTCCTCTCTCCCCACCAGACAAAAGTAAATCTAGCATGTTTTGCAGGTAAAGTTCTTCCATTATTGATAAAAACAGAGATACAAGTACACATGTATGCAAAAATTTGAACAAGTTAATGTTAGTTTGAATCTTGCAATGGATGTTTGAATATGTTTGTTTAGCCAAAATATGCAATTGTTGCCACACACCACTCAAGGCACAGTACCTACTGGATGGACACCCCAATTATGTGGTGTACAATGTATAATGGTGATGCAAAGCAAACATGATGCAAAATAGTCATTGAAAATGAGGAGTCGGAGTAGAGCAACATTTTAGATCAAAATTTCTAAAATAAGAATGGAAATAGCACTATTAAACAGATTTCATACTTATTTTGAAACCTTGATTGTTTTGAAGCTTACCAAACTCAAAACCAGGCTTTGTTCGTATGAAACAATAGTGAAAGGAATGTTCACCACCATTTCCCCCTTGTTATCAGAACTTGTCCTTCCCGTATGGTTTTAAAGTGAAGAAGTAGGGAAGGGGGAGGGGTATGGGGTATGTGCCCCCATAACCCATGCTCCTACCAGAGATTTACTTCATTCTAACCAACCATGAAATATTAAAGATTTGAATGCTGTGGACCCCAGTGTAAAAAAAATGTAACTGTTTTGCCTGGACCGGGGAACACTGTCCCAGCATACATGTACATGTATTGTAGGTCTACAATTTTCCCTCCCTTTTTGGGTCATATACTGTATTGTTGGATGCCTTTGTTTGTTTCATTGTCCATAAATCAGTAAGTGACCTTGCCAAGCAATGGTAAATTGTCCAGCTATTCAGGATTTTTTTCTCTACATTATTGTAAAGCTGAGACTTGTATTAAGCTTATTGTATACTGTAGCTGTCTGGCAGAGATTTCAGGCCTTTCCACCCCATTTATGCCTGCAAGTTTTCTGTCTGTGTGCAGCTATTGATTAAGTGACAGTTGAGTGAATCCTTAGAAATGGTGTTTTGATTTGAAGATGGCCTTTGTCGGAGTGTATACATGTGTATAATGCACATTCTCTGGTCTCAGTAACTATTGTACAGTGGACATGTTACAAGTGTAACAGTGACATTCAATTGATTTGTACATACATGTACATGTATCTACATCCTGAAAGGAAGTGAAATACCTTTAAAATGGGGAGATTGATGATCAATCAAAATGATTGGTGATAAATATTCGGCAAATAAATGTACATGTACATTTACACGTACACTGTAGATGTACATGTACATATATGTACATACATACATATATACTGGAATTTGAAGTCCCCACCAATGTTTACACATCCAATTGAAATAGATGTAAGAAATTGGACTTTGTTCGTTGGATGAGATAAAATTCTTTTGTCACGTTAATGAGACAATGAAGCTGCCTGGAAGTTTATTTTTCATCGCCTCCATGTACAGTACATGTACATGTATGCAGATGTAAGTTCTTGGGACTAACAAGTCCTTGGGGGTGTTTCACAAAGATCCTAAGTTGAACTTATCTCTAAGTTGGACTTAAATATTATGGAGAGCCATTTGTAGCCTTAAAATAAAATATATTCAAAAGCAAAAATTCTAGCATTTTAGACTTTTTATAAATTCCACATCAAGAACATGAAATCTCCTTGATAATAGAAAATATGAATGATTTTAATCAACATATTACGCCGTTTAAAATCACTTTTTAAAAATATTTTCGTAGATGCTAACGGCTTTCCATAATTTTTAAGTCCAACTCAGAGATAAGTTCAACTTTAAGGGTCTTTGTGAAACACCCCCCTTGTCACTGTTAACTGTTAATCATGTGCAAACAGTACTGGTACAATAAATTCTGAACATTCTACATCTGTAGACTTTTCAGGACTACACCAGGGAGGTGAAAGAAAGGAGGCGAAACTCTTGTAATTTATTCAAACGCATTCGTGAGTTCTAAAGCGTAACAATGGGATGTGTAACATTCCACTTGGCTTTGAAGTTCCATGCTCCGAACCGCGCTTCCACTGCGGGGACTTTCGGAAGCCAGGCTCCAGTCTTACATTTATTACAAAATATTAAATTACCGGCAAAATTTCAGTGTAAATCAAAAACTTTAAATGGGGATTGTATTGGGAATTGTGCATCAAACAAATTTTCAAATTTAGTACTCCGTCCTTCCTATAATTTGTGTGCCAGAGTTGGTAAAAGAAAAATTACATCCTGACAAAAACTCAATATTTTAGGATAATGCGCTACTTTGTGCATGTTTTAATGTCCCGTTATTTAATCCATGATTTACAATCTTTAATAACATAAAGTTTGCTATGCGTGTTTTCGCGTTTTTTGTATTTTTGAAGTTAAAAGGATGAAATTACACAAGTTTGTGTTCGCTTGTTCTACTCTTTACACATTCAACAATGGATGAGAAATCATTGAAAGGGACAGCGAACAGTTGCTGTGATACCATTTTCTGATGTAGGAATTCTAAATCCTGAAATTTCATGCGCCCTTTTATCTCACCACCTGGTCAACAGTTGCAGATTAGCGCATAACTTTTCGGCGGCTTGGAGCATGGGGTCAAAGGAGAGCGGCTTGATTCCAGTCCTTCTCTATCACGTCCCTGACTACACACACTCAAGAAACATTACCAACAGTCTTTTTCAGGACTCCCCAAATGCCCAATCCTCCCCCTCTCACATGGTGCAACCGTAAGCCTACTGTATCTGTAGACCACAACTGTATGAACCTACAAATGTACCTTACATGTACAGTATGTACTCGATCTATATGTGGCCTGAGTTCAGGGGGGCGTTTCATGAAACAATTAGTCGGTGGTTTTCACCGACTAATATCATTTTCACCGACTATTTTCCAGGCCTCTGATTAATCAAATTTAGTCGGCGCCGACAGTTGTCGGTGGACAAATGTTGATGTAGTTTTGAAGACGTGGTTAAGCCAGTTTAGGCTACAATGTACCATGTAGCTTACACGTATGCCACCCTTTTTTGCTTCAAATCAGATGTAGAGTCTTCTTTTGCTATTAAATACGAGATACAACTTTTATATACTCTTGGTTGACTCTAAGCAGGTCCATGCTCTATTTTAAAGTGAGCTCGAGCATTGTTCAGCCCCAGCCCCTGGGCAAATTTAGGCCTAGGTGTATATGCCTAGGTGTACATGATTGTATATGCCTACTTCCTTGGATACAATCATGTACAAAATGTAATATATATGTAGCTCTTCATAATATTCAGTTGCTACGTGTACAGGGATTGTAGATATACTTTGGCATATGGAGTGGGACTTGTTGTCAAATGAAAACAGGAAGAAGGACTTTATTATCACTATTATTATCAATACCAAATACTCTCCACATCTTTAATCTTTTTGCCTTAAAAAGTGTGTTTTTAACTTTTTTTTCCTATCCAAATAGCTATTCAGGCTTGGTTGAAAAGCAAACTGTTTGGTAGTTGGTAGTGTGTCGATCTAGACAGAATTTCATTGTAACCCAGCAATTGTTGTCAAATATGTAATGTACAGCATGTACATTGTAGGTGCCTTGATTAGTACTAAAATATAAAATGTCTTTCTCTGCCCGGGATAAGAAATTAGAGGAAATGGGGAAGTTATTTGGGGTAGGAGTAATCAGAAATGCCAGAAATATCAGAAATATTTTGAATTGGCAATCTGTATTATTTATGCGATTAAAAAGTAAATAAACAAATTTATAAAATCTATAGGCAAAATTATCAGACCAAGGCATAAGTACTGTGTGACAGTTATAGGGCTAATTAGGCAGGAGGAATGCATTGCCAATGAGTGAACGGTGCTGTATCGCAGGTGATGGTGGTATTTCATTTTACAAAGGACTGTTGACAAAAAAGGAAAGATTTTCTATCAAAATGTGTTGTTATATAAATCAGAGTACTTGAAAAGAAGAAAGAAAAAAAAAAGAATTACAAAATATATCATAACAACTAATGCAACAAAAAGAAAAATATCATTACAAAATAAATCATAACAACTAATGCAACAACAAGAAAAATATCATTACAAAATAAATCTTAACAACAACTAATGCAACAAAAACAACAACCATATCAACAACAACAACAGCACCACCAACAACAGCACCAACAGCAAAATTCACAGGACTCCGAAGTACATGGGCTCCTATTTTGTGACTCCAGAGTCCAGACCCCTTATTTGTTTTATATTCAAACTTGTAGAATGTAGATAGAAAGCAGAATTTTACACACTACAATACATGTGTCTCTGTAGAGATACATTTACATTTAACTATAATAACAAGAACATACATGTGTACATGTGCTGTGACATTAAAAAAGAAAGAAAGAAAAAAACTGTTGATGTAGTAGTATTAAAGGGAAGTGGTAACATTGTTCAGATGAGAGAAAATGGTGATAAGGTGGTGACTTCAATGCTAGATGTACAATTAAAGATAATCTGAAAGACCATTATTAATGATAAAAATTGGGAAAAACTGATCTGATCGATTCCTGAAATCTCCCAACTATATTATTACAATTTAATTACATTTTAGGTGAATGTAAATCGTCACAAAGCAATGAATTGGCTCTATATACCATTCCAGACATTTAAGTGTTGAAAGATTTTCAAAAGCCTGTCTTATGTCTTATTTTCATGGAACAACGGTTGGGAAAATTAAAAAATGGTTGGGAAGAATTTACTGTTAGAGGGTGTTGCACAGTGACGCCTTCAAAGAAAACCATAAATATCTTTGTGCCTTTGTGGTTTGAGAATTGTTTTCAGGATTTTGTGCATGTTAGAGGGTTAGTACAGTAGAAGGAATATAATAAGAAACATTTAATACAAAAAATACACATTTTTTTCATCAACCTTCAACAATGTTACTGGTTCACTTTAAAAGCTACATGTACTTGTATGTAGGCCTACATGTACAGTGTAGGTCTCATTTTTTTTCCAGTCATACATCCTGGTCGTGAAAGGAAATGGAGAGTTGCGAATGTTGACTAATTAACAGCTGCAGCAGTTTTCAGACTGTGATTTTGCTCCAGATATTGTGCTCTTAATGCACATAACTGTAGTACCTGTATAAAGGTGAACTTTTATCGTTAGAAGCAGAATTATAATTGAAGGCAGGTGAATTATACTTGCTCTCTTGCCCAGTGGGGATGCTGTTCTTTTTTTTTTAAGAATAAGATTATTGCATTATGTTAATGAAACAGGCATCTAATCAGTGACAATTTAAATGTATTTGACATGAGTGAAATTATGTTGCTTTTTGTATTGAAGATACTAAATTTATTGAGTGAGGAATTACACTAATAATGACACGCCGCAGAGTTTTAGTATTAAAGATAATTGAATTTGACAGTGTTAACCAGACATTCAGAGTTTCAGACACAGAAATAATAAAAGGGATGGAGACGGAGAGACATGTTTCTTAATAGATGTGCGATGGAGTGCTTGAATAAATGACAAGAGGGAGATGGGGCCAGTGAAAGGATTTGGGATGGAAAATTGCTAAGTATACTCGTGCAGGGTACAGACTGTGGTTTGAGAGACATTCTGTTTAAAATTCAGCATAGCTCGACAGTGTGGGGATCAGAGCAGGTATAAGATATTAAAATTTCAATATGTTAGGCTGTATATCTTTTTTTTCTTTCTTCTTCTTCTCCTCCTTCATTTTCTTACTCTTCTTTTTGTTTTTCTTACTCTTCTTTTTGTTTTTCTTCTCCTCCTTCTCCTTTGTCTCCTTCTTCTTGTTCTTCTCCTCATTCTTCTTCTTCTTCTCCTCATTCTTCTTCTTCTCCTCCTTTAGATTGTCCTTCTTCTTCTTCTTCTTCTTCTTTTTCTTCTTCTTCTTCTTCTTCTTCTTCTTCTTCTTCTTCTTCTTCTTCTTCTTCTTCTTCTTCTTCTTCTTCTTCTTCTTCTTCTTCTTCTTCTTCTTCTTCTTCTTCTTCTTCTTCTTCTTCTTCTTCTCCTCCTCCTCTTCCTCAAGATTCTTATTTTACATTTTCTTGTTTTGTTCTTGTTTTTGTTTTTCTTCTCGTCCTCCTCCTCCCCTTCCTACTCCCATCCTTGCTCACATCACAGTCACAGCCTCTCCTTTCTTTGTCCTTCTGTGTCTTCTTCTGTTTTCATCTTTCTCTTCCTCTTTTCCAGTTTCTTTCTTCTTGTTCTTCTTGATCCTGTTTTTGTTCCTCCTCCTTCTCCTCTCCCTCCCCTCCTGCTCCTGCCAGCACCTCCTCGGCTTCTCCTTCCCGCCTGCTTCTGCTCCTCCTCAATGTCCCTTTTGTTTATAAATTCCTTTTTTCTCTTTCTCTTCTTCTTTTTCTTAATTTTTCTACTTCTTCATCTTCTTCATCTTTCCTCTTTCTTCTTCTTCTCCTTCCTTTTCTTTTTTTCTTTCTTCTTCTTCTTCTTCTTCTTGCCCTCCTCCTGCTCTTTCTTTTCCTCCTCCTGCTCCTTCTTTTCCTCTGCTTCTCCACGTCCTCTCATTCTCACTCTCCTCTCATGATCTTACCCTTACTCTCGTGACAAGTTTTTGTGCCTCCAAAGTGCTAACTATGATTAATGTAGGTTGCAAATTTCAGTTTTGATGCCATAATGGCGAATGCTACCAAATGCACAGGAAATGATGATGACAATTTTCACTGCATGTTTTATGAGATTTTTCGTCGCCACTTAGATCACAAAAAATCATGGTTTCAGCCACTTTCAAGCCCTGCTTACATTTTTATTATATGAATTTGTATTCTTCATCAGTTATTGAAAAGAAATTTATAGATATATGCATATATATGTATATATATCGGATGACTTTATTCAGCGCTACTCAGCATGACTATTAAAGAACTTGAGTCGTGTTCTGAATTAAGCCAAAATTTTACGAGGCTGCGTTCGCGTTGGATGACTTTGTCGTCACACATGACTTCCTTGTTCCTTCGGTGACAGTTAGACTTGGCTAATGGCATCGTTCGGACTGGATGTAGGAATTTTAATAAAATATTTTCAGAGGTTGCTGTAGCGCACTTAGTGCAGAGAAGTCACTGCACAAATGTACAGTGTCATAATATGTGCAAAATGTTAAATACTAAGTGAAAAACTTTAGATAATGCAGAACCAAGGAATACAGGGGGCTGTTTCACAAAGATCCTAAGTCAAACTTAACTCTAAGTTGAACTTAAACATTGTGGAGAGCCATTTGTAGCCTTCAAATAAAATATATTCAAGGTATGCCACTGTTTTCTCACACCATGATCCTTTAGATAATATTTTTTCCTTCAATAATGAATTATCAAAAAATATAAATTCTGTCGATTTGTGACCATGATTTGTACGTCCCTTGAGAGACCAATGCCAGTAAACGGTGAGAGCAAACAGTGACATGAATGGCCTGTGGCCTGCCATAGTTAAGTCCAACTTAAAGTTGATCTTAGTCTTTGTGAAACCTCCCCAGGACTCTGGTGAGAGCTAGAAGGGGTTAAATCTGTGTTAAAGTACACAAGTTTACATCCTTGTGACTCTCAGACAGCTTTTGAACTTCAATCCAAATCAATTAAATACTGTTAACATGAATTAGCAGTGCCTTGAATGGAAGGGAATTAGCAGATGATGTGGGCATGCACATGAAGTAATATGAGAAAAATAACCATGTTTAATGATACATATATATTATAGGCCTACAATGTACATGTACATAAATGTACTGTATGCAGCTAGAAAGAAAAACTTTGTCAAACTATTAAAATAATTCATTACAGTAATGCAATTATTTCACTTTTCCCTCATGCAATGTATGAACATTTACATATATGATCACATTGCTTTTATTGTTGTACCAGTTTCTCAGACTGTCCAGTGTACAAATCATGTTAATAAAATCATAAATTTGATATCTATAGGCCTACGTACCGTACATGTACATGTATGTGCATGTACTCTGTGTATATTTAGTACATACAAATAGATTTTCAAATGAAAGTGTTCAATGACACAGCATATTGTGTACACAGACACAGTGCAATCAAAGTGAGATGACTCAGAGCCAGTGATGACCAACGAGGTAATAAAAGTCTTTTCTATTATCTGTTAGGTAAACAACAGTCACCTACTGTAAGTAGTAGAAGAGAGAGAGAGAGAGAGAGAGAGAGAGAGAGAGAGAGAGATAGAAAGAGAGAGACAGACAGAGAGAGAGAGACAGAGAGAGAGAGAAAGAGAGACAGAGAAAGAGAGACAGAGAGAGAGACAGAGAGAAAGACACAGAGAGAAAGAGAGACAGAGACAGAGAGACAGAGACAGAGGGAGAGAGAGAGAAAGAGAGACAGAGAGACAGACAGAGAGAGAGCAGGAAGAGTGCAGACAGTATTCCATGAACATGAGATAATTGACTTTGCAGAAAAGGATTACATCTGTTTTTAAATAGTTAAACTTATTCTAAAGGCCTCTTAAGGGAGGTGAAAGTGGTCTTTATAGGCAGGTGGTTGTTAGGTACAGGTTCTTATAATAAAAGTTTAAATGAGAAATCCTTTTCAAGGAAGACAAATGTTGTTTTTATAGACAGGTGGTCATTCTATACAGGTGATAACTATAGCAGGTTTGACTGTACGTCATGTATGTTGAAATGGAAGTCCACACATAGTTCATTTTGATAAAAACAGAAATCAAGAGAAACAGATGAATGAAAGATCAAGGAATTAAATTTGATATTAAAGAATTAGAAAGTAATATGGTGCATTAAACTTTGAAGTTGGGTTTGATCACCCCAAACTGGCACATGATATGTGAGTCACCATTAGAGCACCTGTCCCAATCCATTTGTACTAAACATTCTTGCTCTATTATTATCACACATGAAGTTGTGGATGTACATGTACATTGTACGTGTAAGCAGAATTATGGAATAAGAAATCAGGGTTAAATCAGGACATTTCTGGACTTGACTCTACTGCCAGCCTACTTGTCAATATCTTGTTGATTGTTGAATGAATTGAACTTCTGACCTCAAATAAGCCTATGAATTTACAATTACCGGTATAACAATGATGGGGATCTTTCAATGACTAACCTGCCTCTGAATTCATCTGTGGACACCATTTGAGATGAACTTGTGAACTGGAGTGGGACTTGCTGTCAATTCATGATGAAAGCAGTTTCAATATCTCCTTGAGCTGTTTGGATTGCCTTTCAAAATCTGGAAGTATTTACATCATTAATTACTTGTAGTACGTGTACATGTAGTTTTGAGAGGTTTATACATGTATATCCCTTCAATCCAGCTAACATCTTCCATAATTATGCTTTACATGTACTTTACAATGTACATTTTCATTGGGTCCTTTGAATGCTTGTTCATTACAGTGTGAAATTATCTGTAATGATGGTGATGATGAATTGATGATGGTGATAAATGAGTGATGATTGATTATGATAATGGTTGCTATCATTTTGATATATAGATAGATGGTGATGGTGTTGTCAGTGAGTGCTGGTAACAGTAATGATAACTAAGGTTAATGATCATGATGATGATGGTGATGGTAGTGATGATGGTGATGATGATTTTGAGGATGGTAACGATGATGATGATGATGGTGATGATGATTATAAAATATTGTTAATGATGATGATGATGATGATGATGATTGCAATGATTGTTCTGATTACATTATTTTTGTCACTTGGTGATAGTTATAAAGAATGATGCTGATAGATGACGATTGATAAATAATGGTTGTGATTTCGATCAATTATACACTTTCGTGACCTCGTCCATCACTCTATTTAATCTCATACATGTACATGTACATGTATATTCATATACATGGATAAATGACCCAATTCAAATGTCAGTTAAGTCCAACTTAAAGTCGATCTTAATCTTTGTGAAACACCCCCCAGATGTTCTACTGTCTACTGCGGATGTGAAGTCATTTTGTGTTGCAAACTTATTGGACATGTTGTCAGAGCAACTGTTTAATATATATGCCTTTCTATTTCTGGCTTGTACTTGGAGATTCTGTTTGGTAATAAAGCTTTACCATATATTATGTCTTTCACGGTTTTGCAGTTTTGTTTGCCATACATTAGTGGCTGGTATTTTTCATGAATTTTATGGAATTTGAATGCATGTTCATGTACATGTACATTGTACATTGTACAAAGGAACAAAGTGCATGCACATTGTAGGTGTTATCACCTGTTTAATAAATGTATGCCTCTCTGTTTCTGGCTTGCATTTGAAGATCTCAATTAGTAATACAGCTTTGTCTTTCACACTTTTGCAGTTTTGTTTGCCATATAGTATACATGTACAGTACATGTATATTTAATAGTGGCTGGTCTTTTTCATGGATTTCATGTAATTTGTGATGTACATGTACATTGTAGGTGACACCCAATCTTTCTGCAGCTGAAAGGAGACAAGAGAACTTTGATTGTACATACATGTATGGTAGTCTACAGATAACAATTCTGAAGGACAAGATGCTATAATGTAAGAGAATACAATCACATTTATTCAGAACACTTAAGAACAATTATAGCTTTTGTCTGGTTTAATAAGATATTGTGTACATACCGGTACATGTAAAGTATCAGTAGATGAGATAATTCCTACATAATACATGTACATGTACGATTGTACGTGTGCAAACATGTCTGTCCTATTTATTAATATATCAGTCCAGGGGCCTGTTTCATGAAACTTGTTATCAATAACAAATGCTATATATATATATTTATATACATAACAAATTTGCTCTCAGCCAATCAAATGCCACAATTTCAGTACTAGCTTATGACAGATATTGTAACTTGTTATTTATAACAAGTTTGATGAAACAGGGCCCAGATCATCAGAGTGCTACATGTGTATTACATGAACCACTAAGATTCTGCTGAAGATAGTGGGACAAGTGGGTATTTATCACTTTAAATAATTAAAGAGAAGGTTGAGTTTTGGAAAAGGTGAAATATAATTTGTGAGCTTGCTCATACTTGTAATGTCAGCTGGAAGATTGTCATCTGGGAGAAATGTCTCCTGGGTAAAAGATAATCCTTCGAATACCCTCTTATTCGTATAAATAGTCTGAACAGTTTGAACCAGACTTTCATCATTGTGCCTCATGTGTGTAGACATATGTACATTGTATTTCTGTGCTCACTGAATGTGACTTCCAGCATGACCTAGTCAAACAAATGAAAAATTATGAAAAAATTAAAAAATCAGACTCTCAGGCCCGTATTCTGAAGTCTGGTTTAACTTTAAACCTAGGTTCAAGTCTAGTCTAAGTCTCGCCTAACTCTCAGATTTAAAGCCGGGTTTAACATTACCTTTCGAAGTCGGGTTTAACTTAAACCTAGGTTTAAGTTAAACCTGACTTCAGAATACGGGCCACAGAGTATAAACAATTTGTTATGTACTATGTACACTATCAAAATCATTCCTTCCCAATGCTTCCAGACAGGTACTTTTACAATGTAATGACATGACCAGAACTCAAGTTAACCATTGAAATTAGACATTTATACTCGGTTGGGGCAACACCGCACCCTAAAATCCTTGGCCATTATCATATTATCAGCCCGTACATGGTACTAACAGGGTTAATCGACCCAGACACAAAGACAATTAGGTGCTCCCCGATCAGGCACATTACTCAAGCAGTGAGCAAAGTTCAATACCATTTCCTTGAGTATGCGAAGACATTGAGAATGTTCAACATGGAACGAGGGTAGATTCACAAGAGGTACGTCGACTGGATGGATCCTATAACGGAGGGCCCGTCGCACTTGATGGGAGAAGTGCCGACGGCAAGGATTGGGTGCGTTTTAAGTAGGTCCATGGTTCTACACACATGGATCCATGAATGCCTTGAAGAGTCTTTCCAATAGAGAATTTATAACCCCCAATAAAAGAAAATCGTTCACATATTTTACACTTTGTGTGCATGTACTAAAGTTAAGTTCAGTTCATTCTTTAATCTTTATTCACTCTAAAAAACAACATACCGGTATACAGTATGAACAACAGAACATCATCAAAACAAAACACTACAGAGCAATTAGACTAAACAAAATTATGAGAATGTACTGAAGAGAGTTTCAATATATTTTACAGATGATTTTTTTTAAATTGGAAAATGATATCTTGAACTCTGAAGCATTCAAATCCTGTCATTTTGTATAATGTTTTGTGTTTAATTACTTTAATAGCAATGAATTAGATAACCTTGTTAAAAAACTTTCATCATATTCAACATACAAAAAACGTGTTTGATTGATGTGCAACTTCAAATTGTGTACATATGTGTTTTTCAATGATGTGTACATGTATGTAGTGGAACTGGAAGGTCTTATTGAAGGACATACTCTGACATTTCCGTACTACAGACATGAAATCCAATATGAAGAGGAAACCCACATGAATGTAGGTTTATGGTTACATGTCATTCAAGGATGATGACGTACATACTTACCGAAAAAAGGAATTCGTTCAAAACATATTAGGCTTTTTCATTTCACTCTGAACTGCATGCATTTGAGGTTCTGGAAGTGCATCAGAAGAACATGGAAAGTGATGACGTTACTATTGATTGCAGATGAAATAGGATGTTGTTAACAAGGGAAAATGATACTGCCTGCACTGAAATGTGAAAAGGAAACACACAAGAATGTAGGAATATGAAAGCTAAATCCCAAAATGATATTATAGTTATACATAAACGTTAAGAAGTCAGGAAGTAGCTTAGAAGGAGTTCCTTCCAAGACATTTTAGGCTGTTGTCTTTTTCACTCTGAAAGCTCTGCATTTTAAGGCTCTGGAAATGCATCCAAAGATCATGGAAAGTGATGACGATACTATTGATTGCTGTAAGATGCAATTTGACATGCCGAGAGGCTATGCAGACTGGGTAACTCAAGCCAGGCGCTTTGTGTGCTGAATACTCAATCATGGGGCCACACGATCACGATGTCGGGAACAAGAGGGTGGGGGGGGGGGAGGGAGGGTGAGCGGTGGACGAGAACGAGAGGTTGTCTGGGTGGCGGTTGGGAGGAATTGTTTTGGGATTTGTATGTTTTAGAGGGAAGGTAATAAATATTGATTACTGGTAACGGAACTGTATTTTCGTTTGAGAGAAAATGACTAAATGTCATTTTGAATATTAATAATGATGCAGTTACAGATTAAATGTAAAGTGTAAGCAGGCTGAAAATGCAACTAGCAAGCATCAACTCAAATTATGTCTTATAGTGTGGAGTAGGGATAAGAGAGCTTGTTTCCTTATTTTTGATTTGCCTTTAATTTTTCCCCAGATACAATATTTAACGTTTCATGTGAATTTAAGTTGACAGCTCTTCATTTTTTGGGGTCATTTTCAATATTCTTTGTAAATTTGGTTGAATTCTCTAAGATCCTATTTCAAATTAAGAAGTTAGGGCAAGGTAGACAACCCAAAACGTATTACAGTGATAGAGTCAAATACAAACAAATATCTTGTGAAGAATTTCTTTAAGAAGTCAATGTTTTGTAGGTCCTTGTGATTGTGGCATTATTGTCCCCTATATACCGGTACCTGTACATGTAGTGTCTCTAAAAAAGCACCCGGAAAACAAGGACATTTCTAAACAAATTATACACAAACAAAAAGAAGAAAAATTATCCTTGAACACTAAATGATTATCTTGACTCCTGGTGCTGTCCGATGTCTACTTTTTAAGCAGTTCATGGAACTATAGATTGATATACTGTATGCACAATACAGCCACTTGTTATTTTCACACCCAAAAGGTGAAAGAGTGCCTTTAAAGCTCACTGCAATGAAGTGGAGATGAGTGGAAGTGTGCAGTGGTGATGATGGAACTTTGGGTAGGTTGGATGAGAAATGGAAGCTGATGGCCGTGTTTATTTTTGAGATGATCAATATCTAAATGTGTCTGTCTCATCTGTCACTTTCCCGAATGCTCCGGCGTCTGATTAGGGATGAATTTGACAGCCAGGGTGTATTGGTGTGATGAGTGTGACTGTATGATGCTACAAGCATATACAGTAAACTAGTAAAGTGTTTTACCTCTCTTTATAAATGTACATGTACGTGTAGAAGGTCTATAACAGAACTATGGCAATTTATTCCGAAATCAACTATTGTTTTGAATAAAACAAGTAGATTTACATATAACCCTCTCCCTCATTAAACATGAGAATGCCAAAATATGTAGATTTACAACACTTCTATTTTGGTTTTTGGGGCACTTCCAACACTTTTTTTTTTTGGGAACTCTCTTTTTGTATATTGTTACAGGCATAGGGTTGAACAAAATTCTATTTCTATTATTTTTAATTTATTCATCTTATTGTGAGGGTGTTGTGATACACTAACTATGTATCATTCTTTTGACTCGCAATCCAAGGGATTAGGGTTAGAATCCAAGCCCTGCAATAAAGTCCCACGGCAAGACATTAATCCACATTTGCCACTCTCCACCCATTTGTACCTGGAGTAAGTACATGTATAATTTCAGGGACCTCAGGAAAAACAGCATTGATGCCGATGAGGCTTATTTACCTGGATATTATTATTACATTATAATAATTGTTTTTTTTAACCAAAGCATTTATTTCCAGATCGATTCAAGCTTTCCCAAGTGAAATAACTCACTGCTCCCCTGTATTTTAGTTGCACATACAGTACATGGTCATTGTACTGTATTGTTAAATGCACTTTTAATACTTGTATGGGCATGCATGCATGCAAAATTGAGCATCACAGATGCTTAAAGTGCTTATAACGTTCCTGTAAAGTGTGCTTGATTAGCAATTACGTTGAAAGCAAAATCAATAGTGAAGTTTATGTCAATCATACGCATGTTAATCATTATTTAACAAGTGGGAGGGAAATCCTGTAATGCGGTTATACACTCTATAACAGGTTGCTTGTGTTATGTATGGCATTGTTAGTGATTTCAAAGGGGATTGCTGTCAATATACAGGTATTTCATAATTTGATTGAGAGATGAAATCCAGTTTCTCAATCATTTCATGAGGGTTATGGTGATAAAAGCAAATAACATGCTTCGTATTTGAGCAAAGAGGAGACCTCTAGCTTGAAGTCCTACAGTATATCCGAGAGACTGATTATACATATTAAAGCTATTCTGCAAATTGTCTTCATATAATATGTTTCTGAACTTTATATTTGGTGGACTATTCAATGTATTTGAGCACCTAGTTTATACCTGCCCTAATGTATGTTTAATAGGCAGCTTTCAAGAATATTCCTGTCCTTAGTGTTTTGAATAACTCCCTGATGGACCAGTTCATCTAAGACCACCTACAGGTGACCTGTGACTAATGATTTGTAGCATGTCCTCTAGACAAAATCATCAAAAATAAACCATCCAATTTTATTTTTACCTTCCAGTGGCCAGTTCTCTGAGGTGAAGAAAGTGACAGAGAAGAGCACGGGGAAGGACTACGCGGGGAAGTTCATCCGAAGAGGAGATCGACTGCCAGCAGGAGAGGGGTCAAACGAGAGGATATCGTTCGGGAGGTCAGCATCCTTGAGGAGCTGTCCCATGACAACATCATCTCGCTGCACGATGCCTTCGAGTTGCAGAAGGAGGTGGTGCTCATCCTTGAGCTGTGAGTCCATTTTTTGACAACCTTCACAAATTTATTTTGTCTGCTTTATCCCACACTCTGCATCATCTGTTGAGAGCAGAAATGGTGTTATTATACTGTGTTAAGTGTCTTGTTTCTCAGCAAATGGTCTTAGCAGACAGTTTGGGACATCCCAGGAGAGCGACAGGCCAACAGACAATGAGACTAAAGCCCCCAAGACCGATTGCCCATGAAACTGATAATGTCGGTCAGGTGAACACTTGTCAGAAGGTTTACTAGATTGACATTATCGGTCTTTTGGGCTGTCGGTCTCTTGGCCATTCGTTCTTGTGGCCTGTAGCCCAGACTACCATACATGTGTTCATTGTCCTTTATACTGTACTTCACGTCATCTGTTGACAGTCAGAAAGGCATTGATTCTAATGTTATGAGTTAAATCCCTTCCAGAATTCAACTTGACATTGAAAAGGGCCCACACACACACCTACATGTACAATGTACACGGACTGCAGACCCTAAAGATTCCAATTCACACTCCATATAAAATTAGTGTACCGTACAGTGTATAGAGCCCTTTACTGCATGCAGATGAAATGTACATGCTCCAACACATCATTTATCATTTGGTAAACATTTTCACCTTCACCCACAGTGTAGTAATAAATACAAAGGAAAAAAATCAAATGAAATGAATTAGGCCAAGGCAAAATTCACACGTGCCGATAATATTTGTTTGACAGTTCAATGTACATTTGCATTGGAATACATCATACATGAGAGAAGGAAATAATTGAATGCCAGATGTTCTACAGTCTACACATCTGTGCAAGTCCCTGACAACAAAAAAGGGTTGTCACTACATTTATTTAGGCGTATACATGTATGCAGAAGGCTGCATTGTGGTGAATCATGGTGATGCTTTAATTAATCGATTTCTAGATAGATATGAAAAATAAAATGCCAACTTTAGTACCTGGGCCCCATATCATAAAACTTACCATTGATGGTAATTTTGCCATTAATGGTAACTTCCATGGAAACCTTGATTTGATTGGCTGTTGAGCGATGTTGCCTTGGTAGTTAATATTGATGGCAAAGTTATGATCAGTGGTAAGTTTGATGCAACTGGGGCCCAGATCTTTTTAATAATTTTTTCAGGGAAATAAGTTTGTATTAAGAAAGATGTCACATGCTACATACATTGTACTTGCATGCTACACGTAAACTATCGTACACACCTACAAACAATCCGTTTTTAGTCCTACCTGTACAGCTACTTTAAAATTTACAAGAGGGAAAAAAAACAAAAGAACGAAAAAGCACCTTGACATACATATGTTTTAATATCCAGGGATGGTGATGAAATAAACAGGAACGGCGATGAAATAAACAGGAACAAAGGAATTGCCAAAATCAGTTAAAAATACTTCACAGAGATACAATTTATAATGCAAAGAAAATGCAATAGATTGTATCTCAACGTATTAATATTTAAAGAATCGTCTCTTAAAATATGCAGTAGCTTCATGTACATGTACCTGTATTAATAGTTTTATTGCCCATTTTCATACTTGCCACATAAAAGATGGAATGATTTGAATAACACAACACAAGGTGAAGGAAGCTTATTTTCCTCTTCTTTATTCATTAGTATTAAAAGCTTATAATGATTTTTTGTGGTGTTTCTACATGTACATAGTGATACAGTTTTTCTTTATATTTTGCTGTTGGAGGAGGAAAAACAGTCATGTACATGTATGTGGACTAGTTTGATTTTTTATTCATTGGGTATACCAGCAGAAGTGTAGTTGTTTTGAGACCAAGGATCTTTTAATGGTCGGGAAATATATCAAATGTCTGTCATTGTATCTCACCAATTTGAGACAAAAAACATTTTTAGGTCAAAGCATATATCATGTTCTAGGAAATCCTATAGGTACATGTACATGTAAATTCATCCATTTACACATGTACATTTATGATAACATGTAGGAATTATCTTACAATGTACAAGAAAACGGGATGATGATTGATTATTTAATTTCCTTTCCTCCAACTACATGTAGATTTGAATTCACTCCCTTCCCCCCTCTTTTTTGGGGGATAAATTCTTGTATGCCAACTTTGAAATGAAATATCAAGCACTGGATACTACATGTACCCTGTACACATGGCTGAAAGCAAGCAGAAATATATTTTACGTTGTAAAAGTACAAGTAAAGAAAACAACAGTAGCTGAGATTTATTTGATAACTCTCGTCTAGATTGCCGATTTCCGTATGATGTAGAGGAGGAAATCCGTAGAGATTCAATTGCTATTTCCTCTATCCTGCTCATTGCCGAGTGGGAGGTGTCGCAATTTCTCCACCGAACGTGACAGATCTGTATGTGACCGAAACTCAGCATTGATTTAGGTCTATACTGTATGTACATTTACATTTGCACTACAATATAAATTATATGTATCTTTAGTAAAAAAAAATAGGTTGAACAATGTACATTATACATGTACATGAAAGTAGTGGATTAGCTTAATTGTACATTGATTATTTACATATATACATTCATACATGTATGCATCGAGATGTTCAAATGTACATGTAGCACAAATTGCCTCAGATCTAGATGTACTTTGTCCTTTTTCTGTTAATGTGTACAGCAGAATAGATTATCGACTGGTAAATGGTAATAGATCTAAGATTAGTGGTTGTGGCTGCAATTTCTCCAGGAATATGCCTCTATCATGCTTAACTGCTCTAGGGTGAAAATTGGCGATTTACATTAGCTCAATCTACGCCAAGCTACCAATCGGAAAGTCTTGTGGTAGTTGTGATATATTCATAAAGTAACGCTTTGTGAGATTACATTTTAATGATATTCAAGCTTACATACATGTACTACAGTGGCACAGGAATACTCCCATTACCACACCGTAGTTCTTAGAATAGGGATGTTCACTATCTGTACATACTTCTTGAATCAGAGTTGCTTTTAATTACAACAAAAAAAAAGATTGCCAGAAGTTTGCTAGTCATATCATCAAATATTAATTGTACTATGAAAATGTACAAAAGTTTACTCAGCATGGCTACTTGAAAGCAACCTATAATTGATTTTTTTAAACATGTTTTTATTTTTATTTATACATTTACATGTAGTGACTTTATCAAGAGTTTATGTAGACAAATCAGCCTCCATCATCCCTGTTCAATTTTCACTCATTTTAACACCAGTACAGTCTGTATATGAGACGGACCACCTTAAACTCAAGATAATTCTAAAATCTTCAACATAGCATCACCTGTAACCGCATCTTTTTTCCGTAACCAGGGTAACGGGAGGAGAACTGTTCCACTATCTGGCAGAGGAGGACCATGTCAACGAGGAGGTGGCAGCTCAGTTTGTCAAGAAGATTCTGGAGGCTCTGAAACATATGCACGAGAGGAATATATGCCACCTAGATCTTAAGGTAAGAATCAACTTTAAAACAAAATTCTGATATTTGTTTTTTGTTTTTAGTTTATATGTAAATTTTGTTTTCATTATTTTCATAAGTGCATTCTTGATTTCAATCATTCATTCTCTCTTTCTTTGTTCCTTCCTTTCTTTATTATAGGGGAGGGGTGGAGGTTTCTCTTTGATGATGTATTGTAGACCTGGGGCCCCTTCTTTAAAACAACTTTTTGTTGCGATTGACATCAACTGCAACTATGTACATATTAGGGATAGGGGACTGCAAACTTGTGATTGATTAAAGGACTTGGAATTGATTCGGATCAATTGGAACTCTGTATAAGACGCCCTGGCTACATGTAAGGCATTCTCAATTCTCTTCCCTCGAGCCGGAGAATGTACTCATTGTTTTTTATATTTCTGTAGATTCACAGTTTCAAATAAATCCTAAATGATTTTTCCATAAATTCACACCTCCCTTAGTTCATAACATGTGATTAATTACACTTTTGATAATCACTACACTTTATGTATAGCATAACAGCCCAATGGAAACTTGCCTGTCATGATTTCGTCATACATGTATTTATTTGGATCAAAGAGTGTTCAGTGTGAAGTGTGCATTCCACATTGTAGATACATGTCTCAACTGGCTAGATCTAGATTGACTCTGCTACCTGTAAATGTATAAAACCCTTCTAGGAAAAAGTTTGAGTGTTGCAGTTCATTTGTTTGTTTTCCTATATCATATTTTATTTTATTATCCCAATATTTGCTCTGTGATGCTTCTGTGCGATAACAGTATGGTTATTGTATAATTAACTTTATCAAAAAATCTTGAAGGACATGTTCTAAGCAAATATGAATGCATTTTTGTAACAGGAACTAATTTCACCTAATTCCTTCAGCCAATATGGTTTTAGTTTCATTGGTCCATTCCTGGGACTGACAGCTGTAGACAGACAAGATATTTGGTTGCTGAATTCCAGAATTAGACAAACAAGTCATGTCTATTAAAGGTAAAGACCAGTTTTGGAAACGCCCCTCTCTCAAAAAAATGAAATGGAAGCTCTCATTACCAATCATGTGAAAGAATATGTTTTGACTAATACGTGATGATACAAATGTTGCCGGGAAAGTCGGAAACCGCCTACTAATTGATATATTTGGTAAATTATTATATCTATTGGGACCAAATAGATATCGTGCACGTGGTCGCGTAGTCCCATATACATCTTTCTGTGTACAGTGCTTATAACTTTACCAAGACTGGGCCAAATTTCTTATCATTTTGATGATTCCAGAACCTTGCAGTACATACCAATACTTATATGCTAGATGATCAACCTTTTCTGATCGATTCCACAACGTTTCTTTCACAATGCAATCGCATGACAAGAAATGGTCTTTCTCTTTAAGAACAAGGTCTCTGTGTGCCGAAGCATCAGGGTCTATAACATTTCACGCTCCTATTTTGACACTTAGTTGTGTATTTAAAAGATAATAATGAATTCTCATCCGTAAAGGGTTCAGAGAATAAGAAAGGTTCAAAGTCTTATTTGATTTGGGATTATTTTTAGATTTCTTTCTTCTTTATCTAGTATTAGCACAGTATTTTTATAGGCATGATGACATGCTAGACATATTTCTTGAAGTGGCAAGGCATGACAACATCAATTATCCAATGTCTAAGGG
>CP137675.1:26187057-26673695 GCA_037976565.1 Mesocentrotus franciscanus
ACCTCAGGAAAAACAGCATTGATGCCGATGAGGCTTATTTACCTGGATATTATTATTACATATAATCATTGTCTTTTTTACCAAATCATTTTTTTCCAGATCGATTCAAGCTTTCCCAAGTGAAATAACTCACTGCTCCCTGTATTTCAGTTGCACATACATTGTCATTGTACTGGTATTGTAATAAATGCACTGTACTTGTATGGGCATGCATGCATGCAAAATTGAGCGTCACAGATGCTTAAAGTGCTTATAACGTTCCTGTAAAGTGTGCTTGATTAGCAATTACGTTGAAAGCAAAATCAATAGTGAAGTTTATGTCAATCATACGCATGTTAATCATTATTTAACAAGTGGGAGGAAATCCTGTAATGCGGTTATACACTCTATAACAGGTTGCTTGTGTTATGTATGGCATTGTTAGTGATTTCAAAGGGGATTGCTGTCAATATACAGGTATTTCATAATTTGATTGAGAGATGAAATCCAGTTTCTCAATCATTTCATGAGGGTTATGGTGATAAAAGCAAATAACATGCTTCATATTTGAGCAAAGAGGAGACCTCTAGCTTGAAGTCCTACAGTATATCCGAGAGACTGATTATACATATAAAAGCTATTCTGCAAATTGTCTTCATATAATATGTTTCTGAACTTTATATTTGGTGGACTATTCAATGTATTTGAGCACCTAGTTTATACCTGCCCTAATGTATGTTTAATAGGCAGCTTTCAAGAATATTCCTGTCCTTAGTGTTTTGAATAACTCCCTGATGGACCAGTTCATCTAAGACCACCTACAGGTGACCTGTGACTAATGATTTGTAGCATGTCCTCTAGACAAAATCTTTCAAAATAAACCATCAATTTTATTTTTACCTTCCAGTGGCCAGTTCTCTGAGGTGAAGAAAGTGACAGAGAAGAGCACGGGAAGGACTACGCGGGAAGTTCATCCGGAAGAGGAGATCGACTGCCAGCAGGAGAGGGTCAAACGAGGATATCGTTCGGGAGGTCAGCATCCTTGAGGAGCTGTCCCATGACAACATCATCTCGCTGCACGATGCCTTCGAGTTGCAGAAGGAGGTGGTGCTCATCCTTGAGCTGTGAGTCCATTTTTTGACAACCTTCACAAATTTATTTTGTCTGCTTTATCCCACACTCTGCATCATCTGTTGAGAGCAGAAATGGTGTTATTATACTGTGTTAAGTGTCTTGTTTCTCAGCAAATGGTCTTAGCAGACAGTTTGGGACATCCCAGGAGAGCGACAGGCCAACAGACAATGAGACTAAAGCCCCCAAGACCGATTGCCCATGAAACTGATAATGTCGGTCAGGTGAACACTTGTCAGAAGGTTTACTAGATTGACATTATCGGTCTTTTGGGCTGTCGGTCTCTTGGCCATTCGTTCTTGTGGCCTGTAGCCCAGACTACCATACATGTGTTCATTGTCCTTTATACTGTACTTCACGTCATCTGTTGACAGTCAGAAAGGCATTGATTCTAATGTTATGTGTTAAATCCCTTCCAGAATTCAACTTGACATTGAAAAGGGCCCACACACACACCTACATGTACAATGTACACGGACTGCAGACCCTAAAGATTCCAATTCACACTCCATATAAAATTAGTGTACCGTACAGTGTATAGAGCCCTTTTACTGCATGCAGATGAAATGTACATGCTCCAACACATCATTTATCATTTGGTAAACATTTTCACCTTCACCCACAGTGTAGTAATAAATACAAAGGAAAAAAATCAAATGAAATGAATTAGGCCAAGGCAAAATTCACACGTGCCGATAATATTTGTTTGACAGTTCAATGTACATTTGCATTGGAATACATCATACATGAGAGAAGGAAATAATTGAATGCCAGATGTTCTACAGTCTACACATCTGTGCAAGTCCCTGACAACAAAAAGGGTTGTCACTACATTTATTTAGGCATATACATGTATGCAGAAGGCTTTATTGTGGTGAATCATGGTGATTCTTTAATTAATCGATTTCTAGACAGATATAAAAAAAAATAAAATGCCAACTTTAGTACCTGGGCCCCATATCATAAAACTTACCATTGATGGTAATTTTGCCATTAATGGTAACTTCCATGGAAACCTTGATTTGATTGGCTGTTGAGTGATGTTGCCTTGGTAGTTAATATTGATGGCAAAGTTATGATCAGTGGTAAGTTTGATGCAACTGGGGCCCAGATCTTTTTATAATTTTTCAGGGAAATAAGTTTGTAAGAAAGATGTCACATGCTACATACATTGTAATTGCATGCTACACGTAAACTATCGTACACACTCTACAAACAATCCGTTTTTAGTCCTACCTGTACAGCTACTTTAAAATTTACAAGAGGAAAAAAACAAAAGAACGAAAAAGCACCTTGACATACATATGTTTTAATATCCAGGGATGGCGATGAAATAAACAGGAACGGCGATGAAATAAACAGGAACAAAGGAATTGCCAAAATCAGTTAAAAATACTTCACAGAGATACAATGTAATGCAAAGAAAATGCAATAGATTTTATCTCAAGTTCGTACATATTCATATTTAAAGAATCGTCTCTTAAAATACGCAGTAGCTACATGTACATGTACCTGTATTAATAGTTTCATTGCCCATTTTCATACTTGCCACATAAAAGATGGAATGATTTGATAACACAACACAAGGTGGGAAGCTCATTTTCCTCTTCTTTATTCATTAGTATTAAAAGCTTATAATGATTTTTTGCTGTGATGTTTCTACATGTACATAGTGATACAGTTTTTCTTTATATTTTGCTGTTGGAGGAGGAAATACAGTCATGTACTTGTATGTGGACTAGTTTGATTTTTTATTCATTGGGTATACCAGCAGAAGTGTAGTTGTTTTGAGACCAAGGATCTTTTAATGGTCGGGAAATATATCAAATGTCTGTCATTGTATCTCACCAATTTGAGACAAAAAACATTTTTAGGTCAAAGCATATATCATGTTCTAGGAAATCCTATAGGTACATGTAGATGTAAATTCATCCATTTACACATGTACATTTATGATACCATGTGTGCAGGAATTATCTTACAATGTACAAGAAAACGGGATGATGATTGATTATTTAATTTCCTTTCCTCCAACTACATGTAGATTTGAATTCACTCCCCTTCCCCCTCCTCTTTTTTTTTTTTTTTGGGGGGGGGGATAAATTCCTTGTATGCCAACTTTGAAATGAAATATCAAGCACTGGATACTACATGTACACTGTACTGTGTACACATGGCTGAAAGCAAGCAGAAATATATTTTACGTTGTAAAAGTACAAGTAAAGAAAACAACAGTAGCTGAGATTTATTTGATAACTCTCGTCTAGATAGCCGATTTCCGTATGATGTAGAGGAGGAAATCCGTAGGATTCAATTGCTATTTCCTCTATCCTGCTCATTGCCGAGTGGGAGGTGTCGCAATTTTCCACGAACGTGACAGATCTGTATGTGACCGAAACTCAGCATTGATTTAGGTCTATACTGTATGTACATTTTACATTTGCACTACAATATAAATTATATGTATCTTTAGTAAAAAAAAAAAATAGGTTGAACAATGTACATTATACATGTACATGAAAGTAGTGGATTAGCTTAATTGTACATTGATTATTTACATATATACATTCATACATGTATGTATCTAGATGTTCAAATGTACATGTAGCACAAATTGCCTCAGATCTAGATGTACTTTGTCCTTTTTCTGTTAATATGTACATCAGAATAGATTATCGACTGGTAAATGGTAATAGATCTAAGATTAGTGGTTGTGGCTGCAATTTCTCCAGGAATATGCCTCTATCATGCTTAACTGCTCTAGGGTGAAAATTGGCGATTTACATTAGCTCAACCTACGCCAAGCTACCAATCGGAAAGTCTTGTGGTAGTTGTGATATATTCATAAAGTAACGCTTTGTGAGATTACATTTTAATGATATTCAAGCTTACATACATGTACTACAGTGGCACAGGAATACTCCCATTACCACACCATAGTTCTTAGAATAGGGATGTTCACTATCTGTACATACTTCTTGAATCAGAGTTGCTTTTAATTACAACAAAAAAAAAGATTGCCAGAAGTTTGCTAGTCATATCATCAAATATTAATTGTACTATGAAAATGTACAAAAGTTTACTCAGCATGGCTACTTGAAAGCAACCTATAATTGATTTTTTTAAACATGTTTTTATTTTTATTTATACATTTACATGTAGTGACTTTATCAAGAGTTTATGTAGACAAATCAGCCTCCATCATCCCTGTTCAATTTTCACTCATTTTAACACCAGTACAGTCTGTATATGAGACGGACCACCTTAAACTCAAGATAATTCTAAAATCTTCAACATAGCATCACCTGTAACCGCATCTTTTTCGTAACCAGGGTAACGGGAGGAGAACTGTTCCACTATCTGGCAGAGGAGGACCATGTCAACGAGGAGGTGGCAGCTCAGTTTGTCAAGAAGATTCTGGAGGCTCTGAAACATATGCACGAGAGGAATATATGCCACCTAGATCTTAAGGTAAGAATCAACTTTAAAACAAAATTCTGATATTTGTTTTTTGTTTTTAGTTTATATGTAAATTTTGTTTTCATTATTTTCATAAGTGCATTCTTGATTTCAATCATTCATTCTCTCTTTCTTTGTTCCTTCCTTTCTTTATTATAGGGGGGGGGGTGGAGGTTTCTCTTTGATGATGTATCGTAGACCTGGGGCCCCTTCTTAAAAAAAAACAACTTTTTGTTGCGATTGACATCAACTGCAACTATGTACATAAGGGATAGGGGACTGCAAACTTGTGGTTGATTAAAGGACTTGGAATTGATTCGGATCAATTGGAACTCTTTATAAGACGCCCTGGCTACATGTAAGGCATTCTCAATTCTCTTCCCTCGAGCCGGAGAATGTACTCATTGTTTTTTATATTTCTGTAGATTCACAGTTTCAAATAAATCCTAAATGATTTTTCCATAAATTCACACCTCCCTTAGTTCATAACATGTGATTAATTACACTTTTGATAATCACTACACTTTATGTATAGCATAACAGCCCAATGGAAACTTGCCTGTCATGATTTCGTCATACATGTATTTATTTGGATCAAAGAGTGTTCAGTGTGAAGTGTGCTTTCCACATTGTAGATACATGTCTCAACTGGCTAGATCTAGATTGACTCTGCTACCTGTAAATGTATAAAACCCTTCTAGGAAAAACTTTGAGTGTTGCAGTTCATTTGTTTGTTTTCCTATATCATAATTTATTTTATTATCCCAATATTTGCTCTGTGATGCTTCTGTGCGATAACAGTATGGTTATTGTATAATTAACTTTATCAAAAAATCTTGAAGGACATGTTCTAAGCAAATATGAATGCATTTTTGTAACAGGAACTAATTTCACCTAATTCCTTCAGCCAATATGGTTTTAGTTTCATTGGTCCATTCCTGGGACTGACAGCTGTAGACAGACAAGATATTTGGTTGCTGAATTCCAGAATTAGACAAACAAGTCATGTCTATTAAAGGTAAAGACCAGTTTTGGAAACGCCCCTCTCTCAAAAAAATGAAATGGAAGCTCTCATTACCAATCATGTGAAAGAATATGTTTTGACTAATACGTGATGATACAAATGTTGCCGGGAAAGTCGGAAACCGCCTACTAATTGATATATTTGGTAAATTATTATATCTATTGGGACCAAATAGATATCGCGCACGTGGTCGCGTAGTCCCATATACATCTTTCTGTGTACAGTGCTTATAACTTTACCAAGACTGGGCCAAATTTCTTATCATTTTGATGATTCCAGAACCTTGCAGTACATACCAATACTTATATGCTAGATGATCGACCTTTTCTGATCGATTCCACAACGTTTCTTTCACAATGCAATCGCATGACAAGAACTGGTCTTTCTCTTTAAGAACAAGGTCTCTGTGTGCCGAAGCATCAGGGTCTATAACATTTCATCACGTTCCTATTTTGACACTTAGTTGTGTATTTAAAAGATAATAATGAATTCTCATCCGTAAAGGGTTCAGAGAATAAGAAAGGTTCAAAGTCTTATTTGATTTGGGATTATTTTTTAGATTTCTTTCTTCTTTATCTAGTATTAGCACAGTATTTTTTATAGGCATGATGACATGCTAGACATATTTCCTTGCGAAGTGGCAAGGCATGACAACATCAATTATCCAATGTCTAAGGGCAACCAAATTAGATTCTTAGGGTGCGTTCAAGTGACACTTTTTCACCATAGAAACGCGGTTTTCAAAGACGTTAAGTTTAAAACACGGTTGCGTTCAAGTGATTTTTCGTCCGTCGTAAAAATAAACATGTTTCAAAACGCAAACATGAAATGCTGAAAAAGATGCGTTTTGTAACGTGACTCTGCAGAATCACGGTCGATATAAATCGCTTGAACGCAACAGAGATCTCTATCATGATTCTATGACGTCATTATCGTGGCCTGCTTCCGGTTTGGTCGAGAGTCGACCACAGTTCTGTGCAGTTGACCGTAAACGAATTCAGAAAGCGCGCGCTGAAGTTGACCTACATGTATACCTCCTGGGTCAAACTGCGCAGTGTGATGCGCAGTGGCTGGGCTTGAAATGAGCGAGAATCAGCATTGATGGAAAGTCGCTTGAACGATCTCCCGCAGTAACCGTGTTTTGTAATGGCGTTTTGATTTGTGATTCTAGCTTTAAAAAATCGCTTAAACGCATCCTTAGGCAACTAAAATTAGTTAAAGGCACATAGGATCGAGTGGGCTCTCATGGGGAATTCAACACTGTTCAGGTGTTTACCCAATATCAGGTGTTGTCAATCGTTAGCCTTCAGTCTTATGACCAACAGGCCTTATATAATGCTTTGACTTTTCTCTCACTGAAAGGCTCTCTGAGAGACTATTTCTTGATAGGCCTATGGGTTTGCTGTGTGTAGATGTGTACATGTACACCAAGTCTGGTGTCAGCAAATTATGGCCAATTGCACATGGAAACGGACGACCCACTCCCTTTAAATATTACAATGGTCTGTTGACTAACTCCTTAGGGTGTACATCCCCACCCCTCCCTCCACCGTTTTGATTCAACTTTTAATTTTGACATTCAAGCAACCAAATATTTTGTCAGCTTATAGGTGCAGTCTTGGTCAGGAATTGACTCGTAAAGCTAGATATGGTAAAGCATATTGGTTGTAGAAATTAGATGGAAGGTCCCATACTAAAATCATTAATATTTGCTGAGAACATGTCTTTCATGATAACGTTAATGAATACATTTACCATATTATCATAGAGTTCGAAACATCTCATAGTCCATATTGCGATGATAAGATAATAAACAAAAGAAATAAAAGATACAAAATTAACTGCAACACTTCAATATTTTACTGGAAGTATTTAAATGTAGCAGAACCTACAGATATACATGTATGTACATTTACAGACTCATGGTCTTTCACAACGAAACATATCTGTAAGGAATATCAAATTCATAAATGCTTGTTAAAAATTTAATTCATCACTACCTAACTCACATTTTAGTAACAGAATACACATTTGTATCTATTTCTACCACTTATTAATATTGTGGAGAGTTTAATTGTTGCAAACACTTCAAAAGTATAGAGCCACATTAATTTCTGCAATGTACTACCGGTATTCATTTTATTGATGAGAGAGAAAAATACATGCATAGATGGTAACATTGAAAAGATGCCACTGATTATTTTTAACCTGTCAGATCATCTTCTGTATTGTACAACACATTGGGGCCTTAAAATCATTTACAGGTTAATTCATTTCTGCATGGTGAAACAAGTGGGAAGGCACACATAACAAAGATTTAAAAGGGAATTGATGTGTGAAATTTTGCTTGCATGCATGTAATGTACTGCAGCAATGATGGGAAATATGCAGTGGATGATTTGTCACAAACAAATACCAACAACAACAAGAAAAAAGAGTGCAAACAGTGCCATCCATTGATAAAAGAACAGCATGCAGTGTGTATACTATCTGTTTTGCCCATCTCCACTTTCAGCAATGGTTCATCCGTCCTTCAATTTATATGTGAATTGTAGCTGTGTTCACATGAGAGTCCATAAACTTTAAGTTACAGCTTATGGTGTTAAACTGTAGGGATACATGTATGTTGTAGTCGATAAGGGCCATTAGAGGCATTCATGGTTTTGAAAACTTTCAGTTTGCTTGAAGTGGTAAACCACAGGCAATCTTTTGATTAAAAAATGGAGGGGGTGGGTCCTCATCATTTGATATCAGGTGCCATTCTGAAAGAAAAAAAAATACTTTAAGATTTCACCAGCCTGTAGGTAAAACGACTGCTTGCTCGACTTGTAGTTTAGTAGTTTGAACACTCATTATTTCTGTCCTGTGTTCGTGATCCTTCTACCGTTATTAGTTCGTCATTTTTTAAACTTTGAGGTGTCGCAAACTTAAATTATTGAAACTACGATGATCCCGGTCCCATGGGAACATAGCTGTTGCCTGTTAAAATATGCCAAGTGCTCATCAAACAAAGCAAGAGAAACAGTCCTTGATGAATTAAACCAACAGTGGGCGTGAAGAAAGTCAAACCGCTAAACAAAGTTGTCCCATTTTGTCAAACGTTTCTTCCATTCAGGCTCCTTTTTGTACTAAAATTGGTGGTTAGCCTGCTGCATGGCATTACAACGGTAACAGTAAACGTACATTTTTGTTTGGGGCCTGGAGGAAAATATATGAGGTTGGAGTTTCATGAGTTTTTTCTGTTCTTTTCTGCTCTCTGTTTGTTAACTTATTAACTTTATTTCATTGTGAAATTATTAACTTTTCTAGTTGGAAATTGTGTACACAATTTCTGTTTGTAAATATTAGACCAAAACTACAATATTAGGAATGTTATTTGCTGACCAAAAGAAGCATTTTCCCCTTTAAAGACTGATTTATTTAATTTAATTTATTTAATTTCATCTTGATCCATGGTAATACATAGAAATTCTGTTTCCATTGGCTTTGTTACAAGTTATAATGGTTTTACAATTACAATGCACATAGAACCTAAAACGAACCACACTAACGTTTTACAATTTCATATATTTTCCTACATGCATATGATTATTTACTATATATACAATGGCAATGCATTTTATGAATGCATTACCATTATTCCTTAATAATGTTTTTGATATACTGGTACATATTGGTTTCAGGATATTTAAATAATATTTGCCTGGTATAGTATCATGACATGTATCCTGTTAAAGTATACTTTGATATCTACATAGTTATGAACTGTAAAATTAAGGGATATCAGATTATGAGGTGAAATAGAAGAATGAATGCAGTCGAGTATAATGGTGCATTTTGAAGAAAACAAGCAGTCACTGACCCCTCCCATTATAAACTTTTGCAGACAGAGTTCTGTAATTACTTTAAAAAATGCATATCCTACATGTACATGTTAACTTGTTCTTATTTTGGTTAATAAATTCATCAAGCTCTCTGAATTTAAAAGAAATAATGATAATAATTAAAGCGATAAAATAATTAAATGAAAAAATAAAAACGCAAATTGGTTATCTCAAAAGAGAAGGTAATATTTAAGAACAAAAAACTATTTCATGCATTAAAAGTCAATATAACAACCTAATCCTTAGCATAACATACATCATGCAGTATGCAGTGTATACCCTGATACTGACGTCATCGAGACAGTTAGGCTCAACGGAGATTACTGGTGACACATTGATTATGACAGCATTGCTATTTTGACATCAGAAGCAATTATCCCTTGTAACAGTGACGCTTTAATCTAGTGATGTCCCAGCGACCAGGGTAGCTCTAGAAATGATGTCAGCGAAGAGAGATAGAAATAAAAATGTTTTTCTCCTTTGATCTGTAACATTTTGATCTGTGTGTTCTGGGATTAAGTGTTGTAAATTTGTGTGTACCCAGGATCTTAATAGAATGATACATGAAATTATTGCATTTTGGGACAGCTTGTCTCAGATTTATGGATTTTTGTAGCTTTCATAATTTCATTGCAACTAGATTACAGCAATCATTGCCTGTAGGAGCCTGCAGTTAATTGGAGAAATGACAATAGTGTATATTTCATGTCATGAATACTTGAATAGGGCTTACAGGAGAGAGGATTCCCACGTGTACGGTGCCGGTCGAAACCGCAAGCTTTGAAATGCCTGATCTCAATCATTGTTCATTTGCGGCTAATGATAGAGTCATGCACACAGACAGTGATTTTAATGTATACCGGTATACATGTACATGTAGCATTAGTGCCGGATCCAGGGGGCATTAGGGGTACATGTATGTGCCCCACGGCAGGGAAGGACAGAGGAAAGAAGAGGAAGCAAAGAAAGAAAAGCAGAAGAATAGGCTGATGATCCTTTGCTTTTTGTTTCTTTTTGGTTTTGTTTGCTTGTCAGACAATTTTAGAAATTTTCACAGCCCCCAGTTCCCCCAATTTCCAGAGAATCCTGCATGGTTCCACCACTGAGCATCATAACAACAAAATGCATTATGAAGTAGCCTTGCCCTTGAGGCTTCATATCTGTTATTATCTGCAGACACAGGCTCAAATTGACACTATACCACAATTACTTAAAGCCCCTCTAAAGTGTTGGGAGCCCCACAAATTTGATGACTAAATTTTACTTAAATTTTATAATGATGTGAAAGAGGATGTCATTTAAAACATTATTCAAGGATTTTCAAAATAAATGTATTACAGTATTTTTTGAACAGTACATGACAAATGGGAAAGTTGTACATGACTACGTCACAATCCACTGACAAAATTGCTATTTTGAGATTCGCATAGCTATAGTGGTCTCATATTTCATATATTCAAAGATTATTTGTCTATTTCATTCAAACTGTTTTCTGCGTTCATGAAAATAAACTTATTACAAAGGTTAGATTGCCCTTTAACTGAATTTTCAAGATTAGGAAATAATGATATATCTGATGAAAGAAACAGAGGAGAAAGATCGCCCATTGATAAATACTGATCTTATCTTACAGGCAAAATAAACATGTACACATTGTAAAGGTTGGAATGTTATTGAATACAAATTCTTTTGTATTTGTGATAAGTTAATCCTTTCAGAAACCCGCCACTATTGTTAAACAACTTATTTATTGAGAAAACAACGCAATGTTCTCTGCAATAACTCTCTACCGCTTTCCTATTTATATGAAAACAAATATATGCTTTCGCGATCTTGTGAAGCCCTATGAATGCGATTACACTATACTTTTGCTCTCAGAATTGAGCCCAAAAGGTGACTAGACATTTTTTTTGACAGTTCCTCCATGCTTTATTCCGTCTAAGGTATATTTTTAGGGTAAGGATTGCAATTTGTTGTTAGGTTAGGTAAGGGTTAGGATATTAAGGGGTTAGATTAGCGTTGGGTTAAGTGTTGAAGTTATGAATTCTGTTAGTGGAGAAAATTGATGTTGAGCAATTATTGCAAGAGCAAGTGTCATACAAAAATCCAAAATATCGTTGCTTATATCAGTGTTCATGGTTCCCTGATCAGCCATGGTATGGATAGGATTAATAATTCAATTATCCTTGACAGAACGTTACCACGGAATGCCAGATTATAATCCCAACAAACAAAATATTTCGCTAGTGTACTTTGGTGTGATGTAATGTACTTGCATTTCGGGCTATACTAAAAAACATGGCCGCGTCCATGAAAATATCAGTGTAAATTGGCAAGCCAATTAACCCAGTTTGGTCATCCATGGCCAAAAAAACAATTAGAGATATAGCACATCAACATGTTTTTCACTTTTATCTCAGTAAACATGCTATGAAAAACATTGAATTTCATGAGATAAGTGGTGAAAATAAAGTGAAAAGATGTTGTTAGCTGTTACATATGTATTTAAGTAGCTCGGTTTAAAGCTCATATTCTAGGACAATAAATGTCCATTAATTTGGTACCTACGGCAAGCCTATGCTATTTTGAAGTTGTTCATTTTCATTGCATATCACACAAATCTTCTAGCTACTGGATATCCTCAATTGAAATGTCGAAAAATAGCCTCCTCTCTTTGCCTAGAAAGTCAGTCACGGAGCTGGTCCACTATTTGTGACGTCACGCCCGGGAACGAGTATATCCACGTACCGGATGTTCCATAGAAAACATGGGCAGAGAGATACGAATTTCTGCTATTTAGTTTCAAAGTTTAGTTTCATAACTCTATGTAGAATTCTTCACCTTCCCTAATATTTCATAGTACTAATATCAATTCCCTTTTTCAGAATTATGACATAAACAAGCCAACGATGCGCTATTAGTCGATATTTTCACCATGTAATTTTGTTTGAGTGTGTTGAATTTGGTGAGATTGTTTTCGTGTGCTCGGTAAAGTAGATCCGGTCGTTTGGCTTCGTTCGAGTCTTAGTCGCTCGGTCTAGCTCGCTTTATACATATACACTTTCAATTCACGTACGGTACATATTATATAATTATATCAATTGATAATGGCTGGAGAGTTTAATTGAGAACGATCTTTTATGGATTTTGAAGAGTTTATGGAGAAAGAAGATGAAAGTAATGAAGGAAAAAGGGACGATAGTGCAGACGAGGATGATGGAAGTTGGGCTGAGGACGCAAGTAGTACGGTACAAGAGTGGGGAGAGTCGGAGAGCAAGGAGATGTCGACGTTCCTGCAGCCGGGCCGGGAGTAGCTGCAGTAGCACCTAGCGCTCTAGACCGAAGATTTCTGTCTCTTTCGTTCGTTATAGCCTCTGATTTGGGTAGGGTCGGCTCCTCTCTTTAGAGACAGAAGCCGACCATAGTGACTGCATTGCAAACTACTGCTCGCGTCCGAGCATTAAACTAATGCCCAAAATACTACATTTTACCCGATGCATATCCGATGCATTTATTATTGTAAATTAGGCCTAGGCTAAATACATCGGTTCCACTTACCACATTGACTGTATGATGCGTTTAAGGGTCTTTTTCCGATTCATCGCCGAAATTGAGCTCCAGGCCATGTTGAAATTCTTGCAGCCGTATTTTAAACTGTTACTGCGCATGGATATGGAGGAATTAGATGACGTCATCCATTGACAGTAACAGTTTAAAATACGGCTGCAAGCATTTCAACACGGAGCTCAATTTCGGCGATGTACGTTCAACAAGCCGCCTAGAGCAGCGGCCTGGTCTTACCTGCCGATTCCGCTCGCTTCACGAACGTTCGTGCAAGAGCCGTATCACTTAATTGCGGATGAATATCGTTCATAGACGTCGTCCGCTAAATAGAGGAAGCTTGATCTCGTTCAAGTGTGATATATATATTTAAAACAAATATTTAACTGGTTCTGTATCCTTTTTTGAGGCAGTCAAACACATCCATGATAATTACAGTCACAGTTCTAGGCCTATTCGTTTCACAAAACTGCTCCTGTACCTTATCTGATGACAAGATAATGTATATGTACACCCACCTATTCATACCTGCATATGATTTAACCTTATTTTCCAAGCAGTAAACCCGTCTTAAAACTCTACCAAAAAGGATAATGTGAGGTTATAAAAAGAAATCAGCGACTGGAAAACGTTGCTTAGTTATTCTTCATTCAAATAAAAACAGAAAATCTATCACATAAACTCGTTAACAAGAAAAATTCTAAGCTCTAACAGGATAGCATTTACGTGGGCATATCATTGGCATTCACTCACTCAGCCCATGATCCCCGGTCGTGACGTCAAGAATAGAGGACCCGGCAATTCCGTGCATTTCCGGTTTCCGCTTCAAGATTTTGGTGGAGTTTACTCGCATAAATTTACTATTCTGAATTTTTTTTGTCGGTTGAACGCCATTTAGTGTTATTCTGGGGGTTAAAAGCTTTCTATTGATGTGATTATCTCAATATTTGGGATTATCCTAGAATTTCACCTTTAAGCTGTTTGTTGCTTGACACTTACAAATGTTCCTTTCCAACATGTCAGAACAGATTTTGGCACAATTGATTCAATGTTTGACATAGATAAGACTCACAAAAATGTTAAACCTGGGATACTGTTATAATACGGCATGTTTCTGGGTAAACCGTGCTTTTAAACATACCATCTCACATAATCTTGAGGACTCAAATGACTTGTGTGATAAATGCAGTTTAATGTGTCCTTGCGGCAACAAAAGGGCGCATCAGAATCCATTCTGATATGCCTATTGTCTGGCCTGTTAGTGTACCAGGGGCCTTGCAGAGTAATGTCAACAGGATCACAAAGACCTCTTTCAGTGCAGTGGGATCATTGCTTTCTTTCTGCTCTCTATCAGCATGTTGCTGTTCCCCCATGTGAGGGTTTTCATTAGGCCAAGATTTAAAAATCCAGCGAAGGCAGATCCAGGGCAAGCCTGTAAATTTCGCAGCAATCAAGAGCACAAAATAATATCCCATGTTGTCTTGATGTATATAGGCCTATAAAGCAGTGCCAGAAATTGCCAACTATCTCACAGTGAATATGCACTCGGACTTCTTCCGAATTATCTACCGGTAACCCCATGGGCTTAAACACGGGGACCACCCGTTCCAGTAAGCACTGGGTTAATTGGGCCTGATGAAGATGAGCTGACCGAGGGGAAGCACCTTTTCAGAATATAGCTTTTCCCTGCCTCTCATCATCATTAATAATGATGATCCTCTTTCTGTGTGAGGTCAAGCAAAGCGCATTTTCATAGAAAGTGAGGACTGTCTATTAAAGGAAATGCTTAATGCAGGTCTGAGAATTAACATTGTTGTCGAAAATCTTTGTAGATTCAGAATTTTTTTTTTTGGGGGGGGGATTCTCTTCCCTCTGAAATATATGATTATGATGGAAGTGTAAAGGAGATGAATTTCAATGGAAGTCTATGACAGTTCAGAAATGTCGCAGAGAACCCATCACATACAACCCCCTTGTTTTCTAAACTGCTGTCCCCATGTGCATATTATTTGTCAGTAAATATATGTATGTTACAGGGGTGGATCCAGGATTTTTGACAAGAAGGGAAAACAGTATGCAGATAACTTTGGCAAGGCAAAGCAAAAAAAAATCTTCACATGTTATGGGTGACTTTTACTCCAAAATTCTCTAACAAGGAAAACAAAAAGTTTGTCAAAATGTAGGGCCTCTGTCACATAGGTTTCAAGGATTGGGGGACTTTTTCCACTCTTGTCAGTAAATCTGAAGAAAAAGAAAAGAAAGAAAGAACTTCGGGGGAGAAATTACGGGGAGGGGGGAGAATCAGACAAAGAAATTGGGGACCTGTTTTGTAGTGATGGTAGGGGGGATGGGAGTTGTGCTGTGGAAAATCATTTGAAACCTTATTCACAACGTCCCCGTTGCCCTATTAGAATGTTGTGATGGGGCTAAATTTTTCAAGCTTCCAACAACAGTAGATAGTTTCTGAGTAAAGTTAATCCAACAAATAAAGCGTTTATCAGGCTTATATTTTCTTTGGTTGGGAATGTTTTTACAGCTTAAAATTCCTTGTAAAAAAAACTCAAAATGATGTTAATAATAAGGCTTACGTCTTTCTGTGGTTGGGAATGCATTTGTAGCCTTTAATACCTCATCAAAGAGATGTTAATAAGATAAGATTTTAGGATGATTGGGATAAAAATGGCTTTAGTTGGATGAATAGGAGAGTAAAAAAAATAATCAGATTTAAAGGTGTGCACTGCATGCTCATGAGAACTTGAAAGTGTCGAAGTAGAACAGGAAAAATTAGAGATGGCCTGTATACACTTTGTAGTTGAGCAAAATACATTTTTTGTATGAAATGGTTACATATATGTGAGTGAATTGATTTTTTCACATGGTTTCCTCTTATTAATTCTTTGTATTTATTGTATTTATGATGGGATAGTTACAAAAAGGGATAGTTACAAAAAGGCTTAAAGATTGTTCTAATTGTTTAATACCAGTGCGAGACCTACAATGTATCAAAGGCGTTTAACATGTTGTCATGGAGCTAACCAAGACCCCCCAAAATGGGCAATTTGCAAAGCTATCGTTTTGACAAAGCAATCCATTGTAATGTAGTTAGTGCCTATTGTTTTGTGCTTATCGGCATGTGTGGCATACAAGCGACTGTGCCATTTGGCCCTGATGGCAAGTGAAAGGTTAAAGCACAGTCAGAGATAGGTACAAGTGTATTAAAGGTACTATGTCCCATTTGCAGGCCAAAAAATGAAAAGGTTAAATTCCAACGGCATTTGAAAGACAATACTAATTTAGAACTTCCCTAAAAAAAGGGGGCTTGAAAATGTCTTTAAGTGGGAAAATAACGACTATTAGTTGTCGAATCGACTTAGGAGCTATAGAGCCAGTAAGTAATAGTCTGATTTTCAGACCATTGTACCGAATGGTCGTACGTTTTATGCTGCGCAAAGATTCAATCAGTTTAATTTTGGCCATTACAAGAAGTGGGTTATTGATGTAGACAAATGCTCATGTACCCTTTACAGCTCATTTTATGTATGTTATTACCAAAGATGAAAAAGCCAGTCAGTCACTCAATAGTGTCTGACAGTGAAGTCTAGCAAGTAAACGGGTTTCCTTGCATAATTTGAATATTGGGACACTGCTAACGTTTAAATTTCACAGATAGGACATACATGACATATTCATAATTCCTGCAAAGTTCTACATAATTTGATGTTGGCTGCAAAAGGGACATAGTATCTTTAAAGTGGCATTGCATTTGATCGAAACTGAGGTTAAAATTTGAATTCTCATATTAAACACATTCTTGTGCAGCTTCCCTTTAAGGTTCCCTTTAAGGTTCCATACAGGGAATAAATAAGAGGGATAAAGTAATGATTGGAATCACATCTTGACTCCCAGCGGGCGACCTAATAATAATCTCGCAGTACCACGTCAGTCTCTGCCTTATTATAGATTTCCCCGTCACAACCTAATAAATGCACCGGTCGGCACTCTATTAATCAGATTATGAGAACATATTATTGCAGTATATCCCCTCTGAGAGTGAACTTGATCCATAGCTGTAATAGAAAAGTTTAGGATTATAATATTTAGTGCGGGATTTATTTTATATTGTGTACTTATTGAAAGTAACATCCTTGTTATTCTATATGATTTCATCAAACTTTGAATCATTGCATCTAATGGCTGTAAATTATAGCATATTGTCCAATACCCATCTTGCATTATGTTTTGCTATCCAAAAGCTGTGTTAAGATTTTCATTTTCAGTGTCTTTAAAAGTACATAAATGAAACTTAAGAATCAGGTTGAAAACTGCATTGTTCTTGGTAATTTACATATATCTTATATTTTGGACAAATGTTTTTAATTTCTTAAAAACATTAATTTATTTTTTAAATTTCTTTCTGACATTTCAAAATGGTTCATATTAAAAGTTAGATAATGCAGGGCAGTGGATGTGTCTCTAAAATAAGAATAAGAAACCTTGATAAAGATTGTTTTTCTTCTAACAAAAGTGTTTAATATATTAACATTGATATGAATCATGTACTTTTGTTGAACTATATCAAAACTCCCCTTCCAGCCCTCTTTAAATAAAATGAAAAATCAGTCTTTTTCATTTGTAATCTATATAGATTCCATTTTTCTTTTAATGTTTCATTTAGTTTGAATTTTTGCTTTCTATTTTGCATCAAAAACTCACAATTGTGCTCTTGCCAAACCCCTACTCAGCTCCCCCCCCCCTCCCTTAAAAAAGTAAAAAATAATTTTATTTTATACATGAATGTAGTCAACATTGACCCATTTTCATTAATTTTTCATTTAGATATAAGTATTGCTTTCTCTTGTCTTTTATGTCAAGTCAAACTCACTATTGATTTATCATCCAAAGTTTCATTTGATTTTCCTATCAGATTTAGATCAGAACTAAATCTAAACCAAGGCGTCCGACCCGCATATTCATATCCCTACCAGTATACCCTGATTTTATTACTCCCCCTGGCTCTGTCGTAGTAGGACTGGTAGATATCAATATGCTTGAAGACCTTATTGATTTTTGAAGGACATCTTGCTGTTTTGGAAAAATGAAAATAGACAGGGTTTATGAACGATGTTCATTTCTCGGAGAGAGACGCAGTTTTAGAAAAACCAATCCGAAAGCAATTCTGAATTGATGATCATATGAGTCGATTTTCTCATATTGTATTGGGTTGTTCAAGAAATCTGACTTAAATCTGTAAAAAAATGTGAACTGAAAAGAAACTACCGGTAAATTATCAGATGCACATTGAAAACCCATTTGTTGGAATGTGTATGGTTTATTTGTTCTTGTTGATGCTGTTGTATAATGAGAAACTCTTGTGCACCTGAATTATTATAGCAATAGTGAATGGCCTTGAGGGCGATACACATATATTGCCTGAACTAGATTTTATATATCGCCCGAGCCGCAGGCAAGGGTGATATAAATCTAGTGAGGGCAGTATTGTAATTAGGTCTAGGTGTAAAACTAATACCAATAAAGAGTTCCGATGCTGATCATTGTATCCAATAAATATTCCAACAAGACATCACAAGTCATAATTATAAGAAGTTTGTTCCTTAATTCAATGTCTTAAACATGCTGAATAAACTTTAGACTTAAAACAATGAAAAAGACTCAGCGAAATCTGAATAACAAGTAAATTTTTAAAAAATCCAAGAACGCATTTACAACTAGTGTAGTGTAGTGCAGTTACTGCGTAAGTTGTATGCTCGCTGAAATTTTTTGATGAAAATACGAAATACCCAGATGTAAGGTCGGAAAGTTATTGACCGCCGTTTTACATGCAATTTGCCATTGACTTTTCTGAGCGGGCAATATCACTTTTTTTTTACAGTTCAATAATTTTTGGTTTGTGAAATCGGGCGATAACAATTCAAAACTGCCCTGCTCAGATGTATGATATGGTAAATAATAGAAAATATCATGAGAGGTACATACAATTTTCAAGCAGCAAAATACAGTGAATATATGTATTACAACTGACAATCATATGAAAATCACTGGGCAGCGTTTCATGAAACCGTCATAAGTACAAGTTCACCGACATCCCATTGAAATGTGTGTTAAACTTAATACACGCAATTCAATGGGATGTCGGTGAACTTGTACTTATGACGGTTTTGTGAGATGCTGCCCTGGTGCTTAAAATTTGCGAACATATCATGTTATGAAAGCTTTGTATGATGACTTTATACATGTATCTCTATGATAATAGATCAAGTATGTTCTTGTACATATATGCATAGATGCTAGCAAAACAAAAACAATATGTCGTATAGTGAAATGGAAGTAAGTGCATAGTTTTGAGTAATAATAGGTCGTTTTGCCATCAGGGTTGACTTACGGTATAAACATCATCTAGTATGATAAATTAAACCATTACTTCTCTCATAACAGATTTCTTTACATTGCATACAATATTTGATATGCAACTCATGTGTCACTCCCTTTTATTTATAAATAAACATAGGGTGGTATTCTCGAAAGCGGACTAACTTTAGTCCATGGTTTAATCCTCCGACTAAGTACGGAATGCCAAGTGTCCATATGAATATGTTTTGTGAAAAATTTAATCTGTCACTAAATTATAATAAAATTTAATAACATGATTAATAAACAACAATATAACTATGAAATAATTATGTTATCATGGTAATTTAGGGACATATCAAATTATTCAAAAATATATTCATGTGGACACTTGGCATTCCATACTTAGTCGGAGGATTAAACCATGGACTAAAGTTAGTCCGCTTTCGAGAATACCACCCTATGTTTCTAAGTACAATTTGTTGTATCATAAAATCTTATAACTTGTATAATATATGAAAGCATTCATCTCTTTTTCTTTCATGTTAACAGCCTGAGAATATAATGCTGCTAAACCGGAACACTCAGAACATCATGCTGATAGACTTTGGGCTCTCCAGGAGGATAAAACCAGAAGAAGATATACGGGACATCATGGGTACTGCAGAGTTTGTAGGTAAGTATCAGGTGATCGGTCATGTGATCATATATCTGTAAATAGAGAATATTAGTATAAATGATAATAAAAAGGTAATTCACAAAGTAAGAAGAGTTTAGGGGTAAATATCAGGTGGTCAGTTATGTCCTCATATGGTAGAGAATGCAGGATACAGAGTAGATCTTAGATACAAATGGGTTTGTAGGTCAGTATCAGGTGACCAGTCACGTGATCATTCATATATCTGTAAATAGAGAATATTTGATAGTGTAAATGATGGTAAAAAGGTAATTCACAAAGTAAGAAGATCAGTTTAGGGGTAAATATCAGGTGGAGAGTTATGTCATCATAATGGTAGAGAATGCAAGATACAAAGCAGATATAGATCATGGGCACAACTGGGTTTGTAGGTCAGCATCGGGTGACCAATCATGAGGTCAATCAAGTGATCACATGGGGGGGGGGGGAATAAAACATTATACATGTAATAATACAAAATCAGAGCTGCCAACCATTACGTTTGTCCCGGAATTTTTCTGTTTTTTTCTCAAAATTACGGTATTATGTTTTTCCTTCATAAAATATGTTGTTTTTTTTAATTAATTTTTTTAAAATATAAATTCTAATCGTATGTGTACAATATGTATTGTGTTTGTTATGTACGAAAGTAATAGGGGGTACACGGTTCTAACTAATACAAGTTCTTTCCCGTAACCGCCGTGCGCTGCATGTATACTACATATATTATTGTATCGCATGTTCGCGCATTCATGAGAAGAATCTGGTTTGTGCAAACATCATTTATTGAGGCAGTAGGGTGCAAGGCTGCGAGCGCATGTAATTTTACGTAATACAGTCAAACCTGTCTATAGCGACCGCCCAAGGGAAACACAAAAAGTGGTCTTTGTAGACAGGTGGTCTTTGTAGACAGGTTCCTTAAGTACATGTTTCAATGAGAAACCATTTTCAAGGGAAACAAAAAATGTGGTCTTTTTAGACAGGTGGTCTTTGTGGACAGGTGGTCACTAAAGCAGGTTTGACTGTAATATAAATATACCATGCTTTTATAGCACAATGCCCTCCTGTCTGCCAGCAGCCAAAATATTAGGTACATATGGAACTCTATGTTTCATTGTTTAATGTTAGTATTGATATATTTAGTACATCTGGTTTAGTTCCAAGAATTGTGTACCGGTATCTGGCGTCATAGTATGAACACCTGTCTTTGTGAGATTTTCAATCTGATTTTATCATGTTCTTTTCGCATATTAAACCATGATCGTATCCCCATTTCTTTCCTTCCTCCCTCAGCGCCCGAGATCATCAACTTTGAGCCGTTGAGCCTGAGCACGGATATGTGGTAAGGATATGCTCACTTTCCAATCTACAACATCTATGTAATGTGACATTGCATACTCTGATCTCTTATCTTTCCTTTTAAAGGTACTATGTCCCATTTGCAGGACAAAAAAATGAAAAGGTTAAATTCCAACGGCATTTGAAAGACAATACTAATTTAGAACTTCCCTAAAAAAAATGGGGCTTGAAAATGTCTTTAAGTGGGAAAATAACGACTATTAGTTGTCGAATCGACTTAGGAGCTATAGAGCCAGTAAGTAATAGTCTGATTTTTCAGACCATTGTACCGAATGGTCGTACGTTTTATGCTGCGCAAAGATTCAATCAGTTTAATTTTGGCCATTACAAGAAGTGGGTTATTGATGTAGACAAATGCTCATGTACCCTTTACAGCTCATTTTATGTATGTTATTACCAAAGATGAAAAACAGTCAGTCACTCAATAGTGTCTGACAGTGAAGTCTAGCAAGTAAACAGGTTTCCTTGCATAATTTGAATATTAGGACACTGCTAACGTTTAAATTTCACAGATAGGACATACATGACATATTCATAATTCCTGCAAAGTTCTACAGAATTTGATGTTGACTGCAAAAGGGACATAGTATCTTTAAAGAGTGAAACAATGCCCACCTTCCGTTTGATACCCATTTCACATTCAAAACATAAACATGCTTTGTGGTTTGGGTATAAGCTCACTTTCCAGTCTAGATCCTCATGAACACAGAACATCACATCACATCACAATCTCTTGTGCACCCTTTTAAAGAGTGAAAAAGCATGGTGAATTGCCGTTTGGTCTACAACCAGTTCCTCTACTAACCAATTAGTCTATTCCCATATGGTCTACACCCAGCCCATCCACTATTCACATGGTCTAATAATCATTTGGTCTTATGAACATTTAGGCTAATAGTCATTTGGTCTAATTTCCATATGGTCTATTCTCCAATTATTCTACTACCCATTTTGTCTATTGTTCCTTTAGTCTAATAACCAGTTTGTCTAATGCCCATTTTGTCTACCATTTATCAGTCTAATGATCATTTGATGTTTAATATTATTCAAGATTAAATGATTATTAGACCATATGGATAGTAGACAAAATGGGCATTAGGCAAACTGGGAATAAGACCAACTGTAAATTAGACTGCATGAGCAATAGACCACATGGGTAGTAGACTCATTGGATATTAGACCAAATGACTATTAGCCTAAATGGTCATTAGACCAAATGATAAGTAGATGAAATGATTATTAGACCATGTGGATAGTAGACGGGCTGGGTGTAGACCATTTGGGAATATACTACTTGGGTTGTAGAAGAACTGGTTGAAGACCAAATGGCAAAAAAAAAAAGTGCCCACCTCCTTTTTTTTTGGGGGGGGGGAACTGCCCCTTTCACATTGAAACTATAAACATGGACTTACATGTACAGTTGTATTATAACAAGTGAAAAGAAGAAAAAAATGTAATATGTTCAATACCACAATTCAACCATACAGTTTTAGTAGCTTTCCCTCTATGTTGATTTGGAAAATTCATAGAATTCTATAATGATTATTACCACTGTACAGAATTACTGGTTTTGATTGGATATTTCATGCATCATTACATCAGTATAAAGTGATATCCACCCAAAAAACTCATTATGGTAATTGGGATTTTTAATGTTCCCAAACGGGGTACTTAAAATTTCACAAATGAGTTGTTGACTGGACATGCTCTCAACGCTTCCCTGCACACAGGCATGTAATTTTATCAGGTTATTATTATCACCCATGCACTGAAAGACAACTGCAGGCACTTGAAACCCGTTGACTACTGAGTTCTCTCATCCCCATAGACTTAATACGGGGAGCCACCTGGTTCCTGTAGGCAATGGGTTATAGAGATCACCCGATGTTTGCATCATCTGTTGATAGTCAGAAAGGCATCAACTCTGTACATAAATTGTATGAGTGAAAGCCTTTCTTGCTGTGTACAGTTGCAGGTGTACAACAGGTACATGCAATACTGTATGTCAAGATAGACACCTACATGTACATGGATGAAAGAAGTTTGGCGAAAATTGCTTCACGGTTAATTTCCTACTCTTATTAAACTCCTTACTCTACCCCTAGACCCAACACAATACCTAACCCCAAACTTTAAACCTGATATAAAACCCAGTCAATTTCCTAACCCTGTATCCATGACAAAATAAAGCACAGAGTTTACCTGCAGTACAGTAGGTATTAAGAGACAAATAATAATAATACTACAGCATTTGTTATGCGCCATCGATCTAGTAAACTATTCTGAGGCGCAGAGGGAGATTATTAACCTGGCTTTAGCACGGCTGCCGTATGAGTGCCGCAGCGGGACTCGAACCGCAGACCTTGTGATCAACAGTCCGGTGACGTATCCACTCGACCACGTCACGTCGACACCTCTAGTACCTCTACCCAATTGGAAAGAAATGTTCTACAAAACATGCTTGGTAACAATTGTTCCATGCTCAATTAAAACCCATTTGCAAAATTTAACCCTTACCATATACCCCTAACCTATCCCTATATCTTTAATGAGATAAAAATCAGAGCAAATGTTGTCAGAACAAATGTCATTTTATCACCTATAATAAAGAAGCCGAGTTTTAGAATTGAAAGTTGTTTACGTAAGAGCAGAAGGGCGTGAAATGTTGTGATAGATCTCGGCTCTTACAGCGTGTCCACACACAAAACAATTTATCCTGAAACAGTATAACGAAACGTCGTATAAAGAATCATTGTATAAATTCCAGGGTGTCCACACACAAGAAACGTCGTATAAAGAATCATCGTATAAATTCCAGGGTGTCCACACACACAAGAAAGTAATCCAGAAACTCTACAGCGAAATAGTTTAGGTGCGCAGTTTGCTACTGCGGTCATGAAATGGAAGCGGCAATGAGAGGTGGGGTCTCCTTTCGTGCGAGGTCACGTTAAGCCCCACCCAGTTATACCGTTAGTTATACTAGTTACGTCCACAAACAACACATTCCGTGATTAGGCGTGATTAGACCTGATTTTTTATTGAGTTCTAGTTCGAAACGATGCCCAAACCCGCGTTTCGTTATACAACGTTTCGTTATACGACGTATCGTTAGTAAGCGTCCACACATACAATTTCCTCGTATAACTATCCTGAAACGGTATAACTATCCCGAAACGGTATAACTAATCACCCCTAATCACCCCTAATCACGGAAAGTGTTGTGTGTGGACACGGGTAAGTGGATGGTGACTTGTGAGAAACACGGCAAACGAGGGTAATATAATATCTCTAGGGAGCGATGGGGGAAGCACTGCAGGGCTGATGGGATTTGCAGTTAGAATTATGGGATTGTGATTTGTCTCGGGATGAGGTGGTAATGAATAACTGGTGTTTGCCGACATCCTGCTGCAGTGCATTACTGCAGTTAGAGGACACAGGGAAAAATTAATATTTATTTTTCAGGGGCTACTTTTCAAGCTTGCCTGCATAAAAATAACACTCTAAAATTTGTTTTGCATTGAACTCTATGCAAATTTACGGGGGCTCTTTTCTGATTTTCGGGGGCTTTTTGGGGTATTTTGGGGGCGAATTCGCCCTGAGCCCCCGTGTATTTTTTTCACTGAGAGGACATGGTGGGGGGCTACTACGGGAAGCGCTGAAGAATGGCGAATGTAGATCAATGTCTTACCAAAGGACATGATGACTGTGCCAGGGATTTGAACCCTGTACCTTGTGATCAACAGCCTTGGGACTGACATGTCTCTACTAGACTTTAACGTCTCCATATTATTTAGTTGAAATTGTTTAAACGATCTGTAACTTTACATGTATGCGCCAAAGCCAGGTAATAATGTTATTACAGGGCTGGCCCTCAGGGAGAACAGTATTAATAATAATGAGGCTACCCTTGGTCAACAACTAAAAGACATTTTATTTATTTTCTATAATTATCGCCGCCGCCGCCGTCGTTATCATTACATTGTGTCCTTTCTGCTTTAAGTTTTTAGAGTGATATCATTCTCCCCACTTTCGTATGCCAATATGTCTTTGACCTGCTTGGTGCATACTTTGTTGCATTAGTCAGTTCATCCCTAATTTATTACCAGACAAAACGAAGCACAACTCGGCATTAGGTTATTGTAATCTTTATTCATACAGGCACTAATAGATTCCAGAAACAATAGCAGAACAAGATGAAATATGATTCATTGAGAGGTGACTCATCAAATTTGAACAAAACCTGGCAGAGTGAATTATCTTGTCAAAAGATAATTGGAACACGTACCCAAATTAATTACTGATAGCAGTTTGAAAGATCAGGCGGCCTACTGATTATTAATTCAATCAATTTGGCACAATGTAGGTTTTAGTGGATAGAATAACTGCTCATTGCATGTATTTACCATTGCGGACATTGCACCGATTTCTAATTCACCCATTTCTAGTTGCATCGATTTCTAATTCATCATGATATCAAATCAAATTAAATTTGCCACTTTCTTATTTTTTAGAAAGCTCTACAGTGCATACAATAAAAAGTATACTCTGTACTAAAAGAGTCCCCACCTTCTAAGACCCCTGTTACAAATACCTCTGAAAGTGGACTGAGGCCGCCTCCGGAGGCGGCTCGAAGTATGTGTAACGTTAACTGTTTTGAAAAGCCGGACTGAGGCCGCCTCCATCCCAGTCCACCTCTGGATGTGGTTTGAAGTCCGCCCGATTCCCGACTCAGTCCCGCAATCAGTAGGTGTAACATCAAAGTGGACTCGGCGCCATCTTATAAGCGGAAGTGACGTGACCCGTGTTAATAATTATTTCAACATTACATCCGGCTCGCTTTGCTATCTGAATCTGGATCATGTATAAGCTGCTTGACCAGGCAGTAGGTAATAATGCAATTAGCGTCTTTATATTTATAGCAAAATCAAAACAAAATATGAAGGTAAGAGCTGTGAACAGACCGATCGGCATATGCAGTTAAAAAAACCTGAGAACCGCGCAAAAATATTAAGCATTTATTTACATGGAGTGCGCCCCAGCGTCACCTCGTGAAAAGGCGACGTGAAGCCGACCCATGTGTAGACATAAAATTGCGGCCCTGAGATAATTATGTGTAACTGGGGTTTAATGATCTCGAGGCGGCTTCAAATTGCAGGCGTGAGGCTGCCTCCGGGACCGGCTTTAAAAGCCGATAAATGTGTAACAGGGGCCTTAGTTGAGGAGACTAATATTTTTCATTTTATGTCGTCATGTCAAGACTTCATGCACTCTTCCTTGTTCCATCATTACTCCAGACCTGGAATGCAAATCCAGCTGCATGTAGATATTACCCTCATTTAAACCCATAGTGCCTTCATAATCCAGTTGGTTCTCTTCTAAACCCCTTACGTACCGAATTTTTAGGTTCATGTCATAAGCTTATGTGGGAAAATTCAGCAGTTAACGGGTTCAATCTACACCATTGAGAGAACTCTGGACTCAGCGGGTTAAATTCTTGATCATCATTTTCCTCAGTACATTTGCCTCTTTTATTTGCTCAAAGTGTAATCGGCCATCACATCCAGTTCACAGCTCTCTCCGAGGCACATGACATGATGTTTTTTTTTACGCCACTCACGTTCCCCATCCAACGACAACGGCGGCGGGTGATGGTACATCTGGGAATTTCCACCAACTGGCTACTCATCCGTGCCGTTCTGGCACGATCGGTTCTGAAATATCCATGATTTCGCACTTTTCGGCTGCCAGCGCTGGGTTAATGAAAATTGAAGCGGAGGACGATAATCGCTCCTTTGGCGTCATGATTCATTGCATCCCATGGAATGCAGACCGTTCTGTGACGTCTTTCAGGGGACTTGAGATGGAGAGGAGAAGATGGAGAGAAGAAGAAAGATGGAGAAAATTCTTTTTTCAATTGAAATAACATCAATTTCCAGGCTTATGATCTTGCAAGTGTGATGATATAGAGGCCTAGTATTTCAGTTGATAGAATTTGATTGATGGTGTGGTTTTCTTGTGAAAGAATTTCGCTATGCAGTTTTAAAGTTATAACTTAGGGTTCATGAAACTACATAAAAGACTTGTTAGAATATATTTCATTAGTAATACTCAAATTGAGTTCATTATAATCTAGAATTACAGGCTTTAAACACATTTGCTTGTTTTGTATTAAAAACATTCATAACATGTAGTCTCTCGAAATCTATTGTAAATGAAATTTTCGTCAGAGATGGAATCATGACTGTACATGACCACTTCTGGGATCGACATTCAAACTCTGAATCAAACAGAAAGTATGTCTTTGTCCAACAGTACAGTTAACAAGTAAATTAGTCCTATCCCTTGTAATTTTTTTTTTTTTGTGACTCAAGAATGAAAGGTGGACTGGTTGAGTTAGGGCCTTTGTTGAAAACTTTTAGATGTAAGCTTCAATATTGTCACCTTATTAAAATAATGGCCTAATTAAGTCACATTTTGAAGAAAATTATGTTTTTGCCCGATTCATCTGTTCATGAGGCTATCGATCCACCTGTTCATGAGGCTATCCACCTTTGCTAAATGACATATGTGCTGAATTGAAGTTTGAACATATTCATGCTGCTTGGCCTGAGTCAAGCATGTGACTTACCGGTAGGCCATTTTACTTTTTGGCCTACATTGGTGTATGTCAAGAAATGTGACTTGGGCATCAACGAAGACGAGTGAGAAACATGGGAGAACTTGATTTAAATGGAAATGTGTTAATTTCCTTCAACTATATTGTTTGTAGTGGGAATAAATGAAGTGAACTGTTTTGCCTAAGTCATACTCCAGGATTAATATTGGCCTAAGTCAGGTGTAAAATTGCCTAAAGTAACTCACAATGGCATGTTTGCAAGTAATCTAATCCTCTTATGAAACAGATTTGATAGACAGCATTATTTGTATTTCAATAGTCATTTATATATATCCCCAAACCGTTCTGTGTAAAATGAGCAAAAATATCATTTATTCTATGTTTGGTTCAGTTTTCTCTGTTTTTCTCAAATCTTGAAAATATGATTTACCGGTAGGCCATTATTTTAAGAAGGTGAGTTAGGTGACGATATGTCACATTCCCAAGAAGCATAAATCGGAACAAATCAATTTTTCACATACTTCAAAAATTAGAAAACTTGGTATCAAGGGTATGAATAATTCAGTTGTTAACTGTAGGATAACATTCATGGAGGTGTACAGTCTACCAGCTACATGTACACAGTCCTACAACTCCCACCTATTTCAGAAAATGCAGGGTACAATTACACAAATGGGTGTCTTCTTTCTCTATCAAATGGTAAACTTGTTCTATCATTGCAACCATCTTGCATGAGCATAACGACTCTGTCCTTGTCACTGTCTTATGTTTCAAGTACCCCATAGTGTGTTTGTCACAGTATCTCTCTGCAGCTAGCTCTCACAGTAGTAGAGAACAAACAAAACAAATTGAAAATAAGAAGTCTGAATGTTTTTCATGGATTGATTTCAATGTTTCCAGGACAATAACGTCAAGGTACCAGCACCATAGCAGCACGAGTTGCTACTGTATTCTGTCATCGAACTGTAACCGATTAATATTGTTATGTAAGGTTATGAAAAGGTCATCCTTTTGTTATTGAATACATTATTATGTGGAGGAAAACAACAAAATAGTTTTTGATTAGTTCAAATTTATTTGTGACTGTAGTTCAAAGGACACTCTTGCAGACATGGTATTAAAAAAAATGTGGATATCGTATTTTTTTCCAATGGTGTTGTTTGATATAGAGGGGCAAAGCTTAACAAAGCTGTACTGTTTAATATCTTTTTAGAAAAGCTGTCATGAGTTTCATGCATTGATTAGAAGAATGAGGAAAAAAGGTCAAAACTTATAAGGAAAGGGGAAAAAACTAAGAATCATAAAATGATAGAAGCCAAATGAAGGATGGATACAAAAAAAAGTTGAAAAGAGTGGATTAGATTTATGCTCTATGATTAACATGTACAGCTACATGATATAATAGATAATACAGCACCAGTAGAAAAGAGATAACAGAAAACAAAAAGGATCTAAAACAAGAAATTGTGTGCAGAATTACTTGGCTTGAGGAAGTCCCTATAGGAGTGGATGAAAGCATGCTTCCTGAACTGTAAGGTTGATAGAAGCCTAAACTACATGTGAAATAAATAGGTCATTTAGAGAAAAGAGGGGTAGAAATGACGATGAGTAATAAATAAGGAGCAATATTGAGAAGCAAAAACAGGGCCATTAGATTTTAATGTACTGGCCATTCTATAGATATCCATCATGGATTGGCTACATAACATGTACATTGGTTAGAGAGATGGAAGTCGAAATATAAACACCCGTCAAATTATAAACACCCTTTAAAATGGCAATGAGAGTCCACTAATTAAGGCTCTATTCTATACTTAGCCCCCAGCAGATTGACTCTCATAAAAAATATTTAAAAAACGTCCAAGTATCAGTGCAAGCCATGTGCTGCTATTATACTCTATTAGCCTGTGCAGACTGAAGGATGTTTATATGAAACTTGTATAAAGAAACATCATGTAAAGATTCATTGTATAGCAAAAGGAGCATTCAGACTAGAAAACAACAACGTTTAAAGGCATTGTTTAACAATGTTTCCAGTTTTACAAATCTGAGATGCGTGGCCCTACGTGTTATCATGGTCTGTGATATGGTGTAATATTGAAGCCCCCAAAAAAAAAAAAAAAAAAAAATTGTGCTTCATAATGATCATGAAGTGCTTCAAAAAAGTAAAAATCTTTGGGTGACCGGTTTTACCATACTCATTTTCCCCAATAGACTGTAGTGTTATAAAAGCTGTTCAAAACCGTTGGGAAAACGGTGTCTGAAATTTCGAATTCCAATCATAAATATCTTGATAATCAAACATGCGATTGGCTTGTAAAAGTCATGGTATTCATTTCTGACCTAAAGGTTTATAATAATGATTGCAGCATGAGCTAAATCCAGGATTTTTGTTTAGAATCAGAGGCAAATTTACCTAATACCTATAAAGAAACAAAGTATAAAGAATTAATTTTAAGAGGTCAGTTGACATGACAGCTGGTCAACAAGCCCCACCCAGCTATACAATTTTCGTATGATACAACATTCAGACTAGATGGGATGCTGATTCTTTATCAAGTTTTTGTTTGAAATGATGCTCAAACAGACAACGTTTACGACGCTTCTTTATTCCACTTTCAGACTAGGAAGAATTAATTATTTATCGTATAGCTGTATGATGAATTCTGGTTGTCTGAATGAATGAAGTGTGTGTCTATAAGAAGAAGGGATTTGTATCCATGACTTGAATATATATCCGTCCCTCTCGGCCGATTTCATTTGATGAGAGATGAAAGAGAGATAATTTGGGCATCCTCTTGCGACAGCTTCGTCTCTCGAACATTCATAACTTTACAGTGATGAGAGACCTGGTAACGTCTGCCTCCATGCTACCAAGACAGTATGTTTCATCTTTATTAATCTAATTTATTTTAATGGTGCCTTTTTCTCAAGTTTCTCGGCCTACTGCTATAGGTCTCCTTTGAGCAATTGGTTAAATGAAATATTTGACAAAAATGAGAAGAAAAATTTGTTGATTGGTCCTGATCGGTCCTGATTGGCCGTGAACTGCTATACAGCTTTGATCATTTTCTTGTTAAAGAATGCTTGAATTGTAGAGATATATGCCTTCACTTTATTGTTCTGTGGAGAAAATGAAAAACTTGACTTGATAGAGCTTTCTGAAGCACGTCGTGTAGACTACATAATAACGCCGTATCTGAAATTGTCTTGCTTTATCAAAGGATCAATGATGAAGCAATTTGAGCACGATCGTGGTATTTAAATTTACAATTAATATTAAGCAATTATTCTGTTAAAACATTAGCATTATTTCACATTTTTGATGACTTTTCCTTCCAAGATATTTCTATTAAATTATTGTGGAATTCTCCAGGATTGCCATGAAAATATCACTCTTATAGTACTGAGTCATCAGAGTCTTTGACATCGGCACGATCTTCTCTGTTCTATGGGTAGAGAAAGGTGATTTGTCAATTCCAAATGAATTCTTAGATCCTTGTGTTTCCTCTGCCTCCCACCCCCCTTTCCATGCCCTTTCCTCTTTTTTTTTTGAGGGGAGGTTGGGGTGGAACATGCTTTGACTTTGGTCAGGTTTTGATACACACATTCATCTTTCATTATCTTGCATCGCATAGCGAGTTAGAGATGGGGTGTGCATTTATTTATTTGAAAGGAAAATTACCAACTCCAGAGGACTCGTTTAATAGCCCTGAATGTGTTTTTTGTTTGCCCCCTTTTTTCCCATGTGAGGGGTGCAAGTTTCTATTGCTAAGGGTGTAAAGCTGGATCATCAAAAGTGGGAGAGGGGAAGTACTATTGCAAAGCCCTTAATCCCATTCCTGATAGTTCTTTGGTCTACAGGTAATGTCCTTGTTCAGATACATGAATGAGGTGCCATGACACATTCGTGCGTGGGTGGGACGACTCACATATTAAGAGCACGTACTGACAGATTGGATGCCAAGCCGTAGACAGCTTTTAGTATTATAGCTGAAGTGATGTTCAATGTGGTTTTCGAGAAGAGGAGCATTAAAATAAAATTCCCTTTTAGCTTTTACCTCGATCTCCCCATCCCAATCCCATCTTAAATTTCTCAGCCTTTCTTGTCTGTATTTATGCACCCTGAATGTTAACTGAGAATTTCAATGCAATTAACAGTGACTGCATGCATCACATAGCACATGTACCACAGATTTGTGTATTCTAAGGATGCTATGTACAATGCAGAGAGGATGTTAGGAGGAAAAAAGAAGATTTCAAGATGATTTTGATTTTTGAAGCACAAGCACTCTAAGGGTGTTTCTGATTAGAGAAGACATTATTGTCTTCCATATAAATATCTGTGTTGTCCTCTTTGGATAAAACTTTAATATAGATTCTCTTTTTCTTCTTCTTCATTTGGACAGATGTTACAGAATGGCAAAGGAACATTAACCCTTTTCCTGCTGTGTTCCACTTATTGGAACGAACAGTGCCAGAGACCCAGAGTTGACTTTTGTCACTTTTACAATGTGTACATATGCATGGTATTTACAGTGTACTTCAAACAATGTTGCAGTGAAGGATTTCATTCCGTAGTAGATGAAGAGTTGAAAATTTCTTTCATTTGAAAATTGAGAAGTAGGTAAAGAGTAACTATATTAGATAAAGAGTAATTGTAAATTTCTTTAATTTGAAAATTGAGAACAGATATCCTGTGTGCTGGAGACCTGCTCTTTTTAAACGCATTGCAACCTCCCAAACACATACAAACAACACTCCTCAATTCTACATACCATGTAGATATTTGTCTGGAGAACATGAGTGGGAGACTGCACAAGCTGTTGACTTGGCAACAAGAATCCCTTGGTGACCCCTCAAAGACTTCCTGGTGGAGCGTATGTTCAGCAGACCTTCCACAGGTTGTCACGCACCATCTGGATGTAAGAGAGGAAAGCAGGAACGTGTTACGTGATGTTTCCCTTAATAAGAACAAATTGTTTTCTTTTCAAAGATCTCTTCAATCCTACAACACCCTTCAATCCTACATGCACATAGATATCCTTCTGGAGGACATGAGTGGGAGAGCGACCTGTTGACCTGGTAACAAGAACCCCTTGCTGATCCCTCAAAGACTTCCTGGTAGAGCGTATGTTCAGCAGACCTTCAACAGGTTGTCATGCACCATCGGGATGTAAGAGAGGAAAGCAGGAACTAGATGTTTCCCTTAACAGGAACAAATGTTTCCCTTTCAAAGAACCTTTCCCTTTTATGCCTCACCCTTAAAGGGGAGCAATCCTCTAGAATATGGTTTTTCAACCAGGGTGCTGTATAGCACCTTGAATCTGTTTTCTAGAGAAATTTAGTTATCTTAAAAGTACATGTCGTCTGTTTGGAGACAGAAGGGTGCTAACTCGAAAAAATTTACACAGAGATAATGCCCTTCTGGCTCCAAACAGACGATGTATAGTGGAACGATGTCGATTTCATGAAAAAAGTACATGTATTTGAGACCACATACATGCACATGTACATTTACGATGTGCAATGAACATGTCTGATAGTCAGTTGTGGAGTCTCTTTAATGTTGCATATATTATTCAGTTATGGATGTAGGTAAGGCAGTGCTCAATGCGAACAGGATACGGATGCAGTGTCAAAAAAAGAGGTTTGCTTGAGCCGTAAGCAAAACATTCCAGTAGGAAGTAAATTAGACAGACAGCATTTAAAAATAATCTGCATTTAAAAGTTACCTGACAGAGCACTTCAGTGGGTCCGTTTTGATTTCTGCACTTGATATTGCCATTCTAATGCAATGACCCATTTTAGTTTAGCAGCTTGCAATATGAAAACTGAGGCATTAAACACACAACTGATGTTACATGCGTACATTAGCTAGTGACAGGATAGGAGGGGAATGAAAAAAATGTGATCATTATCAACATTAGTCATAATCTATGGGTTTACCCATATTGGTGCATGCCAATTCAAGATAACCATATCCAGGTCAGATCAGGAAATAAATTTGGACAAATCTTGGTATCTTGTGGAGGATATAATGTCGTAATCCCTCGAAGGTCTGTTTTGAGACAGGGTGCGGAAAAAAGGATCAAACATGGAAAGCCGACTGGAAACGTTTCATGATAGCTTCTAGTCTGGGAGGATGCATTTTTTCTAACTTCTGCTGATGTCACTCTTGACATATTTTCATGTTTTTCGGAAAGATGACGCTGTTCTTCTGGCATTTACGGATTGATACATTGAGCTGTATCATTTCAACAGGCATGTTAAAGAAAGAAATCTGAACAAAAGCAGAATGCTCAAGTCATTTCTGTCTGAAGATTGTATTAAGAGAGTAGGATTAAAGGCTGTGTAATTTATTATATTGATTCTCTATTGAATTTAATTATTATTATGGAAATTATTATTTATGGAAACTCTATGATCACTATGATCACATACATGATTGAATAGAAGTATATGAATATAGTATAAAGATGCCACTTAGACTTTAAAGTACCAGAGCGAAGGTTTTAAAATGCTTTTATCCTAAATAATATTGGTATCATTGCAAAGGTAATGTTACAATCTTTCTAATAATTCATATTTACTTTTCAAAAATTGTTACAGAATTGACTAATCTGCTATCAAAAATGATGAATTTGCTACCCGTTTTCCGCCCTCGATCAGCCCGCTGTTCGCTGGTACGATGTGTGACGTAATAGGTTGGGCACATGAGCGAGAGTGCTCCCAAGCCCCCTCACACAGCTCTGTCCGCTGCATGCATTATACACGTATACAAAAGCCAGTCGAACGCGAAATATCCTATCACAATGTCCGAGCTTGAGGAAGAAGTTTTACTAAATTTAGATATCGAAGTTGATGAGCACAGCTCCACAACTAGTGACAGTGATATATTTGATTTTTTGTATGTTTTAGTAGGCTATCTCCACGCCGGAGTTGCGGGTCAAAAATGGATATGAAAGTACACTAGCGCCATGAAATTTCCAAGTTCGAGCTGGCTGTGCCGAGCTGCCACGCCGCACCGGCCCGCTGACCTGGCGATCGATCCGTCATGCACTGGGGTGACCGACTGGGCGAGACATTTTCTAATTTTTAGAAAGTGTAGGGCTATTTTGGCAAATTTCACGGATAAAAACAAAGAAGAATAGATGTGAGATTATATCTTGCGAATACCAATTACATATATGCACCATAAATGGAACTGCACGACATCATAAAAATGCAAAGCCAAAGGGACTCTCGCGATTTATCAACACTCAACAGCAATCACCAATCATCTTGCACATGCCAAGCCATGACCGAAAACTTCACAGCAAATTACACAAAACGGAAGAATATTTGGACAAATCGATCTGCACAATTCACCCCTCGTATTACATTACATAATTTGCTTAATATGCAATAATAAAATGTAATTTCCTGATTTCGAGAGATTATTATTCCACTTTCATCAAAGCTGGCTTAGGTATGAATCATTCGAAGTCTGGGTAATGTATACTGAATGCAAAATACCGCACGCGAGCTGAGCGAGAGGCCTAGGAATTTCGATGGTGCCCAACCTCTGACGTCATAAGTCTGTACTCCGTAATTTTATTTTTCAAGCCAGGAAAAGAAGCTCTGAGAAGGGTCTTGGAAAAAGCATCTTATCGCGTTTCATTTATATTTATAATACTTTAGAGCAGATGATTTATGTTCATATTGGTGTAAGCTTTCAGTACATGTATAATTTGTCCATTTTGTGACATTTTGTGACATTTCTTCGCTCAGGTACTTTAACAAATATACATACAGTTTGGAAATAGCTGAACAGGATAAACATTGTAAAGTATATTACACTGTAGTATCGTTTTGAAAACAGATCTGCTTTTGGATTATATGTATGCTTAAACATAAATATGCAAATAATGAATAATGGCATAGCTGAACAGTGTAAAAGTTAGATATTTGTACGTATCATTTTTAAAGTACAGTCAAACCTGTCTTTAGAGGCCACCCAAGAGGGAAAAATTGCAACTGCATGCTAGTGGCCTCTATAGACAGGTTCTAGAATACACACTTCTTTCTCAAGGGAGACAATAGACATGGCCATTATAGACAGGTGGCCTTTATAGAGAGGTGGCCACTATTAAAGACAGGTTTGACTTTAGTCCTTATTTGGGTTCACTTGTGCTCATGGTGGAAGAAACATTGTTTCATGAAAGTCAAACTTTGAAAAGAAAAATCAAACTAAATTCTCTTCTATATTTACAGGTGGCGCCGGCTCTCTGGAGTCTGGTCCCACAGTGCATTTATGTGGGAGAAATCATGCTTCTCAAAATACACAAATGCAGTTCATGTTCGAGTAGACTTTTTAAAAAGTCAACATTCTTGATCTCAGCATGACATCTTGAAGTTTGAAATCAAAAAGAGAAAACATGAAAAGAAGTTTACGGACCTTTCTTTATTTACATTCATGACTCATAACTGTACACTTTGTACATAATGTTCATAACACTCGTATTAAAAGGGTGTGGGCCATCAACGCTATTGTACTCAAGTTTAACAAAGCAAGTTTGAAAGTACAAGTACAACCAATCCCTATTAAAGGATTTTGGTTTTTGTGTGTAGATTAATCACTTCTGAAACAAACTTCCTAAATTGGGCATTTTTCTAATGGCCTATACACCTGCTCATACATGTATATAGTATATGGACAGAAAGTAAATGTATCTGCAAGCTTCTCTCACTATACAATATATTTTTTTGGAAAAAAAAGTTTTTAAAAAACCCTTGTGCTTTGAAGTGTGGATGTGCACCAACTTTGTATATGTAACACTATGGGTGCGTTTAACAGGTCTTGCCATCAGATATGTACATATTAGCCTGGAAAGGTCCATAGAGCTATATGGGAAGGTCCGATTTGTATGTGGGGTTCAAAACAGCTTTGCGTTTATCGTGTCTCAGAAACGTGATTCTGGCTGTATGTCACATTCAAAACGCACCCTTTTCATCGTTACAATATGCCCATATCTAAAGACGTTTGAAATAGGGCTTTGCGTTTATCGCCTTAAAAATTTGCCTGAAAGACGTTTGAAAACGCTGATTCTAGGCAAAAATTTGGTCGATAAACGCGACCTCTGATAGGTAGGTAACTTTCATTTTCATGTATTACTTCAAAAAGAAAGAGGATCCGATGCACAGTATGTAAACATCACTGATCACTGATTCTTCCAGAGATTTGATTTGCATTGTCAAATAAACCTGCTGGTTTCAAGCTTTTTCCCAGAGAGCTACATTTTACAGACTCTTTTTTCATTATTATGTATGCTCCTGATAGTAATATTCATGAAGCATCCCGCAAAGTCGCCCTCACCCTCATTCTTATTCTATTGGTTAGATCCCGGATTTGATTGGTTTGTTTTCTACACGGATTCTTCGCAGGTGTTTGCAACTAAATAGAATTCAAAGCAAATAGCTTTACAACATGTTTCGTTGCACATTGATTTGGACCCATTTAGCAATGTAATGCAGTTGACCTTTTCTGTATTAATTGAGTTGGAATTAAGACCGCTTCGTACACTTGCTCTTAAAGGTAGTTGTTTCTGTTTCATTAAATCGAGGAAAGGATAATTTACTGAATGGGAAGTTTAGACTTTGTTGTTGTTGATTCCAGAACACCAGAACAGTAGAAATGGCACCTGGGTGCACCCTGGGCCCAAAATGGGCCTGGACCCCTAACTTTAGAACGGTGATGGATTTCTTTGTTTCACCAAGCCCTTAAAGGCATCGTTTAACAACGTTAAATCTGAGATGCATGGCCCTACGTGTTGTTATCAGTGTCTGTGATCTGGTGTAATAATGAAGCCCTGAAAAAAATTGCGCTTCAAAATGATCATGAAGTACCTCAAAAAAGTAAAAATCTTTGAGTGACCGGTTTTACCATACTCATTTTCCCCAATAGACTGTAGTGTTATGAAAACCGTTAGGAAAACACAAAATTTGATTTCGATTTCCAATCATAAATATCTTGATAATCAGACAGGCGATCGGCTTGTAAAAGTCATGGGGTTCCTTACTGACCTAAAGGTTTATAATTATCATTGCAGCATGAGCTAATTCCAGGATTTTGTTTCAGAATCTGAGACAAACTTACCCAATTCCTTTAAATCTTACACCAAACCCCAGAAAATTGTCTGTGTCAAGCCAGGGAGGTGGGAGTTACTAGGAGTGGAAAGTCGAAGCTGTCCCTTTGATCCCATGCGTCAAGCCTACACAACGCAGTGTTTTTTTAGATTATCAAATTACTGCCGCGCGAGCGCACCAGCAGCACTCGTAAATCGAGCATCGCTGATGAGTGACAGCGCTAACCCGGAAGTCAGGTCGAGTGTAGCGCGTAGTGCAAACATGCAGGGCCAGGGCCTAGGAGGTGGGAGTTACAAATAACCAGCAAGCTGGAACTTTGAAGAGTCCAACTCCGACTCCAAGTTCCACCTTGTTGTTATTACTACCATCATCATTACAGCATTTTCATTACTGTTGTTGTTTTCTAGAGACTAATTGACCGACTGTATAATATATATTATTTGATTTTTGTATTTTTTCTTGTCAAGTAAACTCTAGGTCAAGACTAGACCGAAGATTTGTTAGCCTCTGATTTGGGTAGGGTCGGCTCCTCTCTTAAGAGACAGAAGCCGACCATAGCGACTGCATTGTAATTAACTACTGCTCGCGTCCGAGCAGTAAACTTATGCCCAAAATACTACATTTTACCTTACCAGATTGACTGTATGATGCATTTAAGAGTCTTTTTTCTGGATTTTCATCGCCGAAAATGAGCTCCGTGCTGAAATTCTTGCAGCCGTATTTTAAACTGTTACTGTCAATGGATGACGTCATCTTCCTTCCATCGCAGTAAGCAAGAATTTCAACATGGAGCTCATTTTCGGCGATGAAAATCCGGAAAAAAGACCCTTAAACGCATCATACAGTCAATCTGGTAAGTGGAACCGATGTAGTTTAGCCTAGGCCTAATTTACAATAATAAATGCATCGGATATGCATTGGGTAAAATGTAGTATTTTGGGAATAAGTTTACTGCTCGGACGCGAGCAGTAGTTTGCAATGCAGTCGCTATGGTCGGCTTCTGTCTCTAAAGAGAGCCGACCCTACAAATCAGAGGCTAACGAACGAAAGAGACAGAAATCTTCGGTCTAGGTCAAGACAAGTTATTTACTCATTATACCTCCCGAATCAATAGGCACTCTCTGTGTTCCTGTAAATAACACTTTATCGATCGATATGCACGAGAATATCTTTACTTCGGGTAGAAACCCGAGAATCTTTGGATTTTCGAAATTTGTGTGAATTAAAAAAAATCACAAAAAAAAAACACACAGGAACACATGCATGGGACTAAAACCAGTTGCAAGATTGAAGTCTGTTCTTTTCGATCGAAAATGAATCAATGTGCACTTTTTGTCGGAAGTTATAGGCATTCCATATCTCATATTTATGTATAAATTTCATAAAATAATCGTATTCCCATCGTATTATCGTTATTTCTTGACCGATTTCGCTGAAACAAAGACTCGAATACTGCTGGAAGAATACTTTTTGTTTAGAACCGTAATGCGCACGTGTAGAGTTAACCAGCGACCACTGCGCAGCCATAAAGCATTGATATAGCTTTTCGCGTGCGTCTTTGCCTAAAGGGCGATGAGCTGGGGAGGTGGGAGAACGCTTAAAAGTCGGCACGGCGCATGGAACCTCAAAGTGAGCAGAATGACCTCGCTCTCGCATTTGTTTACAAGTCAGCGCTGGAAAAGGGCTTACTCTTACGTAACCTTGCATAACCATTAGCTCGGTGGCTTTGAAATCGCTGTGTGTGACAGATTGATCATTGCTATTTCCAGCCATTGGATTAGTTCTAATCCAACAAAAAATACCCTAGGGTATCGTCAATTCGAGTTTCCACTCCTTGTAACTCCCACCTCCCTGGTCAAGCCTTGTGTGCAGTCTATAGTGCAAGTTTAATTGCCAATTTTTTTTTTTTTTTTTTTTGCTCAAACATCGGTTGTGCTTGAGCTTCCTGATTCTCTGTTCATCTTGTAATCATGAAAAAATGAAAAGGAGAATCAGATACCAGTAGTAATAAAACAAATTATCTTCTCTTTTCTCTTCAATTTCTTTATAAAGTTTATTTTACATTTCTCTTCATTCAGTGCATTTGAAAGATTATTTAATCTGGAGCCAGAAGGGCGTTATTAAAATGATATTTCACACTGAGTTAACGACTTTCTGGCTCCTGAGAGTTGACTTATCATTTACTGAAATACACACTGAATTCTATACACGAGTTCAATACACTGGCCTTTAACCCTGAATCAATCTATTAAGTCAATCTCGGCTCCCAGTCCCCATTCTATTGATTTTACATTAGCGTTGAGTCGGTTGAATTTCCTGAACAAGACTCTTCACAGCCCATTGTTATCGAAGTCAGCGGTCCGTGTGATGTGACGTTTGGCACTAAAGGTTATCGCCACCGTCGGTCGGCTCAAATGGGCCACGCACGGTTGGGCCTATGAAAGGCAGGCAACGAAGCGCTATGTCAGCAGCATGGTAGCGGCATGTGATGGAATCTCTCTGCGTGGTTTCTGTCATTGTTTTTTTGTTGTTTATTAGCTTGATTTGGATATTTTAGGAGAGGATGAGGTTGTTATGGGATCAGGGTGCCTTTCCTTTCTTACCATTTTACTTGCATGTTGTTTAATCTCCCCCCTCCCCCAATTGGAAGCTTGCTTGGTATGCCCTGTCTATATATGGCCCTTTCCATTCCTTTTTGCTGACAAGGTCTTTTAGAGGAAAAGGTCTTTTAGATGTCAGTCAGTGAGACTTTCTGGATTGAAATAGTACATTCAGCAACTTATTTACAACTTCAACTTTGTAGATAGGAGATACATACATGTATGACTTTCATGTTTCATTTTGTAATTCTGTTTTCTATATATTGATAGGTACCTTTTTTGTTTTCTATTCTTCTATAGAGTGGTGAAGTGTGACGTCATCAAAAAATCTATTTTTAGAATTTCTCAATTTTTTCTTCATTTTCCGAAAGACCACCAAAAATAATGTCCAAATGTCGAAAACCAATTGAATATGTTAAGTATTGGCTGAGATATGACCATCTGAATAAAAAGATTGCCTATGGGAACTCAGTGTTATATTGCTCTGGTTCATAACATTAGGAGCCAGAGCAATATAACACTGAGTTCCCATAGGCAATCTTTTTATTCAGATGGTCATATCTCGGCAATATTTACATATTCAATTGGTTTTCGACATTTGACTTTATTTTGATGCTCTTTCAGAAAATGAAGAAAAAATTGAGAAATTCCAAAAATAGATTTTTATGACGTCACAGCTTCGGTACTCTATAATACAGTACATTCACATGCAGTAGGGATAATAATATGTGTTTTTTTGCCCATGGTATTGCCTTCATGATACAACCTCCTTACACCAATAAAGAATCAAAAAGATAAAAATAACCAGACACTTCCAAAGCGTTGTCAGATAACATCTAATCAACTTTTATGATGTCTATACTGAGATTTTGAAGGCAACTAGCTTTCGATCCCTCTCCCTTCACTCACAGCCGATATTAAATTTAGGCCAAGAGACTGTCAAATGCGATGCAATAATCAATTTTTGTGTTATTGGGTTCGACACCCCAGAACAAGGACAGGTGTCGTGATGATCAGGTCCCTGTTTCATAAAACTTGATATCAATAACAAGTTACAAGCTACTGTTATAAGCTACTGAAATCATGGCATCTGATTGGCTGAGAGCAAATTTGTCATAGATATTTAGCAGTTGTTATAGATAACAAGTTTTATGAAACAGGGCCCAGGTCCGGTAAATTAAGTTAGGTAGACGTATTGGAAACAACACAGGAGGAAACAAGGGAAGAATATTGTCAGCTAAAGCATTAACAAGGAAGAAGTGTTCTTGGGGCAAAGAGAGATATGAAAGGCTAAAAAGTTGAACGGAAATGGAACAAATACATTTTGTAAGATAGTTTTATGTTGTTTGAGAAAGAAGGACAATGATTCATATGATTTTACTCAGAGTTAATGCCCCTATGACTCCAAACAGATGATTTGTGAATGAATTGAATTTGCAATATTTAATTTTGTAACTTTGTATGCTACACAAATATTAACATTTGTTTCTTTTGTTTATCCTTTTCTTTACATTTCCTCCTTATCCTCTGTTTTCTGGCTTTCCCTCCCATGCCACTTCCCATCTCTCTCTCTCTCTCCCTTTCTCTTTGTTTATTATCTTTATTTCTTTCTTCGTTCTTTTCCCTCCCTATACAGGGCCATCGGATAATCACATATATATTGTAAGTATTAATATTTTATCATAGGTATATTGATATGTAATTTAGCGACTTACTTGTTTGCTTGTTGTAGCTGAGAGGTTGACCATGTTATCTATAAGTGCAGTAGTTTGTACATGTACAAGCGTATGACTCTGCTTGTTGTTGTATCTGGACTATCCTAGCTTGATCAAAATTAATCTGGATTTATCTGGAATAAACAGACATGTCTGATGTCTGATTATGTGGCTTGATATTTTGCCCTTTTACAGAATGTAGCCAACATGAAATGCATGTTATCTTGTATGCACAGGTTATTGTGTATCCTGCTGTTCCTTTATCATCGAGATTGGTCTAGTTAAAGCAAGAGTGATCGGGATTTATCCGGAATAAGCAAATAAGCATGCTTCAGAGTAGACATGTAACTGATACTTGTTCACTGTCACATTCATGACTGTCCTCATTTTATCCAAACTTGTGCAGGTTTAGAAATGAAGATGATTTGTAATGACAAAAGCACGATAAAAAATCATTTTATTGAAGAAAAAATCATTAACTTATTTAGGTGTTTATTCATTTATCTGTTTATTTGTTTCTATATTTGTTAATCAAATTTATTTAGGTGTTTATTCATTTATCTGTTTATTTGTTTCTATATTTGTTAATTAATTAATTAATTGATTGATTGATTTATTTATTTATAAACAGTTTTATCTAAGCTGGGTGGACTCTTCAGTTAACAAACTGCTATTCTTTTGAGCCCTGCATAAAACTCAATACATATAAAATATTTACAGACTTTTCTGATAAAAATTGCACACAATATCAACTAAGAGAATGCATGTACATTACAAACACAAATTTATGAACAATAACTGACTTTAAATTTAAACCAAATGGAGGGCTAAAGTATAGATAATAGTAACATTTTGCTATATCTTTACCATGATATGAAAACCTTTGTGCTCTGTGGATAGAATAAAGAAAATCTCTTGATTCATATGAAGTTTCACTATTAATCTTGCCAATAGAATGTAATTGCATAGAAGTACAGGTAACTACCGGTATGCATATGGGATCCAAAATGATTTCAGTATACTTTTCTTTCTGATGATATCAAAAGAGCAAGAATTTTTTGTTTTTGTTTTTGCTATTAATATAGTAAGTATTTTACATGTAGCATGACCACATTGAACCACTTCTCCTGGAGTTCCTACCGTCATGTTAGTATACATGCAGTCAGGGAAAAATTCTTTGGTACATCCTGGGGATCCAGACCATACAGAGGGGCTGTGTGTAAGGATAACGATGGACTGTTTTGTGCCATACATGATACCAAGACCTCGGTGAACAGAAAATCTCTGAGGTTATTTGAACTTTCACTAATCATGCCACCAGAGTGCAAATGTGTAGAACCACATAGGCTCACAGTTTGGGATTCAGATTCTGTAATCTGAACGGGAACTGCATCATCGGTATCTCATAGTGCAAGGGATAACCTTCTTCAGGAAGTTTGGTGATCCATGAATCCACGGATGCAGGGAGCGGAAGTCTTTGGCTGTCAGCAGGAAATCTATGAAAGGCTTACTGCTTTTCCTCTTTCTTCCTCTATTCTCCCCTGCCATTACAGGTAGTAATGATATTGAGAGAGAGAGAGAGAGAGAGAGAAGGGGAGGGGTTGAGAAAGAGGGGCTTGAGGGAGAGGAGGGAAGGAGGGGTGGAGGGGGGAATCGCAAGGGAGCTAGAGGAGAGGAATGGGTAAAGAGAGGATACATATATAAATATATACATATATATAGAGAGAGAGAGACAGAGAGAGACCGATAGAGAGAGAGAGAGAGAGGAAAGAGGAGAGAAAGAAAGAAAGAGAGGGAGAAGAGAGAGAGAGAGAGGGAGAGATAGCGAATTAATGAATTGGATAGAAGATTGTGGGGAAGAGAGACCATTAATGGAAAAGTAAAGTCAAGATGCACATAGAACAACAGTATCTCAAAGATGCATGATGAGAAAGGATAATGAAAATTGGACACCAAATGCCAAACTATTAATCATTAAAAGAATTGCACATTTACGCTGCAATATTCAGAAAACTAAAAATAGGACCACAAACCCTGTCACCATTGGTGCTACACCAAAAACAGAGAAGCTAACACAATTACGATGACTTATCTAGCATCGTATTGCTGGTAGGGCTGTATATAAGCTTGTCAATTAGCTGCGGTTCACGTTTCAGCATGAGTAAGACACTTGCAAGGGGAAGATGTTGACAGAATATGGAGAATACCTTGAAACTTGATGATGTACTCTGTGAACAGCGACAGATCTTTTGTGTCATCAATAGTATGTACCGTCTTTGTGCTGTAGGTGTCCGGCCGGTACAGGCTTTCACAGAATTGGATGTTCTTAAAGGTGCTAGTCAAAAAAAAAATTCTACTCCAAATACATGAATTTATGCAAAGCATTGATTACTAGTCCATGCACCAAATCCATGCCCATTTTTCTCAAGTTTTAATTTGGCTGAATCATCAAAGAGCCTACTGATGTAGCAGTAAGACTACTTGTTGGAAATCCTTTCTGGATCTTTGTGTAGCATTGCATTTTCAGCAGCAATAAGATTATTCATCCAGTGCATGCACATGCTGGTCATAATTGTTTCTTTTGAGTTAAATGTAGTTGAGACAATTCAATTTCAATTTCAATTTCAATTTATTTTCCCATTAAAAAACATAATAATTACATAATGAATATATACAAAAAATACATTGGAAGGAACCCTAAGAAAGCAAAGCTTATTAGGAGGGGCCCTGTACAAATATAAACAAATAAATGAACAGAAATGAAATTTGAATAAAATTAATTGACAGGCAATAGTAATAAAAGCAAAAAAATACACTCATGTGCACTCATTCATTTCAATACCAATGCTACATCCGTATTCACACAAAAACACTCACCAGCATACATTATATACAACACACAGAGAACAGTTTCACAGAAGAAGAAAAAGGATAGAAACAAGACCTGTACATAAAGGAAAAGCATAATGACTAAATGTCTTCCTGTAAATACTTGCCTGAAGCTTAATGTAAACAAAAACCGTGTGCTGACCATGGACATCTCTAAAATGACGAAAACGGGAAATGAAATTTACTATGCACTGCCGAGACTGAAAAAAGGGTTTCCCTTTCAATATGAAAACAGTAAAGGAATGCCCTTCAGTTGGATGTACGAACTACATGTATCTCTGGCAAGTGCATTGCAAACAAGATTAGTCACTTGTTCACATTACTTGTACATTACTTTTAATCCTTATTTAACAATAATACCATGTATGAATAACATGATTAGTCTTATTTCTTAAATCCTAATTTGACTTTGAGAAACATGATTTCATTTGTCCTCCTTGATGCAATGCAGTCCATCTATGAATAAAATTAATGTACATCTAATACATCTACATCTATAGTAGATTAACCCCTTCCCAAAGTTAAACGTAGTAATATACATGCACTGTCACACTACAGAGGGCCTCTTTACCACTAGTTCTCTTTAAGCTGCCTCAAGACACATTTTATGCTACATACAGGTAAGGCAATTTAATGACTCGTAAACCAATTGCGGTACCGTTTCGAGGCATGCTTGGGTTTGCTGTGGATCGTATAACGGTATCGTTACTGAAGTCATGGCAGAGGAAATGAGGAAATTGTGGGTCGATAGCTAGACAAGACATGCTGTTGTAAGAGATATAATCCAATAATCCCCCCTTAGCCTGGGTGCCTTGTAATCCTGTTACACAAACCCTAATACCAAGTCAAAGTGAATGTCAGCCCTGTCCTAATTAAGTCAATCCTTGCCTGGGCTGTTAAGAGAGAAAGAGATAGAGAGAGAGCAAGAGCATGCCAGCGGTCTTCATTTGTTTGTTTTTGGTTCTACAGACTGCAGAGAAAGAGAGAGAGAGGGGGGAGAGGAAGAGGTAGGGGGGAGAGGAAGAGGTAGGGAGGGAGGGAGGGAGGGGGAAGTGGAAGAGGGAAGTAAGGAAGGAAGGAAGGAGGGAGGGAAGGAGGGAAGGGTGAGGAAACTTTCCAATGTATATTCAGTGGAGTCTGTTTTTCTCTAGCAAGCTGTAGAATATCTTAGTGTACATCTCATTTGTTTCTTTCTTTTCTCTACTTCCTTTTGCACTGAAACATTGAACCTTAAAAGATAATGTTAAAAAAAAATTTAAAAACTCTCCCCAAGAAACAACAACATCAAAGCAAACAAAATCTATTTCATTGCTATTCAAAAGCCAACTAAATCAGGCATAACATTCTCACCTACACCATCTCTTGTCTTTGTACTTATTACCCAGTAATATGTCAGAATGCAATTGCCCATTATAGGAAAACATTGAACCATTCATTTTCTCATTAGTGTCAACAGCCTTTGCCATTAAATCAATAATCATTTGCCCAGCCGTTCGCTTTCCACGCTCTGCCCTAATTGTCAGACTAAAACTCATTGATGATACAGACCATTAAAGACTTGAAGGCATTCCAGATCCTCTTTTGTTTATAATCAATTCCTTCCTGACTTCACGGAATATGTATGTTTACGTCATGTTTTGGGATGTATTTTGTCAGTTTTCCAATGTTAATGCCCGCATGGTTATGAATTGCACAGTTAATGGATCTTTACCTTTTTTATATTGATTTTTTGTTATATTTTGGAGTGATAAACAGTTTGCTATTGATGAGTGAAATATTTCTAGCAGGGTTAATTTTACAATTTTTCTATTATGACATAAAAACTTGATTTATTGTTGATGTAAGTATGTGATCTGATAATGTATTTAATTTATAACTGGAATGCACCCAATGATCCTTACTGTTTCATAATGTTGACAGGAAATGAATATAATATCAAAGACAATGTTGAGTTCAGGGCCCCCGTCTAATAAAGAGAGTAGGATGATTAGGTATTACAGTACATGTACAACAACATAATAATCATTGTTTACTGTGAGGATTTGGAATCATCATGACAAGAAATCGACCCAAACTTGCTAAAGGTCACATGCACTTGACATAGAAATACTTTACATGGGACTTCACGCCACATGTATTATAAAAGTTGGTCCAAACACATACCTGCCAACTGTTCTGATTTAATCAGAATATTCAGATTTTCTGAATTTTTAGGCCCTAAAAATTCTGAATAACCAAATATTTTATTTTAATTTATTTATTTATTTTTTTTTTCAAATGCCAAATTTGGCTTGTTTCACCATTACGTTTTACGTGCGTTGAATGACTGCACGATCGAGCAGCGAATTTGTATTCGCTTTTTTGTACAGATTTTATACCGCGTATTGCCAGTTATACTGCCGCTGCATACATGGCCATGGTGTATAAGGCCGTGCGATCGCCTGTTAAGGGTACAGGTTTCTTATTTTCAAATGTTGGCAGGTATGCAAACATTTCTGCTCCTCCTTGTAATGTTTTTAATAGAAGGGCAATTCGAAGAGCAATTCTTTTCAGGAGACATTTTTAATGTGATATTCGCACACTGGCATAAAAATGAATATAAACTCAAACTTGTGTTTCATATTAACCAGAACTCGACCTCCTCTTTAGTGTTGGCAAAGATAGAATGAGATAATACATATGTATACATATATACATATACCATGCATTTGAAGTGTATCCACACTGTGTATATCTCTACACAGTAGCGTTATGAATGAAAAATATGGATGTATTAATTATAATAATTCAATTATACTTGCTAATTATCCAATTACTGTCTAACTGTTCACTGCAGGCTCAACATGATCTGTTCTAGAACATATAAAATTGTGCACATCCAGGTGTAATGATCTACTTGGGTGGAGCTTAAAGGGAATTCATACACTTCCATTTGAAAATTAAAGTTTTTGTTAAAAATGGATTCTAAGTCTAAGAATAAAATGAATACTGTATTTATATTTTGTGCTTGCACTTTGGAATGTAATTTTTAAATGCAGTTTAGGGTTAATACATTTTTAATGCAATGTTTGTCATAGAACTAATTGCTACCAATTCAAGATAACTGAAGAATTGAATGTGATTGCAACCTAGCAATTGTCACTTGAACATGATGAATGGACTGTTAAAAGACTTTGAAAGTGACTTTCCCCTAATTGCCATTGTCATTATTCCTCCTTTGTCATTTGTTTGAGTACACAGGAAATATTAATCTCATCTATCCTATTCCCCTTCTTTATAAAGTTCATTTGTATAGGGATTACCAGTAAGCTTAATTCGTAGTACAGGGTATATGAAAATAGACCAAGGTTATGAAAACATGAATTCCACTTAAATCTGCCAAATATAAACTAATTAGCTCTATTGCCATTCTCCTCCTGAAGAGAGGAAGAAGAAAACAAAAATCACGTAGACTTTATAATGAACATCAAGGGCATTGCTTGATTGAATGGTTTGAGGATTATCAACAGTAACATTGCCTTCTCTCACTTTTTTTTGGCAGGAAATATAATAAGGGTGTTAAGATGTCTGTGCCACTGCTGATTTTTTTGAAAAAATACAATTATCATCCTAAATTCAGTCATTTTATATCTCGTTCTCCTCTTTGAGACTGGATCTTCCTTCTCCTCCCCTGAGAAGTAATGTTCGATGTACCCCACCCCTCTCTCGTACCATGAAGAATAATGTTGAAATGAGTTGAAATTCTCATTTGATATCAAATTATCTCTTCCTTCTCATCATTTGATACTTAATCTCCCTACCCCCACCTTCAAAAGAACTTTATTCCACCCTCCCCGTACTATGGAGAGTAATTTTGAAATGAGTTAAAATGCTAAATTAATTCAATTTCTCTCTTCCTTCTCCCCTTTTCAAACTGAGTCTTCCTTCTCCTATGTCAGAAGAATTCTAGTCAACCCCTGCCTACCCTCAAGAGTGATTCATATCAATTTCTTTAAAATGGGGAATCATGGAAATTGAAATGAATTTATCTCTTCCCTTTCATCCTTGCAGACTAAATTCCTCCCTCATCTCTGTCATAAGAACATTACCACACCCCTCCCTGAATATTGATTAAAATGTCTTTGAAATTTGAATTCTAGTCAACCCCTGCCTACCCTCAAGAGTAATTAATATCAATTTCTTTAAAATGGGATATCATCAACCATGATGGGAATTGAATTGAATTGATCTCTTCCCTTTCATCCTTGCAGACTGAATCCACCCCCCCCCCACTCCATCATAAGAACATTACCACACCCCTTCTTGAATATTGATTCCAATGTCTTTATAATGAAGGATGCTAAATTAAATCGATTTCTCTCTTCCTTCTCCCCCGTACAGACTGAGTGGGCTATCGCCATTCCTCGGGGATGATCAACAAGAGACGTACGAGAATGTGACGGCCATCAACTATTCCTTCGAGGATGAGGACTTCTTTTCTTCCACCAGCGAGCTTGCTAAAGATTTCATTGATCACCTGCTCCTCAAAGACCCGAGGTTTCTATTCCAAAATACTGTTTTCTTTCCCATTGCTATTTTTACCCTTTGCTGATGAAAGCTAGAATGGTTTTGATTCATATTCATTAAAAATTGAATATACCGTGTGAGTCAAAAAAAAGTTTACACCTAGAAAATTGCTAATTATTTTAAAAATCATCTATGAACAGTAAATTATTATACATCCTTTGAAAGAGCGTTTTATCCCAAATCATTTGGTATCATTTTTGTGTGGTATATGTTCACGCTTGGATGAACAGGAGGCATTGTTTGCGAGAGTGCAAAAATCGACTTGCGCCAAAGTGATGCCTACAGTATGTGATATGTTGGGATTAAAGTGAGAGAATGAATTGAATGTATCAAATGAGATGCACTGCATATGCTTTTTACAGAAGCAAAGTCACACACACGCACAAATGTTTGTTGATATTTGATATTCGATATTTGATATGTGTGGCATGATTAATTTTGTTAGGGATATTATTTGGATCTGCAATGACCGAATTAATACCCAAATCCCAATTATTTTATTCAAACATCACATCAGCAACTTTGGCGCAAGTCGATTTTTGCACTCTCGCAAACAATGCCTCCTGTTCATCCAAGCTTGAACACATACCACACACAAATGATACCAAATGATACCAAATGATTTGGGATAAAACGCTCTTTCATAGGACGTATAATAATTTACTGTTCATAGATGATTTTTAAAATAATTAGCAATTTTCTAGGTGTAAACTTTGTTTTGACTCACACGGTAATGTGTTTGGAGCAAGAAGGGCTTTATCTCGTATACTTTAACACAGAGCAAGTTAACGCCCTTCTGTATTTGAAGTGACAAAATGGCCTTTGTGGCTCTCAATAGTACAGTCAAACCTGCTTTAGTGACTACCTGTATAGGAAGACCACCTGTCTATAAAGACCACACTTTTTGTTTCCCTTAAATATGGTTTCTCATTGAAACCTGTACTAAAGGAACCTGTACATAAAGACCACCTGCCTATAAAGACCACTTTTTATGTTTTAATTGAGCGGTCTTTATATACAGGTTTCACTGTATATGAAACTGTCGCACTCTCTATCTATTCCCTTCTAGCTCTCTGTCCCTCTCTTTATCATTCTCTATTGCTATTGTTCTATCTCTGTGTCTGTGTCTCTTGCTCTGTTCTTCATTCCATCATGTCCTCCATCTCTCTCTCTCTCTCTTCCCCTTTTTCTTTGCAGCTGCACACTCTTATCATCCTCATTATCATCCTCATTATTCTCATTTATTAAAGTCAGCACTCTATCTCTCTAAAAGATATGTTCAAGCAACCAAATATAAGGGCTGTTCACACACATAACAATTTGTGAGTTTAAAAGATGTCTATAATGTTATGAACACTGTTCAGAATGTTACTGCCACGGTGAGACTTGAATCCCAATACGTATTCACCCAATACATTGGGTACTTGTCTGAATAATCAAATAGCACTCTGTGTTTCATCCAAGCTTTAAGAAGCTAGTTAAACATATTCTTTGTATCCCATGTGTGAATAGCCCCCGTCTTCCCTTGAGATTTGAATCGCAACTTGAATCGCTATTTGAATCTCATTTTTTATTTGTGTGTGAATAGGCTTTCTGTGTGAACTCTTAATACACAGGAGTACAACTACCTTTCTATCTCATTATGCTTACACAGTTTTTATTCTTTCTTTTATCAACTGTGGCCCCTGGGCAGGACATAATTGGAGGAAACGTTCTCATCCTCTTTTTTTAGATTACCAAGATGGTCAGCGGAGAAATCTGGCATTTATTTCCTCTAGCCCTCGATTATCTAGTCGAGAGAAGTGTGGGGTTGGTCATCCGTTTATTGTGGTTTTCATCAGAAAGTGTGCCTGTAGGAAATTAAGAGAATCTACATGTAAAAATAACATGAAGCTATATCGCATTCTATATGTGAATACATGTACATGTATGTTTTATCTGTGCAATCTTAGATATGTTTGATAATCATAGTTTCACACTGTTTATTGCTGTGCTATTTGACCCTCATATTAACCTGTTTTGCTTTGTTTCTTTCTTTTTTAATTAGAAAACGTGCAACTGTTGACCAGTGCCTATCACATCCATGGATAATGGTAAGATACGTGGTATAATAAGTTAGGGATAAAATCTTGGATAGGTACTCAAGTCTAAAGGGCCATTAGGGCTTTATATCTATCATACACCCTCAATAGTTATCATGAATAGTAAAAATAGATATTTCCCAAGAAGTGAAAACAATTGAATGGAGCAGTTTTAATTGCTAACATTTAGCATAAATACTAAAATACATTATGACCTTAAGGATGTACATGTATGTACATGAAGATAACTTAAAAAATAACATCTACATTTGGTAACATCGGAACTGTTGACAATAATTTAAAACAAAAACTAATAAAAGAAAACAAAACTTGAGTTTGGCTGAGTGACTTCCGAGATGTTCACCTTGATCAAGTGCTCATAACTACCTCTTCAAGAAATACAATGTCAAGAAGAAAAGAACCACTTTACAGCTGTTTAGCATTGTGGCTTACCTCAATCACAAATATATTTAGATCTGCAATGTGCACCACAAAATGGACAACCACCCAAAAGATGTCTTGATGAATTGTGTCCAGGATTTGATACATCCATACATTTGTTGGACTGTTGATTGAAGCGGTTGCTTTGTCATTTAAATGATATAGTAGATCATCTGTCCAAAGTGAACTCACTAAATATAGGGTGTGGTCGTAGGATTAGGCTCAACAGAAATGGTAAAACAGGCACATGGAAACTTGATTCCTCAAAACTAACTGCTGGTTTTTGGTGATTTGTTTTTGGATTAAGGAGGGAAAACCCAGTTTTTATTGAAGGAGCAGCTGCGAGGGGAGGGAAGGGGGAGGTAGGAGACAAAGGGGAAGAGGGTAGGGAATGGGGACGGGAAGAGGGAGGGGAACACAGAATGGGATAAGGAGGGGGATGAAGAGGATGGGAGGGGGAAGGAATAGAAGGAGAAGTGGAAGAAGTAAGGGGAGGGGGAAGGGGAGGAGGGAAAGAGGAGGGAAGGATAATTATTTCATTGGAAAGAAAAATAAAGAATATTTTGTTCCTTTTATTCCTAGAAGTTTGTTCCCATCAATGCTATAAACAAGATAGAAAATTCTCACTCAAAAAATGCTCTGAACCAAAATTGCAAAAAAAACCCAACAACTTTGTCTCAACAGTACAGTACACGGGTCTAGAAGATTTGATTTTGGATTACAGGATTATCAGGCAGGCGTAGTCATAAGGGGGTCATTCTAAATGGCCGACACTTTGAAAGACCTCTAGATTAAAGGAGACAGATCACTCAAATGATAGTTATGAAAGCTATTATGTATGCAACCAACTCTAAAAAAAAATATCAGATGAGGGTTTGGGTGCAGGGTCTTTATGGTATCTCTCATTTCCTTTATACTTCTTAGTCATCAACCCATAGAATGCAGGCTAAATTTATCACATTGAATTTGATACAAACGACTAGTTCCCCCTACCTCTCTTTATCTCTTTATGCCCCAAGTACATTAAATTTGCTGTTAATAAGAAATGAAAACTGGTGAAAAGCAAATACATTTAAAGAGGAAAAAATATTTAATTTTGAAACTTACTGCTTGCCAATTCAACACTTGCAAAGAAAATTATTGAGGTTAAATAGCAGGTTTAGTCATGAATGTGAGTACATCCATAAACACCTGCAGATTAGGTTAAACTATTTTACGCTCTTAATTCTATAGTTGAATGTACAACCTTGGGTGAAAAGAAAACAAAAGGTTAAAACAGTTACAAGAAAGGTCAACCTTATGATCTGTGATCCGGTATCTAGATTTATTCTTGAATCATAAGGATGATTTGGCAGGCCTGGGCCCCGTCTTATAAAGAGTTGCGATTGATCCAAATCCACAGCAAGTCCTTCAATCAATCCCAAGTTTACAGTCCCCTTTCTCTTAAGAACAGAGTTGCGATTGATATCAGTCGCGAATAAGTTGTGATATTAAATCGCAACTGTTTATATTACGGGGCCCTAGTCATACATCTGTAGAGGTGAACTGCACTTCTCTATAAATGATGGATATTTCTATACATATATGTACCCCATATATATACATTTTTTTAAATAGCTTCTTTTGTCTCCGAAAGTTAGCCTAAATCTTAAGATGAGAATGGAGTGGTGAAACAGTTACATTTTAACTCAAATCCTCATACTGTAAATGTTAATACTACTGCTTGATGTTTAAAAAGATACAGTGCACATGTATACTAAGGACATTTAGCTGCATTATTAAAGGGATGAACTTGCTTGTCTTGTCATAGAGAAGCTGATTCTCTTTAAAATAAATACTGGATATTTGATAGGACCTAGATAAATATTTGACACATGTTGTCTCCAACTGTTTATCCTTGTTGAAACTCTGACTAAAAGTAGAGACTTTTCATATATAGTGACTTAAGGATGCCCTCCTTTTCCTTTGCAATGGGTTTTCTTTTGAAATTATAATGATCACAATTATTTTGTGGTATGCTCCTTCAAGATACCATATGCTGCCAGTTCGCAGATGACCAGATTGTAATGACATTGCTATTTAGCTGTAAAGATTGTTAATGTTGGATATACTGACATGGTAATTTATTTTTTCAATTTCTTTTCCTTTTTTAAATTTTGTTTCATTGCAGCCTCGAAGCAAGAAGCAGAAGGTGCAGAGGCAGACCTCCCATCTCAACATGGAGAACCTGAGGAAATTCAATGCTAAGAAGAGATGGAAGGTAGTCTAGCTTTAAATAAGATAGACCAGGACCAAGTCTTTACCATGGTCCACACATCCACCCAAAGCTACAGTGTCCACTATAACCATCCATCGGTTTTACAATCCCTGAATACCTTGTTTATTATTAACATATCCTACATGCAGGATGGGCTAGGACTTTGAATTTGAATTTGAAGTTATTAACAACAACACATCACAATAATTACAGTATATGAACGATCATACAATGCAAGGAATAATACTAATACATGTATACAGTACATAACAAAAGAGTAATGTTGATTGAGCAGTTATGGTCTTAAAACAATATTTAGAGATAGATCTGCATACTATTTAATGTACAAGACATACGTAAAATATGTGTGTTACTAATATTTAGGTGAAGTTGTTAATGGGAATTAGAAGTTATTACAAGTGCTAGTCGAGCCTAGTTCCATTTTTTGGCAATGTTTGTTTTGTATTTACATATATACAAAAAATAATACAGTATCCTGTACCTTTTTTACATTTCTAAAAGAAAAAAAAAGTTAGAAAGCATGATAATGACTGTATTGTGTTTCGTAAAGTCATAGATCTGTAGTCTGTAATTTAGGCTAGTTTATCTAATGTAATCCAACCCTAGGATAGTCCAAGACTAATTACTCATCTTATGCAGTTATTCATACACCTAGTCCAAAGCTATATGTTACCTTGTATTACCTTGGTTGGTTCTTTGTACATTATAATGGTCTACCCGTTAGGCATGTAAGTCAAATGCCACGATAGCCCGGGTCCAATTATTTGGTGTATAGTTCTTAATGTCCCGAATTAATATAAATAATGTCATCTGAACAGCAGCAAATCAATTTCAATGGTCTTTTTGAGACTCTCCCTACAGGGACCAGCTGTCGGCAATTATATGTTGATACATTAACTGGCCATTGTCCGCAATTGCACAATTTATACCCCCAAAAGCAACGTTATCCATAATTGTATTCCATACATTTACATGTAGTCCAACACAAGGATAATTAGAAGTTATGTTTCTCCCTCTTTTCTATTCAGCAATCAATGAAAGTGGTATCGATATGCAATAAACTCTCCAAGAATGCGAGGCTAAGAAGCGCTAGCACAACAGTGGATGTCAACGGGGTGAGTTGGTCTTTCATTATCTTCCATAGTCTACCAAGCGTGGTGATATTGTTTTGAAGAGATACATTAAGGGAAGTCTGTAAAAGATACGTTATAAAATGTTTATAAGAAGTACAGTATGAAAGTGTTATTTTTTATTCTTTATTAGGTGGGCTGTATATAATACAGACCACCTTATGTTTTCGTTAAAATTGCCTTTATTATTATTATTATTATTCTTTATTTTTCTTATTTCCAAGCACTTTTTTGTTAGCAAGATAATTTGAAAATGGCTCAATCAAATGTCTTGAAATTTGGCACACATATGTATAGGCATATGGAGAAAACAATAAGGTTTTCAACCTTGACCTTGACTGATGACGTCATCTAGGCGCCATTTTGTGAAATTTTCTGAAAATCAACTCATGATCATATCTTCATAACGGAAAATCATTTCTCATTCATATTTATCATGATCAAGGTCAATATCCGTCCGGTCAATTTCAGGTCAAAACACGCGCGCGACGTCCGCGCGTCAGCGCGCGCAAAATTTCAAAATGCTCCAAATCGTCTCAAATTCATTTTGCATACGTTTCAGGCCATTTTAAGCATTTTATAAAAATCGCGCACACGCACATGCGCGCTTTTGCGCGTAACACCATTACACAACATAGAATCGCCATTTTTTTCTTTCATGATAATTCCCATATTTTTTCGAACAATTTGATACCATGTTTATCTCTTTATGACCATTAATAACAAGATGAGCGTCCATTCAAGATAAATGTCCGTGCGCGCGAGCTCTTGTAATACATAGCATATATGGGCAAAAACATGCCTATACAAAATTCATTGTAACTCTTCAGAATGGATGGGAACTCCCAATTTTTTTTCATATTTGGATAGATTATGAGTCGGAGATATGATTTCATGTCTCATTTGACCCTCAATTAACTCATGACGTCATCATAATGGCCTCCGAACTCAAAATTTCAATTTGCATATTATGACGTCAGCATATTTTTGGAAAATTGATTGTATCTCTGTAAATATTGATCGATTTTCTTCCAAATTTTGATATGTTCTAGCTGAGACAATTTTCTACAAATGCAGTTACACGATTTTTCATTTTGACAAAGGCATCATGGCGTATTTTTGCGATTAAAGGAGGCATGTCAATTTTTCACATTTTGCGTGTATTCTCTATGGGACATGACTTTTTTCAAAACTGGATTCTACATTCCCGTCTTTCGCGAGCAATATCTCCGTCGTTTTAGTTTTGTTTTCGCTGAGCATTGAGTATGTTGTAGCTGAGACAATAAGCAATCACAAGTGTGCCCTTTATTTTTCGATCAGATGCCGGGATCATGCTCATATTTCACTTGCAAAGTGGGATTTGAGAATTCCATTTTCCGTTCACGTGTAATGTCTATGGGATTATTTTGGTATAGTGGTCATAGCACTTGCCTCCCATTCCGGCGACCCACGTTCGATTCCTGGTGGGTCAATTTTTTTTTTTTTTTTTGCCGTCGTTTTGAATTTGATTTTATGATCTTCTTCGACTATTATAACATATTATCATATACTATCACAAACAATAAAATGCCTAATTTTGCGTGTTATATCTATGGGAGAAATATGTCAATCGTCTGAGTACAACCTTATGGGAAATCTGAGTCCTTGTCGTGTATTAATTTTTTTATTCATAGTTGGATAGAGTATGAGTCGGAGATATGATTTCTTATAAAAACAAAAACTAGAAAATGCATATTTCATTTTGATATTTAGATTTGAGGGTCAAAGGTCAAATATACTGTACATGGTTTCTTTAAAACCATGCATTGTATAGACTTGAAATTTGGCACACTAATAGACCTGGATAAGAGGATTATTTCAAAAAAATAAGGTCAAATCATGCCAATGTTATCTTCACTACTTAGAATGTCACTAAACATGTGTGGCATGCACTTGGAACAGCCCACCTATACTTGTTATTAACAAGTATTACATGTCTAGTTATTTATTATATTCACTTTCAACTTCTCTTTTTCTATTACTAATGAATTTTTTAAATTTTCATTTATTCGTTTATTTATTAGCTTATTCATGTTTTTATTATTATTATTATTTATTTATTTTTTGTTTTTTGGGGGGAGGGGGAAGCCGGGAAGGGTCCAATTTCCGGCTGTGTTGAAGAACACTAGAAATATGATCTACCCTTCTGTGTGAACTTCTGCATAATCATTTAGATCTAACTGAAGGAGCTTTTCTTACTGAACCAGCTTGGTTACCCACTTACAGTATGCTATAAATCATGGTTTATAAAGACTTAAAAAATTAAACATTACCACATATAGCGTATTTTGCATGATCTGCAACACATACTGTACTTATCACAGATATACCTGTATGTACATGCATAATACTGTACATGTCTAGTCAAATGTACAATGTACATAAATTGTAGTTTTGTTCTTTGTTGTATTTGTCAACAACTTATTGTGAGTCTTGTGGTCTTTATGTTGAAGTGACTTTGATGATATTCTGTGGTTGTTTCTACCTTCAAAATCTTTTGAATGGAATTCCCTGAATTTTGTATTAATACAGTTTACTGTAGTCTATATTCTATGTATACATGTATGTACATTGTAGAGTAGTAATGTGCTGTATGCTGTTATGTACACATGCACATATTTTGTATTTGCGGTGTGCATTTGTTCAGGTCCTAAGTCTCGTCTTATCTAAAACCATGTGACAGGGCATGTGATGCAACATACAGAACATCTGTTTGGTCTTACTGGAGCCAGAGGGGGCTAACTCTGTGTAAAGTGTATGACCTAATGCCCTTCTGGCTCTGCAAACAGACGATAACCTCTTTATTTAACTACTACTGTCACATTCATGCCAACATTTTTAGGATAGAGCAATTATTTATTGGCTCGACTAGCATTTGGTCTGCCTATTTGTCGTGGCATACTTGAATGTCTCCATTTAGTCATAACCTTGATATAGCATTGCAAGGATGTATGATGTAATAGGGAGTTTCCATGGCATTGAGAAAATAGTTTTAAGACCTTTTTGACTAGTGAGAAATTGTCACATGGCTTTTTGTTTTACTCCCACTGTGTTAAAAAGCAATGAACTACTGTTAACTGTGCATGTCTATTTTATGAACACTGAACGATACTCTAGTGCCTTTTGGTGTAAATGCATCATGGCCAAGTTCCTCGGAGAGAACGTAAAGCCTCTGGTCCCTTTGTTAATGTACATTACTTACAAGCATACACGGTAGCCAGGTAAAAACAAACCTTTAAACCATCATCACAGGCTTCCAAACGGGTCTTAGTTTGTCGTTCAAGTGGAGTACAGTAGAGGTGTCATGGTCTAGTGGATATATACATCAGGTCAGTTGCCTGTGGACCACAAGGTTCAGGGTTCAAATCCCTGTCACTAGACTAGCTTCCCTTCATAAAACCTTAATCTGCATTTGCCACTTCTCTGCCCAGGCGAAGTACAAATTGGTTCCTGATATAAAAAAAACTACTTGAATGATTGGGGGCGTTCTTGTGGTTGTGAAAAGGGGAGGGGAGGTGAGGGGTAACATATCATGTGTTGGTTTACATAGAATGTATCTGTTTTTGTTGTTTATGTTGTTGTTTGAAACCTTCCCTTGATACGATGACCATTGTTTGTACATTCATGCATTGCCCCAGTACAATTGCATTTTGGAATCCTCACCAAAGAAAGTATAATTTCATTACAACAATTAAAAAAAAGCACCCATCGCCATTGTCATCATTGCACAATCTGCCCGACCTGCTCTATGTAATTGTTTCAAATCATCCGCTTTCTTTCATTTTAATAGAGACGTATCCGAGTTCTGAGAGAGGTATGTCATGTTTTCAATGCATTCAAAAGCTCTTGGTTAGGAATGGTTATGATTACGGTATCATCATTATCTCAGACTGGTAGGAATCTAACCGCTTGCCATCCATACATTTTGTGCATTCGCAATGATTCCCAGGTGATTACACACAATTGCCACTCTTGACCCGGGGTAGTAAATGGATATTTGGGCCCCGTCTTATGAAGAGTTGATATTCATCGCAACTTACTTGCAATTGATATCAATTGCAACTATGTACATAAGAGATAGGAAACTGCAAACCTGCGATTGATTGAAGGACTTGCGACTGATTTAGATCAATTGCAACTCTTTATAAGACGGGTCCCTGGTAATAATGCTTCAGCGCCTTTATAGGGCAGCTTGGCTAATACTTTGTAGGGACCTCAGGCATCCCCTTGGATGGGGAAGAAAGCAGGGGGTAATGACGAGCAACAAAAAAAGGCCTCATGCTCTTCCAGGCTGTTGTTGAACGTAAACTAATACTGGAAAAATAAAATGATGGGGAAGCGGCTGCCTTATAGCCCATCTCTAATTAATGACATCCATGCATAATGAAATGAGGATCGCTCATGCTCATAATATGCGTGGTATTGGGTAATTTGGTTTGCTTCATCATACTATAACTTCAGGTTGCGAAATGTCCAAGTTAACCCGTTCTCAATTTCGCCTGAAATAACTGTAGCTGGAGTCACTGGAAACTGGTTAAGGATACATATGAAAGTGGTTTTTCTTTGTGCATCTAATGTCGTATAAGGGTATACAGGTGTATATGTAGAATTTAACATAAAAATGACCATCATTTCTTCTGAAATGGACTATAAAGCCACATTATGCAAACTGTAGCATAAATGCAGTTCATTTATTTTATTACGTCATCGTCACACAAGTGGTTCAAACTTTGATACATATTTTTTGGTCAACTTTTTAATGGAGTACCACTTTGCTCTGGTTCTCTTCATTTTTCAAAGTTCTGTATTAGGTTTACAAAACAGTGAAATGTGAAAGAGTGAACTGACTATAACACTGCCATCATGCAGTAGATGGCAGTAGCACTTGAACTTTAGGTTCTTGTCAAATAACAATGTACTTGTAGAATATTTTAGATTCTCATTAAGTGAATGTCTGCAGGTTATATCAAACCATTTCTAGCTTAACTTATAGTGATAACATAGTGATTGAGAGATGTTCCTTGGAGTTGAAGGAGAAATGGAATCATATTGAAACATTTTGATCATCTTATGGTAATCATGTCAATGTCCCAGTACAATCACTCAACTGTATCAATGTTTTTAATATTTGGGGTTAAACGTATGAACAGAACATGACACTTATTTAGCAGCTTGCTGTCATAACAAAGAAATGCAAAACAAATAAAATTAAAAAATAAAAAGCTCTGCTATGCAACTGCAATGCATGTGCATGAAACTGCCTCATAATACAATATTGGAAAAATAAATGCTTGCTTGCTACTTCCTTTGCTTGCTTTTGTGCTTGCTTGCCATTATTTGATGAAAAAGCTTCATTTCATACCCTTTTATTCATGTTTTTTCCTTTTCATCACATTTTCATGTTTCATTTGTTTTGTTCAAATACACTTGAGATGGATTTCAGTATGTGAGTCTCAGTAAGTTGTGTGATACAATTGTATTTCAGTTTGGAATTACTTACACCATTCATTTTTAAGGCCACTACACATGTCACAACCCGACTATGACTGGATTAAAAAAAAGAAGTGAAATAGGATTCCCTACATGAACATGAGTTTCAAAAATGTAAATTTTGATTTGCCGAGGTCCCAAACTGTCTTAGGAGTTCTAGTGATATTGCAGGATGTTGTTACTTATAGTCAAAGAAAAGGCCCAATCAACTCTGAGAATTGAAGTGATGTTGTACCGGTCAATTAGCTGGTCACTGACTGGCTGTGAATTTCTTTTTTTCTTTGAAAGGTTATAAATACCAAACAATTTCATGTGTGATATTCAAGTGACCATTTGGGACCTCATTTAGATACTCTTTTGAAATTGGATATATACACATACGCATGATAATTCCTTTCAAAATCCTGTTGTAGATGGATTGTAAGCTGTGTGATGTCCTTAAAATTGACAGTCGATAATTACACTCTCACCCACACCCACACCCAGACCAGAACACTTATAAATTCACAATCTAAAAAAAAAAATCCTGCATCTTCACCATGGGATTGTAGTCATGAGCCCTTTGTCAGGGCTCGACACCAGCAGGCGACTGGGACGCATGGGCACATCTGGACCCCCCAAATTTCAAGATTTTTCCATAGGGCCCATACATATAGATAGACTCTAACAAATCTGAATCCAGACCCCTTCCAAAAAAAGTTAGTGAGGAGCCCTGTCTTTGGTCAAAAGTCAGAATACATACTAGATCAAAGTGAAGTAAGGTACTCTCTTGGGTGATTAGCAAAAACTAATAAATAATTTAGAAAGTGAGTGACATTATTCTTATGCGACATATGTATATTCAAAATGAATTCCTTACTCAAATCGAAAAATTAAAATGTCCTTGGATTACAACTACCAAGAGAAGATCCAAGAGAAAATTTTATTTTCATTTGAATTATTCAACTTCTCAGATGTTTTTTTATTTTTGTAAAATGATAATGAACATGGAAATCATGCTCTTCCATGTGGTATGGGGTCTCTTTCATTTTAATAATCATTTTGGTTGATAATATCATTTCATTCATGATATTGTCGAGTTTCATTTTTCACCAAATTCATATATTGTTCCTAATGTCACTTTCATTCATATGACATGTTTATTTTATTGTTATTATTTTGTTAAGTTATACATAATTTGATATTTTATAGTTGCATTTATTCTGCTTTTGTTTTGTTTCTTTTATATTTTCTCACACCATCACTTATGATTTGTTCCTGGCCTGCTCACGCACACGGCTCTCACGCTCCTTGCATCTCTCCGCAAAACATCTTCTAAAAATATAAAAATATGAAAAAATGTATATATTATTCTGCTTCGCAATGGCTGCTGTGGCTTAACACTTTACGCTCATCTGGGTGGTGGTGGTCTCTCACGTTTGGTGTTGGTGTTTGGTGTAATGTGACTGCACTCTATCAACAGGCTTCCTCGACACTAACACCTTTTGTTGGAGCACCAGTGTCAACTGATGATGATGGCACTCGTAGTCGTATCGTAGATAGTATTGTAGAGGAAGGGGAAGAGGATGACGAGGAGGAAGGAGGGAAAGATAGTAAAACCTCCAAAGTAGAAAGTGTAGAAAAGAGTGTTAGAGCAGTAGAAAATGCCTTGCAGTCTGAGAACACCCAATTAACACCTGAAACACAACCATTGTGTAGAGGTAGTAACACTGTAGTTGAGCCTAACACCATGAATGTCAATGTTGCATCTCTTGTGTTTACTAACGATAGCAATAACAATCACAGCAATAAAGATTTATCTAACTATGCACGTAGCTGTAAGACTGTAGGTAATACTATCAATAATGAAAGCAAAAGTGATGATCGTAGAATGTCTAAATCTATAGAGCAAAAACAAGGTCAGGAAGAAAAGATCTTGGAAAAGATGTCCGAATCATATGGGCAGTTTCGGCCAAATACACAGACACCAAGTGAAGAGGAGATATTGCTGATGGTGGTTGGGGTGATGGTAGTGTTTGGGTGTTTCTTGATAGTTCATGCTTAGATTTCTATACTGCATGTTTGAGAGACAGAAGGACATTGAATTAACGACGGGTTGAATACGAGGTAACACCCTTTAGGCAGCTCTCAGATGACTAGGTGTGTTCCTATGGACAAACATTGCTAAAAAGTTGTCGTTTAAACATTTGTGTTGAGTGTTGCGTTCTAGGTATCGACAAGGAAAGCAAATTCTTAAAGAGATGGATTTTACCCTGATTGTCAGAGGTACTTGTTAAATTTTATGAATATCATATTGGGAAATCAATTTGAAAGGGTTGTGGGAAGCAGTATACATGTAAATTGGTAACAATCATGGAATTCTTATGAAATTACGACTGTTGTTGATTCTAGATGTTTCCCTATTCCTGCAATATAACCCCAATTTTTTGTCCAAAGCCAAATACAGATTAATGAGCTTTTCAAGTACTTGAATAATCTTGTCAAGATGTTGAATATTACCTTTTAAACAGTGGTGGATAATAGTTTATGATATCAGAGTAATAGGCAAAGAAAGTTAAGGACGTTTGTGTTTCTCAGGACAAAATGTAGACTGCTTTTTCTTGGTATTCACAAGATTAAACGTTCAGCAAATTTGACTGAGTTTGGAGAAGTTAACAGATAAAATCTCATGATGGATCTCAATGAAAATGGGAATGTCTTCCATGGGTTAAAAATCTATTTGAATGCGACAGGGAGGCAGCCTCAACGGCATCAATGATCATATGAATGCAAAGTTGAATAGTGCCCTCTGTTGTTCACTATAACAACTTTTCTTAACTTTTGTGACAAGTCATGGGATTTCACCAGAGAAAAACTTTCTCAAGAATCCATCATACTTGTGTAAAATGATAAATAATCTTGTCTTCGATAGGTCTCATGGTTAAAGTGATTTTTTTATATGTCTTCCACCTTTAAAGAAGTGTGTGTTTCAATGTCTTTTGTGTGCTTCGATGAATAATAATTGTTTTGTCTGGATAGAATACATTTGTTCAGTGCAATGTTGTCTTCCAAATTTGCACTAATACTAGTTCATAATTCGCCTTGTTTTGTCACACACACTAATTGAAAGAGCAAAGCAGCTTGATAGATTGAGTATATTTCATGTCTTTTTCTTAATTCTTAAAAAAAAAACCTTTTCAATAGGTACTAGACCTTTGATAAATTTGGATAAAACATATTGGAATTAGTGTTAAATGAAACTAACCCTTTACCCTTTATTGTTGATGAATAGAACAACAGTGCATTGCCATAGTTCACGTTTTTCACATAACGCATATATACATAGATATGTATTGTATGTTCTAAAAACAATGTGGCTCTAAATGTACAGCTTCAATTCACAGGGAATAAAGGCTAACATGTGTGATACCATAGGATGTATAACTATATGAACTGAATATAACAGTCAGAAATTCAAAAAAAAAATTGTGTGTGTGTGTGTGCAGTGATAAAGGTAATTGGATTTTAGATGCAAACTGTCTTCCTGAATCGCACAAGGTTTAGTGTATGAAATCATTGTTTTATGTCTCATAAATGAACGCCTGAAGGGGCAAGGCTAATAAATCTGAATGTTTCCTTTTTTTGATTATCCTGCTGATGAATTATTTGACGTAAATTGATATTAAAAAAATTACTGTGAATAGCTTTGAATAGTTATTTGTAAACAGAAAAACAGTCATGAAATCTTTATCAGTTTTTAATGAAGTGTATATACAAATAGGTCAATAACAAATACTAAATTTCATTGTCATTTTATCCAAGGTCATCATTTTTTTTGTGTAAATAAGATGTATTTTGTTATAATATGATTTGAATACACTTCCTAAGTATGAATATAGTGTCAAGTTTTATTAATTATGGCTACCGGGAGTATTATAACATAGAGATCTATTTTTGTGTGTGTAGAAAACAATGGATGTAAGAGAATTAGATTGAAAATAGATTAAAGATGTAAATAATCATTGCCATATGTAGGAAACAAATGTAAGAAGATCAAGTTGATTTTTTTTTAAAGTCAAAGATGTGAATTGATCTTGACCAGGCATTTGTAGAATGCTCTGTAGGAATATTGTTGGATTTGGTACTGAAAATATAACCATAGTTCATCTTTATACTATTATGCAGTAAATAAATCATTGATGAATGATCAATTCAGATATCAATATTATCAATCAATAAAACAATACATTTATGATTTACACTAATTTAAAAAAACATCAACATTTTTTTTTTCTTTGGGTTATGATTATTTCGGAAATTTACCTTCTTTCTGTAAATATCCCAGTGAATGATTTCCAGTATTTGAGTAATTATGGGTTTAATTTCCTCAATACATAAAGTCAATACCTTAAACATAATTTCACCATGCTTGAAGTAAATTAATAGGATCCCTTTTTAGATATGCATGTATCAACTTCATTATCTTGTATACATGTATATATACATTATATAAATATAATCATTCATTTAGGGTTTTATTTCATATTGTGGCACAATCTGAATAAATGATAGTTCAAATTTTCTGTAAACGTAACCTGTTGTTCCTCCACATCTTTTGGAACACCGTAACTGTGAAGATCTTGAAATTTTGGCTATATTGTTTTTGGTCTATAGAGGGCATCCTTGATTAGCCAATGTCCAGAGCAAATTATGGAAAATAATCTGTTATCTGCTTTCATTCTGTATCAGTCTTCAAGCATGTGCTATTCATAATTGAACCTGAAATGGCTGTATCTACCATTCCCTCTCGTAATGACATTAGGACCCACCCCTCCCCTAAAAAAAAAACACATCAACAATAGAACACGAAAAGAATTGTAGAACATGACAATCTTCCTAAAAGTTCCTACAATTTTTTTAAATTTTAAAATTCAAGTGTTCATCCTCGCTGTCTTAGTTTGATGTAATGCTCTGTTTCTCATGATTTAAGGTGTTTTTATTTCTCTTTTCTCCCGACTTCTCTCCTTTTATCTCTTTTTCTTTCATACTATCATGGAATGAATCTATGTATTCACTTTACTTTTATGATTTGCACCATCTGTACTTTCCACTCCTCCCCATTTCAAATGAATTTGACCATTCTTTTGTCACTAATGTTCAATTATCATTCCATGGTATTGTCATAACTGTCATCAAATCTCTTAACTTCAATAACATTTTTAAAAAATGGATTCCAAATCATATACTAAAAAAAAAAATCCACAACTAATTCTAATATAACATTGTCTTCTATACACCCCTCAACCGTTCATGCTTTTTCCCTATTGTTCACTGTCTATTCATCTACCCCCCCCCCTCCTTTCTTTCAAGCTATGTTTTTTTTTCTTCAATATTCCATTTGTACCTTGCATGTGTGATTAAAAAAAATATGTATTTGTCTGCTTACCACTACCTTCATCATCAAACAATATGTGTACTGACACATTCGTTATTGACTATATACTTAATTATGCTATGATTAAAAAAAAAATTGAAACCATTTGAAATGTAATCATAACACATTATTTCCCCGATATATATATTCCAACACCCATCGATTTTTATTTGACACCATATACATCACACAATTCATGTACATTATTGTGCATTATGATATACTTGGTGACATTAACATCTTATAATTGTAATGCATGTTTGCTAAATCCCCCCCCCCAAAAAAAAAGTCCACAATTGAATCATTATTTCCTATATAATTTGCAATGTTTGTTTCCTTTTAATATATCACTGTACAAATGAACATTTGAATTATATTTTGGTCTTCAATGTGTTTTACATATATTTTATTATTTCATTATTTTGTCCTGTTCTGCTGCCTGTACAATAATTTATCTGCTTTCCTCTCCTTTTTAACTCTCCCTCTCCCTCTACCCTCTCTCTCTCACTCTCTCTCTCCCCCTCTCCCTCCCTCTCTTTCTCCCCTCTCTCTCTCTCCCTCTCCCTCCCCTCTCTCTCTCGCACACACATACACATACACGTGCATACCTAAAAAAATGTTTTACTCATTATCTTTCATCTCTTCAAGCACCTCTCTCTCTTTCTTTTTTCTCTTTCTCTCTCCATCTCTCTATTTCTCTGCTGTCTCCTCCCCTGCTCTTCTCTATTCTTCCTTTCACATTCTATCCCTCTCTCTCTCTCTCTCTGGCTCACTCTCTTTCTCTTTCTCCAATTCCTTGCTTTTCTCTCAACATCAACCATCTGTCTGTCTCGTCTGCCCTTCACCTCGTTCTGTCTTTTGTCTTTTGAAACAATAGCTTCCCATGGATAGTATGCATTTAGATCCTGTCGATAAAAACAGCAGTCCACAGACAAAAGATATCAAGTGAAGTGAATGAAAATGGGCCCCAGATAAATTACATGTGGTGTTGTCCATGAATCAATCAATGTATTTAAAGGAACAGGTTTCAATACCGATGAGAGAAATAGGTCTTCCCCACCTTGTATGTATTATTCATTTTATTTTATTTGTTTTGCTGCTTTTATTGTAATATTTCCCTAAATTGCCTCTACATAATATTTCCGGTAATAGGAAATATAATATTTATCTAAGTCAGCTGTATAAAATATGAAGAACACTTACACTATATTGCATTCACATAGCAGAAAAACATCATCACTGCATCTATGTTCACCTGCATATCTTGTAAACAATTTCATACTCATGTAGAAGTATTTTCTGTGTGTATGTTCTCATATGTACTGCACTCGTACAATTTGACTGTTAATACCATTGATTTGAGTTCATTCAAAATATTTTCCTATTACTAATACCAATCCCCTTGTATATCCTGTTTCAAATACATGACATGACTTGAAGTTGAGACCAAATATGAATCTAAAAAGTGTTTACAATTACATAGTGCTGACATGCTTGTAGGTAAGAAAAGGATAGAACTAATTTGCAAAAACATTACTAAAAATTAGAATAAAAACTAAAAACCCCACCAACTGTTTATCTATTGCACAATTCATAAGTAAACATCATTATACTGTGCAATTTTCTTTTGTATTTAATGTTGCTCAGGTACACATTTTGAATACCTCTTGCAATAATATTTCATGGCAGACATCATTATTTCTATGCCAAGTTTAAAGTTTTCAGGTTGAGTTCGCTTTGTTCTGCTTCATTTAGTCACGAAATATATTTCTTGTATTCGCCCTTTGATTTTACAAAGCTTCAGTCTTCATTAAAATATGTAGTGGTATGTTAGATATATTGCAGATTGTGTATTTACTAAACTAACTCTTTATGCTAATGCTTATTATCTCAGTCAAGTGTGTTTCTTTAGTGCTTTATTTCTATTGATAAGATAAAAGAAAGAAAATATGCTCTTTAGAAAGATTTTTTTCATGCACATAAAAGTTACATTGATTTGATACATTAGCTAGCTGCTGCACATGATGAGAATGGTATTTCCGTATAAAAAATAAGTAAAAAATATGATTTTTTTTTTTTTTTTTTTAAGGGGAGGTATTTTTGTACAATTACGAGAGCACATTCATACATGTACCTACTAAATAGGGGAAATTCTGTGGCAATAAATTATTTTGCAAGCATTATACTTTTGTCGTCTTTTGATATGCACACTGAATACAGTTCAACCATATTTGTGTATGGCACACAATTTTAATTTTGTAAGTCTGTGATATGGAATAGTTTTGCCATTGAGTGCATTGAGCATTTAGAAGTGTTCACCTAGTTTTTGCCCCTTATCTTTCACAAGCACAAAATGATATTGACTTTGATGTGTGATGGTGTGTTGAGTCACGGCACTGTTAATTTTTTTTTTTTTTTTTTTTTGGGGGTATCATAGGCCTTTAATCCCACTGATCAGTTTTCTATCTTGGATTTCTTTCCGGGATAAGATTGTGATAGGAGATTCTGGATGAGACAAATCATGTTATTATCAGTGGGGAGAAATTAAAATAGTAGAATCCGAGGTAACGGTGCAGCATTTGTAATTTGTGTGAGATACGGTAGAAAAAAAGAGTAAAATTTCTGTGTTCTTTATTTCAAGTTTATTTTACTTCTTTGTTACAACTCCTCATTTATCTACATGTACATTTCCCCCATTTGTATAGTTCTTATGCCTGTAACTTAATTCTGACAGAGTACATCGCCCGTCCCGCCCTTATTCTATCTTTCTCTTCCACTTCCCCTTACGTTTTATATCTCGATCTCCTATGATATGTCTTTTTTTTTTTTGGGGGGGGGGATCCAGGGGGATGGGGGAAAGGGCCATGAAATCTGATCGATTGTGCCAAAACCCTTTGTATTTGTAAGATCTACCATATATTTACCAATTCAGCTAGTCCAGAATGCCACAATACATTTTTCCCAAACAGTAGCTGTTTCTCATTTATCATAGCATATCGATATTATTTTGATGATACTTGATTTTCTACCTCCTGAGAAAAAAAAGACCCAGAAAATGTTTGGGTTCATATCCATGTTATTTCAACTTTCCCATCATTAATATTCTTGCATTTACATCATTATTTTATCCAGCATTTCCATCATTATAATGTATGCATTTAGAGAGAAAAAATGGATGTTTTTAGAATTTTATGTGAGTATTGTATATAAAGCACACATTAGAAAAAACAAGGAAAGTAAACTTTCTTCTGGCTCTCGACAATACACTGTTCATCATTACATATAGGCATACACATACTATTCATATACACTGTAGGCATACATGTATCTATTAACTCAACTTTCTCAATCACAGTAATAATTATATTCACGAAATGCGCATTGATATTTTCCTTGTACACATATTTTCATGACATGGCTTTTATTCGAATACTGGACACATTGATCCCAATTTTAAATGCTTCTATAAGTAATGAATGGAGTTTTCATTTGTTACAATTAATTTATGTCTTTGACTACTGATACTTCAAATTGTTAGTTTTATTTGTTTCAAAGGTATTAGATACATATTGGTTTAGATTTGCAATGATGATATTAACAATTACAACTTCCATGCATTTTTTTAATGAGGGGGTGGAATGGTGAGCTTGTATCAACTCTCTCCACATGTTTTTAATGTTTCATAGGGCTGTTAAAACCTTTCCTGATTAGAATACGGTATTCTTCTAATCTTAAACAAAACTTGTAAATGGATATTCTATCATCATGAAACAATTTAATGTGGTTTATGGATGGATGTGCATTGACATAGTGCAATGAGGTGGGTTTATGAATTGTGAGTTGATTTGATTTTGAATTGATTTACTCATTCGTTACAATGATTAATATGATGCAAATATTGAAATTAAAAAAACACAATTCACATACATATTACAATAAAGGAAATTAACAAAGTGCACCATATATACAGATGTTAGGTACTACAAAAAGAGCAGAAGAATCTCTATACATAAATGAAATGAAATTGGGCAGGTTTCTTTTTCTTTCTGAGGTTTGTTTGCCCTTTTTTTGGGGGGGGGGTGCACTTATGAATTACTTTTTAGCTTAGTAAATAAGTAAAATCAATCCAAATTGTCAAGGACAGCATTAGATGTAACAAGTGAGGTAAGGTGGATTCAAATGTTTCTCCCCAAAATGCATTATTTTCAGATAACTTTGGCAAGTTTTGCAGCACACTTTATGCAGAGTTTTTACAAATTTTATTTCTGATACCTCTTCAGTATATTAGCTATTGTGAAAGGATCTTAGGGTCATACATTAGTTATGATTTCTCTTTCAGCACAGGAGTATTCCTGATTTTATTTTTCTCATATAATTTGTACGTTATTATGTTACCATGGTTTAATTTCAACTGTATGATTTGATAATCAGAGGCTGTAATTATTCTATAATTGCATTTTTAATGTTCATGTTTAATCTTGTAAATTATTCCATTCGTATATAAATTGTATCAATGATATATGCAATAAAAGGTGATCTTTAGAAATTAAAGTTTTGATTTTTGTCTTTGTTTATTTCATACTAAAGGAAGCCAGTGAACCTTTTCTCTTAATAGCACATTGTACATCATAATGACCTATTGAATTTATTTACTTTGGGGATTATTTAATAATAATAATGATGATAGTGGATTTTGTTATAGCGCAAATATCCACCACGCAATGTGCTTAAGGGGCTCTAATATTCCCCCGCCTCTGCTAGGCTACCGATTCGGTGCTCACAGCATTCAGGGAATTCCTTCCTACCGGTACCCACTTCACACCTGAGTAAATATAGATTAATATCTTGCCAAAGGACATTAGTGCAGCAGCGGGACTCATAACCATGAACCGTGTGATCCGCAATCCGAAGACGTCTCCACAGGACCATGACATCTCTACATAATTGAATGAATAAATGTCACCGAGGTGCCAAATCAATGAATCTCTGAATATTAGATATATCTTTGATGGTTAATTAGTACTCGGTTTAGAGCCAGAAAGACATTGGCTTATCTATATACTTTAATACAAAGTTAATGCTCTTCTGGCTGTGAACAAATGTTTTATGCCAAATGAAGAGAACATGATTGTACATTGGAGAATGCACTTGCAATAACTGCAGGTACACAGTGTAATGAAAATAGAAATTAGAAATAATTATATTTATATATGTTTTGTGCACATATTCATCCCAGGGGATTCTTAAGGTGCTTTATGGTACAAAGTTCTACTATTACCTTCACATCAGTCAAAAGTGTCATGTAAAGTATTTATTCAAAGTATTTCATACCACCAAGTAGCCATTTCCTAAGCATGGGTTGAGAGTGGCAAACAGATTGAAATTTTGCTAGAGGACATCGGTGCCATGAATGAGACTCAAAGCACAAACTTTTTGATCCTTAGTCTGGTACAGTTTCTACATTATTCTTTAGACCACTAGATTGATATATAATGTACGTAATACTAGGCAGATTTAAAATGTTTAAAATGTAAGACCATCATCTCCAGTACAATCAAGAATAATGCTAGATGTTGTTTATACTTTTATATTGTCTTTTTTAATGTGTCCGAATGTTAATGATACTGCGTTGCTTTGATAATGTGTCATTACATATAGTGCATGTATATCTCTACTTTCATATTTAATTATGAACTAAAAGGAAAAGGTTGTGCGCTGTATGATCTTGAAAAGGAATCATCAGGAAAGGAGACAGTATGAAATTTGAAACCTTGTGTGAAAGGGTCTATGAAATAATCCCATATCATAAATTGATTGAAATTGCTTTGCTGCACTTCCAGATAATCACCCGTTAAATACTATTCAATAGCATGCATGGTATTACAGAGGCCATGCCTAGCCACGCACTCTAATTAATCCTCATTTTCATTTACAAAAGATTCCATGATTACTTTTTCTTTGCTCAATGGCCTGTTTAGTGAGATGCGCCTATTTGCTTTGATTTGATTAGGGAGCCCCCGTTAACAAGTCAGCGAGTCATGCTCTTAATTACGTTTCGTGTCCTCATCATTGTACATAGCCATTGTACATAGCCACCTTATGCGGCCCTGATAGTAAAATGATGTGAATGGCTTGATAGATAGTTTTTTCCTCCTCTCCTGTGGTTTTATAAACATTTTGTCAAAGAAATAGATATAGAGTAGGTTTGGGCTGATCGTTGGTCATTATTTTTTTCCATGAATTCTTTATAAAGAGGCTGCAAGTGAAGTAAACCACAATATTAAAAAAAGTAGTAATGAGTTCTGGGGGGTGTTTCTCAAAGACTAAAATAGACTTTAAGTTGGACTTAAATATGGCAGGCCATTCATGCCACTGTTTTCTCTTACCATTTACTGGCATTGGTCTCTCAAGGGACGTACAAATCATGGTCACAAATCTACAGAATATACATTTTTTGATAGTTCATTATTGAAGGAAAAAATATTATCTAAAGATCATAATAGTGAGAGCAAACAGTGGCATGAATGGCCTGCCATGTTTAAGTCCAACTTAAAGTCGATCTTAGGCTTTGTGAAACACCCCCTTGATGCATGAAATCAGAGAACATGATAATTTTGTCGCCTGGCTGGCAGAAGGACGTCAGCTTGAATTTCAGGTCAAAAATGAAGCGCTAAGCAGAAGGGCGTTAGCACTAACTTACCTCAAACTTTTATAAAACGTGACTTATTTCCAAAAAAAAATTTGTTGCCATGTTCTACTATAACATTTCTATTAGTCTTTTAAGTTTTAAACCAATTTTCGGGACAGAAAGCAGTTTAGATATTAAAAAATTAAAAAAATCTTTAAATGTGAAAAATTCAAAAAGTAGTTTTCGAGTCGCTCGTGCGCTAACGCCCTTCTGCCAGCCGGGCGACGATTTGATTTAACAGAAGTCATCAAAAATAGAATTTCATTCTTAAACCGTGCTTCACTATACATTTAATATTAAGTCTTTTGGGGTCCTTGAGAGTTTGACTTTTTATGTATTATATTCATAGGATGCGCTTTGAGATTACTTAAATCGCTGTAAAGTTTAAGTTGTCACCAAAATTATTTAAGCAGTCGTTAAAAGGCTTTTCTAATTGGCATGCCTGCCTTCTAGTCTCTAGCTCTTTAGATCTTTTAGAGTTGACCTCGATCTTAAAGAATTTTTTTCTTAACCATTTCTTGTGCTTTTGTATAATATAACAGATCAAGGTCTTCTTTGCATGCATGAGTTGATAGCGTGAAATTTTCAAAATGCACTGTAGTGGACAGCAGGCTAGCTTTGGAAAGGTCTGAGATGGCTATGGAAAGGGATACAATTATTAGAATTGACGTTAGATAATCTTGCTGTGCTATAAAACAAGTTTAAGAAGAGCTTCATTTGACTATATTTTTGTCACTGCTGAACTTTTAGTCAGTGATTTTTCTGGAAGTTTTGATGCTGTTTTATATTCCTCCTCTCCCTCGTCTTACTATCTATTTTATTTGTTCTTTCACAAAAATATTCCCTTAGACTTACCATGCGTCTCACCTTGTCTTTTTGTATTTTTTGCCTACTGACATTCATAAATTTCTGTGTCAGTTTAAATCAAATATCAAATCAAACCAACTCATATCAATATCACACATTGTGAAGGTATGTTGTGTTTTAATGAGAAAAACTAGAATAAACTGCAACCTGTATCATCTTGTAACACATACAAAGATATTCAAGTTATTGAACCAATTTGTCTATTTGTTTGATGTTTAAAATGAACTTTTCATAGACATTTCTCAAACATACATGTATATTGTATATATATTTGGATACCCAAATGAACACTGCACATCTTGACAAGTCAAGGAAATGTATATTAATGATGAATACTAATTGAATATGTTTGTATGATTATCTATTAGACCTCTTAACTCAGATAAGAGTGTGGTAGACTGCACTGAAACTGTAAGGTGTTCTCTGACACACATAGTACAATATGTTTGTGGTACACACACACAGGAATCTCCTCTGCATATTTATATTCAAGTAGCACGACGGCTGCGTCTATTGGATTGCGATGGTATTACATGCATGTGAGCAGTGCCTAACATTGTTTATGGAGCACGGCACGTTCGTAGTCTTTCCCACTCTCTCCTACTCTCCCCCTCTCATCATTTGCAATCATTTGGAGCAGCATGCAAATAGCCGTTCAGGGGTCTGTCGGCTGTGCTCGATGAGGAGCACGTTCTCTGCGACTACGCAAGTAAACAGAAGCAACAGATTTGCAGTAAATCACTTACGGAGATGCTCTCTGCAGGGTTAGGTGAATGATTATTCTCAATGTGATAAACACAATTGTTGGCGCGCAGCTTTTTGTATACATTCTTTCTGCATCGCTGCTTTCTGGAACTCTGGTGATTTTTAGTGGATAATAGGAGCAATATTTTGAGAGAGATTTGATCAGCTGGCCAACTCTATTCATGGTCAAATTGAAGGTATGCTTATTTTCTCAATGCACCCTTTTATTCTGTGGAATAGTATTTTGTAATGTATTTCATTGTTTCAGAGTTTGCTGTATGGCTCTGTTTACAGATGAACTATACCTACTTAGATTTATATCTTTTATAATCCTGTTGTTGCAGAGAGAGAGAGAGAGAGAGGGAGGGTAGTCTTGTTTCCTATTTCTTAAAAATACTCAGATAAGGTAATCTCTGTACAATAATTCAAACGTCTAGATACATTGTATCTTGAGAGCTATTAAAGGACATTAACTCCTATCATTGTACATAGAATTAACTTCTGTCTGGCTCTGAGCCTACACCTTGTACTTGTATTTACTAATCAATTGAATTATCTCTTACAATTGGCTAGTCAGGGACATATGTCTGTTTGGCCTTTGAGATGATTATCTTTTTTTCAATTGTGTAAAAAACAATTTTGTTTTCCTTTCAGCTGAAATAGCTTTAAGGTAGCGAACCCACTTTTACAGATTAAAGCTCTGTGTAAGATACCCCACCCCCCAAAAAAGAGTATTAATCACAATTTGCTGAGGCAGCTCTTTACTAAGGTAGAGAACCCATTATAACAGATTAGTTTAAGATAACTGTTACCCCCCAACAACAACAACAAAAAAGTAATAATAATAATTATGATAATTACAAAAATAAATAAATAATAGAATAAGATGGAATGAGAAAAAGAATAGAAAGAAAAAAACAACATTAAAATTCCAAATTTTAAACAGAGTTGTTGGTGTATACATAATGATTAGTGAATCTATATTATTATTTTTTAAATCAAGAAAACATGCACTATCATATGGCACCATCATATGGCATCAGAGAATAATACTCTAGTATGGGCTATACATGCACAGTACCAATACATCATCTGTGGAGAGCCAGAAGGGCATTAACCCATATACTTTTACATAGATTTAGCACCCTCCTGCCTCTCAACAGAGGGCATGAACAATGTAAATATGTCACTGTGCACCTGGTTCTCTTCATTCAACAGATCAGAATAGCCATTTTTCGCATCAGTCATTCAGTGTTTGCATGGCTTCACCATTCGGTAAATAGTTGTATGAAGGATTACAAATAGTCTGTCTGCAATTTGAATTGATAGGGGATGTACACTCACCTGTACCTGATCAGTTGGTCGGCTGAGTACCTGAAAGGCATTAATTAACCCATTGCTGACAGGAGCGGGGTGTATCCCGTATTAAGCCTATTGGAATAAGAGAATTCAGAAGTTCACAGGTTAACTCTGTGTATGTGTAATACGTTAACACCCTGATTTACTCTCGTTGACTGAATTGTAGATGGATATATCAACAGAAACAAGTAATTGGGCAATGTTGAGAGCAAGAAAGTTGTTAATTCTATGTATAATGACATAAGTCTGGCTCTCAATAAACAAAATGTAGAAGGGAATAATATATCCATAGAAATTGATAATAGTATGATATTTTGAAAAGAAATCATCTTTTGTTGAGAGCCAGGATGGGCTAACCCTATGATATTAAGTTAACACCCTTTAAGCTCTCATGGACTGAATTTTAGATGGAAATATCCATAGAAACAGATAATTGGGCAATGTTTGGGAAAGAGGATTATCCTCTGTTAAGAGCCAGAAGGCCTTTAACTCTATGTATAATGGCATTTAAGAAGCCTTTTTGTGCTCAATAAACATAAATGTAGAAGGGCATATCCATATAGAAAGTGATAATAGGGGTTTGCTTGAAGAAGAAAAAAAGTGTTATTGAGAGCCAGAAGGGTTTTAAGGCTACCGCCTCCGGGTATGTAAATGTAAAATGGTATGAGGTTAAGCCCTCCTTGCTCTCAATAGGCAAATTGTAGAAGGGAATATAGTAATATACATAGAAACTGACTTGATTATCCGTCACTGCATCACGATCCACTGACAAAATTGCCAATTTGAGATTCACATGGCTGTAGTAATCTCATAATTCAAACATCTGTAACTTTCTTAATTATTGGTCTGATTTCTTTCAAAATTTGCCATTCTATTTCTCTGATTGAAATGAGCTTATTACAAGGGTTGGATTGCCCTTTAAAAAGAAAGTTACACCTTCAGGATCTTTTTAGATCCCAAAGAAAAATCATAGAGAATATTTTTAGAATTTGATTATATCCTCTGTTGAGGGTCACAAGGGCATTAAATTAATGCCTGCCTTGCTCTCAGTAGGTAATTCAGGTAAAAAGTCTACATGGTTATCTTATAATATTGGTTATTTCTAATTTTATTATGTTTAATGGATCTTCATTTACTTTCAAGTTGTTGTTTTATGCTGCTTAGGGCAGATAGTTTTGGAGAAGAAAACATTGTAAGCTTAGAGTCATAAGGGCAATAATTTCATGAATATTGAGTTTTGAAAAAAATGGCCCATTCCGCTGCTAGTGCTATATCTATCGACCTCCTGTAATAAGGTCATTTTATGTGTATTTGTAGATCGGAACAGGTGCTTTTGTAATTCGATTCATGATTTTCTCTAATCATGCCTATCAGATGTATGACAGGTGTATTTCATCATAGCACTAGACAATACTACATCCTGTAAACTTATTTAGGCTAGTCGATCTCCTTCACCTCCTTGCATTCATGAGAGTTCACACGAATAGCGGTTTGGAACTCGGACATATGGGTGTTAACATGAAATTAAAATTATGAACATACACATATGCAGGACTCTATCTCATTGCTGAGAGCGGAGATAAAAAGGGGAGTTTTTCAGCTCTTTATTAGTTCTTTATTAGTTCTTTATTTACTACTGACCTCAAATGAAGACAATGGATTGAACAGTTGTTTGGACCCACTGAAGAGTGTGAGTTGAGTTGTATGTGTATTTGCACAATTCAAGCTAGATTTTTTCGCTCCGAAACTAAAAATATAAGAATAGTTATTTTACTTTCTGTACCTAATTTAGCTAGGCTTCACCTTTAAAGTAACTTTAAAAAATGACTGAATTTAATAGTCATTTAGTAGGTTGAAATTTCAAATTGCATAGTGTTGAATATGTATCCAAGAAAACAGCCCTAAATCAATGAAATAACATGCAACGGGGTAAGAGCTTCTTGAACTTTCTGATGTGCTAGGAAAGGTCCCCTTTCTCTCCCCTCCTGCTCTCTCTCTCTCTCTCTGCCTAACATCAGTCAATCGTTGTTCATTAGGGGTTTGGTCACTGCACCGTGAACTTGCCTTTTCTGTCGTTATCACTAATATCTTGATCCTAGGGACAGAGGAAAAGGCCTGTCACTGGGGATTAGGGACACTGCCTTGAGTCTGCATGCGACCCTCTTATGTGGAATGACAAGGAATGGAAAGTTATATCATATTAGGATGATTTCCAATCTCAGATGCTTAATGAGATAGAATGTGAGTAATGAATGGCCTGTTCAGACCAGAGGAGATTTTCACGAAATTTGTATAAAGAAACGTATAAAGAATCGTGGTGTGCACAGTGGAAGGGGCGTGCACTTGGTATAAAGAACCTATGTATAAACATACCAGTTTTGAAGAGGTCCGTGGTCATTACTGTGTCTCTATTAAGCACTTGGCATATACTGCCATATAGGCTAAATTCTTATATATCTCCAGTTGTTGAGTTCAAGCTCTTATTAAAAATATGGGATAATTTAGATATTCAAATTAGGGTGATTGAATCCATCTGTGACAGCATTAGGATTTAGTAGAATGGTTTCAAAAAGATATAAGCTAGAGAAACTCCTTGCATTATCCGTTCAAGTTAGTTGAAGGTGTAAGCAGCTGTGTTTCCACGTGTCTGTGCATGTGCCTTTCAAATAATTTCATTTGATGAAAAGGCCAAGTTAAGATCTCAATAATCTCATAAGATTTGCAAATATCCTCTGGCAATTTTGCAGAGGAAATACTGAAGATTAAATTGTCTAACAAATCTTGAATGATATTCACTTTACAACAAGTTTTTATTCTCCTAAAAGTATGAATATCTCCATGCCCAGCTGACATTTTATCAGCATCATTATTTTCAGTTCTAAACACTTTTTTTTTAATTAACTTGGATTTGAACTTTTCTGAGTACTTTGAAATTACATGCAAAGATAGTAGTTCTAAAATCTATAGTTTGGATAGTACTTCTGAAAGAATTACTGCTACAGCAAAAGATTCATGAAAAGTATACGATCCAGTCATAACTTGATGTTCCTTTAAATAATTCTTATTGTTAGATAGCATAATGAAATACAGAGCAGTCATATTATGTTAAGACTTGTTTTCATATGCTGTTGTTAACCGCTGCAGTTTTCCTTGAGTTATTTTAAACATTTTTAAACTTGCCGTACTTCTCATTTTTAAACTTGCCGTACTTCTCATTTTTGTATCTTAACACTCACAAATAAGTGATTATGCATAGGATCATTGTTATAAGCAGCTAATACTTTTTTTCAATTTCACTTGCCATGCCCTTAGTATCAAAGACACAGCAGACATGGCACATTTGTAAGAGCCTATTTAGTTTTATGCCCGTGTCCACACACAACACGTTCCGTGTTTAGGGGTGATTAGTTATACCGTTTCGGGATAGTTATACGATGAAATTGTGTGTGTGGACGCTTACTAACGATCCGTCGTATAACGAAACGCGGGTTTGGGCATCGTTTCGAACTAGAACTCAATAAAGAATCACGTCTAATCACGCCTAATCACAGAATGTGTTGTGTGTGGACGTAACTAGTATAACTAGTCGAACTATAATGGTATAACTGGGCGGGGCTTAACGTGACCTCGCGCGAATGGAGACCTGACCTCTCATTTCCGCTTCCATTTCATGACTGCAGTAGCAAACTGCGCACCTATACGACATTTCGCTGTAGAGTTTCGGGATTACTTTCTTGTGTGTGTGGACACCCTGGAATTTATACGATGATTCTTTATACGACGTTTCTTGTGTGTGGACACCTTGGAATTTATACGACGATTCTTTATACAACGTTTCGTTATAGAGTTTCGGGATAAATTGTTTTTGTGTGGACACGCTGAAAGTGTTTACCCTGTGGTATAGGTCTAGTTATAGCACAAGTTGAAGGACAGTGTGTCGATAATGAAGTTGGAGGGAGTTGGTTGGCCTATAGCTCCAGCTGTGTAGAATGCATGAAATGTGTGAAGATAAACACCTCATACAAGGCCGCTTCAGGCTGTTGATGTTGTTTTAAAGAGAGATTGAAAGGAAGGACGGAGGGAGGAAGGGGGATCGAGGGGGAGGGGAAAGGAGGGAGGGAGGGAGGAAAGAAGAGAGGGAGGGAGGGCAAAAGGAAGGAAGGAAGGAAGAAAGGAAGGAAAAGAGGGACGGTTGGAAAGAGAGAGAGAAAGGGGGGAGAGGGAGGGAAAGGGGGAGAGGGAGGGAAAGGGGATGGAGGGAGAGAAGGGGAGATGGAGATAGTAAAAGGCAAGTTTATGTTGTCTGCTGCAAGCTTAACAAAGTCAAATTCAAGTTTTCAATTTAACCGTTCTCCGTCAAACAATTTTACAATGATTACATAGCAAATGGTCATCGATTCTTGCAACTTGGTTTTCCCCAGTTTCCTCCAACCAAGTATTAGCTGCTTGAAACCATGCAGATTAATGTGTCTTGCTTTCAGAAAACCTCTGAGTTGATGTGACAACACAGACCATTAATTTTGTGATTGATTCTGATGGTGTAGGGTTTCATAAAAACATGTTTACATCTTCTGTAGATAAGGAATGGCCTCCCTGAAAGGATTTATGGCCTTGACCTTTCGACCTGCGTGGGTGGTTGTAAAGCTATTCTAGGGGTTCATTTTACATTAAAGTTTTCTAGTTGGATCATGTGGTTTGGTATTTTATTAATTCATCCTGTGTTGTGGGTAGCAAAGTTTTTTCTGTGAGTTAATATATTTGGACTAGCGATTCCTCTTTTCGTTCCTTGAAATAGGAAAACATGTCGTTCCACTGTGAACCAAACAACCTATCAAACAACAGACACAAGAAAAATACTCTTAGAATTTTACTCTTTGAAATGTCATGTGTAATAATTGTTCATAAATACAGAAGAACAGAACTGAAAGGTGATTTAAAGTATATACGTTTGTATGTTATTAATGTTTAAGGTTTTTATGGTTGTTTTTGTTTTATTAGTAAATTATGAGGGAAACTACCATGTTGTCTGCGGAGAGCCAGAAGAGCATAATTCAAATACTACTTCAACACAGCTTTAATGCTCTACTGGCTCCCAACAGATGATACGCTCTTTTATGGTGACCATATGGTTGGAATACTCATCATGAAATGGAAGTGAACGTCACTTTTTGTACAGACAATATGACTGTAGTAGAAATTATGGATCACATGTACAGAGACATTGGTTTTGAGCCCTAAAATATATCCAAATGATTACATTAGATTTTGTTATTGAATTTCCACATGCCAGATTTTTAGTTTAAATATGTTATCAGTTAATTTCCAGTCTTTAATTCACACAAGTGTGTGAAACATGAAGCACTTCTTTGAGGTGGTCTTTCTTCAAGTTCCAATGTCATGGTTGCAGCATGGAACCACTTAAGAATGGGCTGCCTTCTTAAAGATGAAATGGAGTACCGGTCATGGGATTGCATTGTGAACAAAACCACTTGGGAGCCATTGAGAAAGGTTCAATATATACTGTGAGGCGTTTGAATGATCACAATGAAAAGAAATATACTCAGCCCTGTTGAAAATTGCATGTAATGCACACAGAAATGGGTTTTGGGGACTACACAAACATGAGGCATGAATATTTGATCCAACCTTTCACTGTTTTTCTCATCCTATTTTGAAAATGAGGACATTTGTAGGGCAATCCTTTCCCGGGAACATTTCTACTGTATGATATATTCCTAATCTGACATTGCAAGAATGAGAAAGCCAATAATTTTTTTCTCCAGCTTTTCCAGAACCCAGTCATCTCTTTAAGCTCAAACCTGGGGGGTGTTTCACAAAGATCCTAAGTTGAACTTAAAAATTATGGAAAGCCGTTAGCATCTATAAAAATATTTTTAAAAAGTTATTTTAAAAGGCATAAAATGTTGATTCAAATTATTCATATTTTCAATTATCAAGGAGATTTCATGTTCTTGATGTGGAATTTATAAAAAGTCTAAAGTACTTGAATTTTTGCTTTTAAATATATATTTTATTTTAAGGCTACAAATGGCTTTCCGTAACTTTTAAGTCCAACTTAAGTTAAGTTCGACTTAGGATCTTTGTGAAACACCCCCCAGGTCTGTGAATTCACATTATGCTGTGACATTTTCCTGGATACATTTAATTGGCCACATGTGGCCTCAACATGTTCTTCCTAATGTGAAGTGTCATGCCGAGGTTTTCTAGCTACTTGAGAAAAATAATGATCTGGATATGGAGTTTAAATATAGGAGTGGGGTATGTGCACTTGGTGATGTGATCTTTCTGTTGTCATCATTGGCAGTAGAGAGAGAGAGAGAGAGGGGGGTGGAGTACAGGCTAATGAATTAACAGCTGAAGAAAGAGAGACAGAGAAAAGAAGGGTGGATGGAAATGCACGAGAGAGAGAATGGACAAAGGAGGAATGTACGAAGATATAGATTATTATTTTTCTCCTCATAGATTATCCAAGTCTTTAAATCATGAATATCATTCAGGTAGTTATCAATACAGACACAGTGTATATGTACCCTAGGAATGGTATTTGCTTATAAATACGCCAGTTCAACCTGTGACATGCTTAAAGTAGCTATTCATTCAATGCCTATACCATAGGAATCATATTTTGCTATGTCACTCAATTGATTGCAAGGTCTATATATATGGTAGTAAAGTAGTAATACATATTTATTGCTATGTTAGATGATCCTGAAACAAGCTTAACTGTCAATTTATAACTACATGTAGGCCTGCATGGTGAGATTGGGTATTGTGGGCTTTGTCAGTTAATCCTGAGACAAGTTCTGTGAGTGATTTGTTGCAAGGTCTGTACAAGGGGACGGATATGTGTTAATATGTCAGTCAAACCTGAGACATGCTTCAAGATTGATTCATTGCAACATCTACAACACATGAATGGTGGTTGTTAAAACATCACGCAAACCTGATGCATGCTTGAAATACAATTCATTGCAAAATCCATGTATACCATATTAAAAGTATTTGGTGATATGTCAGTCAAATCTCTGACACCTCTTTCTAAGCCGTCCCCGGTCTATTACCGAGTGATACTTATCTACATGAATGTAATATGCACTGGTTAGCTCATCAGATAAAACCCCTCCACGGCCAGCTGTTTGTGGGTGTCAGCCCCGATGATCCCTGAATTGATCAGACACTTCCAAGGCCTTGCAGTGTCAGGCTACTGAATGGATATTTAATCAAATACCGATATAGCATACAGCCAGGGTGTTAGAGCCGTGGTTTGATGCTCGAGTTGCCAATTTGAATTATCGCTAGTGCTTTGTTCTCATCTGACGCATGGAACAATGCCAAGGGTAATGTGGGAACTGAAGGGAAAGTAAGTGTTTAGTTGTTAGTTCTTGATATTTATAGTTGTTAGTTCTTGATATTTTACACGGAATGCAGAGTATGAGTCTGAAAACAGCTTAAGAAAGCTATTTTTACTGTTATATAGCCACTTGCCATACGTATTGTATCATGTAGAAGATGCTGTATGTATGGAAATTCATTAAAAAAATTGCAGGAGAAATAGTTTTCTACATACCGTATGTTCAACATTTAGAGTCCAATTTTTGCCATTGAATATCTGGCTAAATGCATACTTGCCCACAGTCGTCTATCCCTATTTTAATTTCATACGTACCGGTAACTTTGTCTTTGACAAATTTTATCACATTGTCGCAAGAGTAGATAGCTTCAGTAAACAATGATGCATCATAAACTGATAACAGCTCATAATCTTGACTGATAAAAGCATGTCATCTCCTTGATGATGCTGACCTAATATCTTTAGAATCAAGAACAAATATCACGACAGATGGTCTAGCCTTGATATTCTTAGATGAGAGAGTATCATCTGCTAAGAACTTGAATTCTGTAGAGACATAATATGCTTTTGAATGGAGTTTTTACCCGTCTGGCTCTGGGCAGAAACTGTGCTTGTGCTATTTCTACAGAGAAAATCATGATTATATCTCTGTCACAAGTACAGAGTAGTGGAAATGTGATTGACTCAAGGTATAATATATCTGCTAAAGATATGATTTCTCTCATAGAAAATGTCTTGTTCATTTATTGGTTGAGAGCATTTCATGTGATCCATCATTTTCTACTAGAAGAGCAACCCTTTTACTATTTTCTACATGATATGTACAACTGGGGGGCGTTTCACAAAGATTAAGATCGACTTTAAAGTGGACTTAAATATGGCAAGCCATTCATGCCACTGGTTGCTCTCGCCATTAGTCTCTCAATTATGATATTTAGATAATATTTTTTCCTTCAATAATGAATTATCAAAATATGTAAATTCTTTAGATTTGTGACCATGATTTGTACGTCCCTTGAGAGACCAATGCCAGTGTTAAACGATGAGAGCAAACAATGGCATGAACAGCCTGCCATAGTTAAGTCCAACTTAAAGTCGATCTTAGTCTTTGTGAAACACCCCCCTGTACTACTATTTTCCCACTTCCTTATGGAGATCACTTTGTGCTTGGTCAGCCAATTGCCTGGTTGGTATAATTGAACTGCTTTTTGCTGGTGCACTCCTGCTGTAGCCTCAAGATGGTTGAAAGGAAATATGCCATCCAATTACAACTGCCACATACCTGTAAATGTAGTGACGAGGTGCAAATAGTCATCACTCTGCGCCTATGTATGTGGAGTAATGTCTTTCTGAATCTCTTCTGGAGGTGGTTTAATGGTATCACCTGGGCCCCGTCTTATAAACAGTTTCAATTAATCGCAACTTATTGGTAATTGATATCAATCGCAACTATGTACTGAAGAGATAGGAGAGTGCGAACTTGCGATTGATTCAGATTAATCACAACTCTTTATAAGACAGGGCCCTGGTATATTACCTGTGATCTGACAATAGCTTTGGCAAAATTTTGCACAGGGTTTAATTTCCTCAAAGACATACATGTAGGATTAGGGTGAGGGTTGTGATTGGATTATATGTTAGTTCTATGGTTAGGTTTGGGGTAAGGGTGAGCTATAGTGTCAATGTGCTGGGTCGAAGTTACATGTAGGAATTTTGGTTAGTGTGGGAAATTGATTGCAGAACTGTAGTCACCAGAGTATGGAGCGTAGAATTGGATAATAGTCTGAACACTCTGCTGATGGATGTATGTGGGTTAATGGCTTTCTTAATCTCCTCTTGAAATGAGTATTGTCACCTGATATATGATCATTTCACATCTTCTGTAGATATTCAGTCCGTTGGCGTATTCAGTGGTTGCAGCCTTGGCTTAGCCACCCCTTCCTCCCCCCACCTCCCACTCCATATTTTAAGCTGACTCCCCATGCTATGCACTCAACATTATGTATGTGTTATGGAAGATAGGCTGTTCATTTGTAATCCATTTACAGTACATTATCATGCTCAAGTGAAATCATAATGCCATGGTGAATTGTTGTGTTCAAATATGTGCACATTTCCTTGTTCAACACTCCTAACAAAACATTCAGTATATTATTACAATCCAAGCACCAGAGCCCCAAAAAAAAGGTGAATGTATTTCAATATTTTGTTTGTATTTATATGAACAGGGCGGTGTCATCAGTGCGAACAAAACAATGTTTAGGGTGTCAGAAAATACGTAAACATGCATACTGGTAGTTGCAAACAATCTAGAAACACATTTGTAAACAGATGATACATGTATCTACAGGTTTCGACTTTCGACCTGCATACTTTATTCTTTATTACCAGTATTCTGTAATAAAAGGTTGGATAGACTTGATATGATATGATTAGGCTATAATGACAGAATCATTGACATCAATGCTTGTCTCGGTCTACTTCCACCACATATAGGTAATGCCACCCTGATATATGTCATGTATATACACGGCAGTAATCCAACTCCTTGATTACCCCAGCCAATTATGTACAAGGAATGTAGATAGCTGTCGAGGGAAATGTATCTTCCGTCGTCGGGGCCCACCCGCGCCATCCTGCATGAACAATCAATCAGTTTTAATATTAGTTTCATCTTCAGACACATGCTCCGGTGACTTGCAATAGCTCATCAGTCAGTATCATCCTACTCTTGTTGAATTCCTAAACTCATTTTTCATCCCTGGACCTTGCACCACTGTAAAAACCACAAACTTTTGCCACATTTCGCGATCGTTTCAGATTTAAAAACAATTTCATTCCGCGAAATAATTGAACCACAGTAAACACGACACTGCATCTTTTTTCCAGTCACGATAGTTTCTTGCTAAGAAAGAGGCCATCCTCAACAACTTGCGAAAGTTTTTGGTTTAACAGTACCCCATATTCTGACCCTCTAACCCTAAACTAATGTTAAACCCATTAGGAACCCTAACCCTAACCCTATATTTTTTACTAAAGAAAACTTGTGCAATTGTTGCTAGAGCAAATTTTGTATTATGAATAAGACAAGAACAAGACAAGAATTAAGTGGCGTGAGAAATTTTCTTGGATCAGTTTTCTCTGAAGTATTTGTACAATCTTTGAATGACTAGCGTTAGAAGGGGATTCTTCCACTTCCTGCAGAGACTGCTTATCAGAAGAAGATATGAACAGGTTGTGCAAAATTGTTTTCATTTTTTTTCTATTTTAGAGTTTTTGTTATATTAAAGAATTGAACAGTAAAAATAGGCCCAAATTTCTGAAACTGCTAACACATTGTGACCTTGACAAATTTATGTGGAAATAAATTGCTCAAAATGTGTGAAATAACCACAAAGGCAACATACATGTGCACTATCTATCCCGATCGAACCATCGCTGAGTTGATCTTTGCAATGCAACTCAACTTTCAACATCAGTCGATCGATCGACTGGGAATGCTTCCCTTGGGAGGGTTAGACTGAGTGATTTTTCGCTTCTGGAGAAAATTGGGATGAATCGTGACAGCCTACTCGAGTCTGTAAGCGTTGCCTGCATGGTTTAATAGAAGCTTGTTTTTCAGTCTTATATTTTTTGTCATACTTTGCTGTATATCAATTATCATTGTGTGAAGGCAGCTTGTTAAAGGGAAAGTACACTCTGTTTAATGGAAGCTTTACAGACTGTTAAATGTGTCTAAACGTCTTGAGTCGCTAACACAATGTGTGCACAAATGCAACAGACAGATCGAACCATCGCCGAGTTGATCTTTGCCAAGCAACTCGTCTTCATCATCTGAGATGAACTGTTGTCTGAGATTGGAGCCATTCAACGTCAGCCGATCGACTGGGAATGTTTCCCTTGGGAGGGTTAGACTGAGTGATTTTTCGCTTCTGGAGAAAAATGGGACGAATCGTGACAGCCTACTTGAGTCTGTAGGCATCGCCTGCATGGCCAGAAGCCTGTTTTTTCCAGTCTTATGTTTTTACCATAGTTTGCTGCATATCATTATATATGCATTGTGTGAAGGCAGCTTATTAAAGGGACAGTACACCCTATCCAGAGGAAAACAAAAATGCATGGGAGCAGTAAGCAGATCAGCTCTAGAAATTTTCTAAAAGAGCTCTTGAATTTGGTAAAAAATATGATGTGAAATATTTAAGAATTGATGGTAATGGAATGCTGGAATGCCTTTTATACATTTCCAAATAAAAAATGACCCTCGTGAATGAAAAATGTAAGTTTTACGTTGACCCTTTGCTTGTAATTATTGATTATATTGTCTTGAATAAATGAGAGACTCGATCAAGCAGAATTTAAAAAGAACAAATAGACAGCTCAGGATACATAGAATTTGAAACGTAGAGAGAGTCACTCTTGTGCTGTACTCCTCAAATTGGCAGCATAGTAGTCTCTTTCTCAAGTTACTTCCAAGAAAAAGTAGATGTAAAATTTCACTTATTCTTACCAAAAAAAAAAAAATTCTACACTGCTTCTACATCACCAAGAGAGCATCAAATTACTGTTTCAATAATATTCATGATAAGGCAAGTATGCATCACTTAAGATTAAAAACGAACATGTTCAGAAATTGATAGGTTTGGGAAGTTTATTAAAGGAAATAGATATCTCATATTGCACAATAGAAGCATGTTTATCAAAAGATAACGCTTGGGAGAAATCAAATAGTCCTTTTGCCAAGTATTTTCAAAACATGCACTCTAGAAGTACAGTGTCCTCAGGCAGCCTGTTGATAAGGACATGTGTTTGAAAAACATTGCTCGTGGAGTCCTTGGCCATTCAAGTAGACGTGATATGATAAGCGTGCTTGACCTATTGTGTTAGTACTTGTGTGATAATTAAATATTAAGAAATAACCAAGGTTAGATTGAAAGAGGAGAAAGAGGGTAAAACCTTGTTGTAACCTTGATATTACCTCTGACAGACATGAATCGAATTTGAAGTTCTATTCATGTGTGTTGTTTCTCTTTTAAAGACAATGTATAGTTCATGTTCAGGGTATAGATAAAGTGCTACAAATATCCTTTACATCTGGACAACACCAATATTTTTTAATAAATAATTTAAAAATAGGAAATATCAAAACTTAATCTTTATCCAAAAAATCTGATTTTATTGTTTGAATTTGTCAGTGATTTTGCTTTCACCAGCTAATAGTGTAAATTTAAGTAGGCTATGCATGTTTGAAGTATAACTTAAGTAATTCCTTTATATTAATAAAATCACTGATTTATTACTTTGATAAAATGCAAGTACTCTTTATTCAAACAAACAAAATATGCATTGCCAATTTGATTAAGCCAGGAAGGCTATTTCTGTTCACCTATTTAGGAAATCCTTTACCCTGATAATGGGTCGGACCTCTAGCTTTCAGCTACATATGAAAGCCATGTGTGTCAGCCTATCAGGCTCACCTGTCAATCAAATCTGTGCCATGGTAGGGCGCATAAGAAAAAGAGGATCATGGGAGACCAATGGGCACCGCTTAGGCATTGTTTTCTTTACAGAGGGAGCAAGTAGCTACAAGTAGTGCAGTGGGGCTTTAAAATCAATCTATCCCATACTTTCACAATGCAATCGCATGACCAGAGCCCAACTCTTTAATGAGAACGTGCAGTGAATGATCGAGCTAGGGGGCTGTGTTTCCTGAGGCCCCATCTAGAACTGCCTCACACTTGGCCACACATCAGTTACGATGATGATGATGCAGATATAGTCCCTGCAAAAACATAATTTATGAGGCATGTTACTTTGTGTCGATTGACTGCTTGTGCCCATGACATTACAAACATGATACATTTGAGCTTTATAGGCCTAAACATGTAAGCCGAAACAGTGTTTATATTCCGCATGAGTCTCTGTGCTTTTGAATGAATGAATATACTGTCGAGAAGAATTCAAGTTTCAGTTTTGGGAAATGGAGTTATTCAGTGGCATATTATCACGAAACTAAAGAGATAGTCAGATGCAAGCAAGATATTGGAGGTCTGGTAGGAACAAGCTCAAGTTTAGTCGTAAAACTTTATATCCGATGATACCTGTTCACCAAATTCGACAGTAACTCTAGTCAAAAGGGATTTTGATTCTCATGATGATAAGGTTTTATGTTGGTTAAGCCAGAATGACAGAAATAATACAATATTGATATTTAACCATCGCCCATTTTTCAATTAGTGTAGGATGTCCACATGACACTCAATTCCTCTAAAGCAGAACAAAAGGGGGGTACTCCAAGCACTAGGGAGATGATGGGAATGGTCGACATTTATAATTTCCCCTCAATTTCCATGAAAGGGAGATATATCATGGCTTTGGTGGAACGAAATTTAGTAATAGGAATCTGAAAATTGATATGCGTTTAGAGATGATTGATTTCAGAATGATATCATATTTAGCAGGTCTATGTTACGTCCCTAATACCCCTCAATGCCATTGGTTTTAATAACAGAGTATTGGCTTTCTCTCCTCGTAGCTGTCACCATGGCACTCCCATTTGAGGTATGGTTTGGAAAAGATGGAATAGAGCAAGCGTTTTTAGCTGTCTAAACTCATAGCCATATCAATGCAACTCAGATGTTGACATTTCTATAGAGTGTTTTGTTGTGTGGCAGCCTGTATCCGAGACATACATGTATCAGCTATGGCAATTAGAGCACATACAAAAGACACCTATAAAGAGTATTAAGAGCCCTCTTGATCACCACCCCCACCCCACTCACACCTCCCCTTAATCCCTCTCTCCAGTTTAATAAAACAATACATAAATTTAAATAACAAATTATGTAACGTGTTGTTGTTTTTGTTGTTTATTTTTCTCTGGAACCATGCTTTGGTTTATATCTCTTTTATTTTCCTTCAATTTCCTTGGACTGACACCTTAGAATTTATTTTTGTATCATTATTTTTTTAATTTTTTGTCAAGCAATGGAGATTAAGATTTTGTTTCATATTCATACTCTGGTAACTATGTTTGAGAGAGGGCCGAGAAAGTGCAGGATATGAACATTCAATGAGTCATGAGTTTACAGTCATTTAACAAATTTACTGCCACAAATTATTTTTTATTAAATGGTATCGATTTTCACCTTGAAAAATAATTGCAGCTGCACAAAAGTGTTTTTGTAATCAATAAATCATCCCCCACTTTTCCTTTTGCACAATGTAGTCTTTGCAACAATATGAAGGTAAAGCTGTGACAAAACTTATGAGCATTTAGGGAATAAAGCGACAGACCATAAAGGATTTTTGATAGGTTTTTGTAATATTTCTGTCAAATTCATAGCAAAAAGTGAACAATAAGAGAGGAGAATATATTTGATGATTAAGTATTTTTTCCAATGATTTTCATACAAAATGTATTAAACAAATTATTCTGAAACATGATAGTGGCTTCGATAGCGATTATTACTTCTAAAGTATTTAAAGGTAAATTGATAAACAAAGGGTTACAAAATAAGGTTTGTTGTCCTGCAACATGATCAATCCTGACCAAAATCCTTGCAGTTAATGGACCCATATCATATTCCACAATTTTCTATCCATCAAAGAATTAGTGCATCACTCTGCGCTGTTCTATCAACTATTATGTGCAGGAAAGAGGTTATTGCTCTATTTTTTCAAATAATTGCTATCTATATTGGTGCATGTCCATGGGGAGGGGTCTCAGGGGGTTGGACCCCTCCCCCCTTTGTTTTTGCTTGGCATAGAATTTTTAGGGGGATTGTATCCCCCTTTTCTTTTACAAAATCCTGGAGCTGCATCGATCTGCTATCTATGATCAAAGGCCCATTATAATCCATCTCTCATCTTTCTCAAAGGACGCCGATCATATAGCTCATCCTTTATTGACCACAGGATGCAGCTGTTTCGATGTGGATTGACCGACTAATTATGCTGTAAATCGGCACAATGATTTTTCGTAATTTTGTTTTTCTCTGATCGTATCCTGTTTATGAGGCCTTTGCATCATTGTTCTGATTTAGGTTTGGATTGACCGAGTAATTATGTTGTAAAGCAGCACTCTGATTTTTCATAGTTTTGTTTTTCTGTGTCCTCAATATGAGGCCATACCTTGATAGTTCATGCTGTGCTCATTCTCTTTTTTAACCAATGTCCTCCATTGCATTGATGTAAAGCGATTTAGTAAGCCTAATTGTTGCGAGGTTCTTATCTTACAGCTGAAACAGCTTCTCATTTGTATATCTTGTGGACATTGCTACATTTAAATACATAACAAATAATCAATGAAACAGAAAAATGATGTTGTTGATATTACATTGGGTAGATTTTAATTTAATATGTAATACTGATAGTACTTCTTAGTTTTGAAAATAATACTGCATTGATGCTTCAGGATTATTTTTTTGAGTGCAATCCATTATCTGGTTGAAATAATCTTTTAAGTTAATATAAACTTCAAGCTTTAGGTTACATTGGTCCACGCAATATTTGATAGACTGCCGTATTAATGTGTTAAATTTGCTAGTAGATATTTATCAGATTGGAAAATATTCTATCCCTTTAAGCTGGCTGTGTAATTCCTATCTTAAAGCCTTCAGCACTAGGATTATGATGCATGTGGTTTCCAACCGTTGTGGGGCTATTCAATTGCCTCATAACAGGGTTTGCTAGTCATATCACGTAGTCCTCATCAAGTTATGAATCAATGTATAACCCAGTACATTGCCTTCCCCCAATCTATCTGTGACGTTATTTTAAGTGAAGGTGGAATTCCTTACTTCCCAGGGGCCTGTGACTCCCTTCCCCATTCACCTTTCCCCTCCCAATTTCCTTTTTTCTCTCCCAATTTCCTCTTTTCTCTTTTCTTCCTTTCCTCTTTGCCCTGGTTCATCTTTTCTCTTTTCTCTCCTTCCCCCTTTCTCCCTTTCTCTATCCCCATATCCTAAGCACCCTTTCCCCTGCTTTTTATGGTCAAACAGTCAAGAGAAAGTCTACTTCTGAAACCATTTTAGCACAGAGTTGAAGTAATTACCTCCCAGTTCCCCTCCCCATTACCCCACCCCCTCTCCCTCCCCATGCTCATTCCCCCTTCCTGTATGACCAAGCAATGGGGAGAGGTGAGTCGCGGAGAGCGTTGACTGTCCATGCCCCCCGATTGTAATAACAAGAAGCGTCGCTGATCACGTTACTGCTCCAAGCAATTGCGAACACTTCACACTTGCCTTACGCTGTGGCTGGCGTGATGGAATCTAGTAGGACTCAGTCGGGCTTCATGACTGGCCGTGCTTCATGACTGGCCGTGCCTGCCACGCACTTTGACTTTGCTTGTTAGAGGTTCCTTTGTAATTACGGTGGAAAAGAACCTAAGGAGAGGCAGTTCTTATATGACTACCGGTATACATATAATGTACCTGCACTTGTACACCCTTACATGAGTATGCTCTCTTCAAACAAGAAAAATACTGGTAGATCAAATTGGCAATGACTTGTGTTTAACTTTCTTCCTTGATACTTGAAGTTTACTCTTGGCTTTAAAAAACCTCTCTGGATTGTGATTAAAGGATTTATTATTTTGAGGAGGACTCACTTCAAGAAATACATTTAGTATTTCACACTTTACTTTGGTGAATTCTTAGGATTAACACATGCAGTAATCATGTAAGTATGATATCATACATTTATGGTTCCGTTGCGTGTTTTCCACTTATTTATTTGATTTTGATTATAGTCTTGCTCTTCTTTTGATCTTATTTACTTAGTGTACTACTACTTTCTTTTGAAATATGTCAGTTGGCCTACAGACTTTGTCATGGCAATTAAGGGCATAAATGTTGATCATCAATGGCATTTTCCACCTTTTGGTGGCTGTTGACAATCTGTTGATAATAATATCTGTTGAAAATGATATTCATGATTGATTTATGATCATAACATGCACTATTCAGTTTACTTTGCATACTTTTATAGATCAGTTCGATTATGACAATATGCAACATATAACATTTCAAAAGGTTTCTCATTTACGGTTGAAATTAAAGGTACTGTATGAAATACATTTACAATTTGAGGAAATGAAGCAACAAAGCTCTTTGGTGTATATACGTTCATGACATGTACACTATATGAATATTGAAATGGACATCATGTTATGCAAGTAAATGGTCACTGATCATATGATATTAATCACAGAAATTACACCATTTCCTTCTGCCACCTTCCCCTTCCCCTTCCCCTCTCTGCCATCCCTCCCCTCTCCCCCATCCCTCCCCTCTTAAAAGGTTAACATCATCAAGGCTCAAGACAGTTCAAACGCTATAAATTAAAGGAAATGACGGCCACTAAATGTCAAACAAATTTTTCATTCTCAGTATGCATTGAGGCAGTGCATGTACTTTGTAGGACGCTTGAAATCGATTTGCAAAACGAAAACAAAATGAACATCGACTGCAGCGAACAAAACCCCATTGATTTTCTTTCTATCTGTCTTCATCAGTTTTTCGCCAGGGAAATGGACGAGAGTAGTGCACGCTCAATTTACCGTTCTCATTATTCGCAAATGATCGGTGATCAAATTTGTGATTGATATCATTGTGCCTGGCTCTCTCTCTGGGGGTGGGTGGCGTTTGCGCCGTGTTCACGCCAGGAAATTGAAAGCGTTCATGCTCGGCTGAGTCCCGGTTAATTTGGGCCCGGTGGATAGCAAACTGAAAATGTCAGACGGAGCTGGCGTAGGTCGACGAGAAGACAAGGAATTGGGGTAGTGAGGGTGAAGACGAGGAAAGAGCGTGGAAGACATTTAGATTTAAGATGTTTATGGGGGAAGTCCAAGAGGAGCGCATCCCATCAATATAGGGCATCCGATGACCTGACGTTGGCTCTTAGGCTTTCGTCAGGGGTAGAGAGTTTGGGTAGTAATTTGGTTTTATGTTAAGTTTAGGATAAGGGTAGGTTGCTGTTGGCTCTAAAGTTGGGTTTAAGGGTAAGGTTAGGTACATGTTAATTGATCAAGAAGTTAGGAGATTGGCTTGTGTACAACATTGACCTGGGAGCAGTGGTTGCATTTAGTGTCTGATAATATATTGCTGTAAATTAGAGGAAGTAAATGTCAAAGAAGAAAATGAAGAACTGACCTTCATCTTCAATGGATGAAAAGTGTTAACTGTAAGCTGCATTCAGGAAAATGTTTGTTTTGCCCTATGCTTGGCCCATTTGAAATTCAATTAGATATAAGCTGTATATTTTTTAAATAATAATTAATCTATGACAATCAGTGCAGGCATCCAAATAATTATATATTTTCAGTTCATATATTGAACTGCTGATCGAGCTTCATGTACCCTGATATCTATTCTCCACTTTCCATTTTTTCTCCAATAATATAATGTTTAATTATTCTGCATCAGAATATAGAATTCAAATAGAGCAGAAACATTAGTGATCGGCAGAATGTGGAGTTAATAAACCATTACTATTCACATTATAATTTGTGGGATATCATGGAATTATTCATATTCAGTTGATACATGCACTTGCCCTGCACTTTCCTCTTTCCAATTTCCTCTAATTTAATCTTATTACATCAGAACAAGGTGTCAAATATGTGTGGGAAAATAATGATTTGCAGAATGTGAAGCTAATCAACTGTAACTACTCACACTATATACTCATATCTATTTATGGGTATTAGAATGTTGCTGATTATCAAAGAGCAGCGTAATCAATATTGGCCCTATTTTCCAAAGTGGGATGGCAAAAATGTTGCTTCCAGTAATCTTCAATTAGAGGAATAAAGAGCGATATTTCAGGAGAAGGTGGAGATGGAGAGGAAAAAAGTGTGAGCTAATGACACAGTAATGTCTGTCTGGAAGATTACGCTAGGTCAGGCTCAGAATGGCATACAAAATGTAACTTGGTTTTGAAATATGATTTATATATATATATATATATATGTATATGAAAATATTTTGGTTTGGGTATAAAATTAAAATATGAAATTGCTTTGCAATCGCTTCTCTGCAAAATTACTTGCATTTTAAAGGCAGAGTAATCTATGGATGCTACTTCAGATTTACGTATGACGTATGTCCCATAACTGATTAAGCATAACCAACTGATGATGCATGTATGATAATGCTTGGGTACAGGAACCGGAAATCACTCCATGTATGCCTTCACCGAAAGATGGCTCAATCAAAAATACATTACGGCATTGGTAGCGATGTTGGTAAAATACCCTGCATGTTTTAAGATATGTACATTTGTGAACGCCTTAGGAAAACAAGTGCTAATTACTTTTATGTTCTCAGCCTCTGTTTGCAAATGTCAAGAGTTTACATTGTATGATGTATATATGTGTCCTTGCCGTTATATAATGTAATACACATTGTCATCAGTATATTCCATGTCTTAAGATTCTGACATTTTGTAACCACACCTTAAAAAGGTTTTCACTTAGAAAGAGAAGGTGCTTGACTGTGTTCTGTAAGAGATCTTTGTGAGATATTAAGTTACCAACAAGGAGTTGAGTTACCTTAATTCAGTCGTGGGTGTCTTCTTTCATTTCTATGTGCATAATGTGGTGCAAGAGCAGCCTGCCTGTGCCTTCACTTAGGACTGTTGAATTAGGTTGAGTTTGACTTTATAGCTAGCTTAATGAAATGTAGTGGCATGAAAAGATGCGTCAGAAACGCAAAATGCATAATAAGGACATGATGTTTGTTCATTAAAGGTACCATGTCCCATTTGCAGGCCAAAAAATGAAAAGGTTTATATAATTCCAACGGCATTTGAAAGATAATACTAATTTAGAACTTCCCTCAAAACGAAAGGGCTTGAAAATGTCTTTAAGGGGGAACATTACGACCGTTAGTTGTTGAATCGACTTTAGTGATTGCAATCACTAAAGTAATAGTCGGATTTTCAGACCCTTGTACCGAATGGTCGTACATTTTGTGCTGCGCAAAGATTCAATCAGTTTAATTTTGGCCATTACAAGAATTGGGTTATTGATGTAGACAAATGCTCATGTAAGTTACAGCTCATTTTATGTACCGGTATGTTATTACCAAAGAAAAAAAAAGAAGTCAGTCAGTCACTCAATAGTGTCTGACAGTGAAGTCTACAAAGTAAACGGGTTTCCTCGCATAATTTGAATATTAGTACACTGCTAACGTTTAAATTTCACAGATAGGACATACGTGACATGTTCATAATTCCTGCAAAGTTTTACAGAATTTGATGTTGGCTGCAAATGGGACATAGCACCTTTAAAATCCCTTTTTTACGTATCTGAATGAAAGTTTAGCTAACATGAAGCCTCATCAAGATGGCATATTGCATTTACCAGCTCCATATCCTGATAACGTGATTTTACCGCTGTGTGATAAAATTATAATTTTCAACAATTACCGGGGTATGCAGTTTGCGTTCGGGAGGCGTCTTTTTTGTTGTTGCCACCATTGTACATGTAAAGCAGTTGCGAATGAGGGTGAATACAAAAAAACATACAAATCTAAAGACCAAATAGCATACTCATTGATTAAAGCTATGTGCTGAAATATAAGAAAGAAGTGCAGTACACTTTAATAGGTCATTTGATTTTGCCAATGATTTTATTTCTTTCTGTTGAGATAGTTACTACATTAGGTGTAAATGAGGCTATGGTGTTGAAACTAGAACATTAATAACGTGTAAACATGGCTTGTATGTTGAGCCATTGAAACATGTGATTGAATTATTCCAAGACAGGAAAAAATTGTAAGGAATAACTGAATGTACACATGCTTTCTCCCTCCCTCGTTTAATGATATTACAATGTATTCATGCATGCATTAAATGCATTTATGTGATGTAAGGGGTGTAGAAATACAAAGGAACCTGTTTTTTCATTCTATCCATTTATAATTCTGTTTTTTTTCTCTAGCACCTCTTTCCATGTACATGTGTGTACATAATACTTATGTATTGATAACATTGTAGCAGCGAAACAAATACACAGGGGCGGGGAGCGATTTAGCTCTGGTAAACTGAAAAAAAGCTCTGGTAACCTAACAATTCATTGCAATTTTAGGCGTGCTTCTTCTTCTGTGACATAAGTGTTTTTTTCAGGGAAGGAATAAATAAATCATTCTCGTGTTCGGTTTTATAAGCGTTCAGGTGGTGGAAATAGGTGGATACTCTGTTATTTACCGGTATTGGCTCGTTACTCCTCTTCCTTTTAGTGTATTTCTTTTTCTTTCTTTTTTTTTCCTGTATTTTATTGAACTCGTATACAATTACATGTATTTGTCGAATTACTGCCCTCTTACATTTGATTAAGTACGTCTGTCTAAAGTAAACATTTTCTGTCCCGGTCACTTTTCCACGTCTCCCAGGAACCTATTCTTTACAAGCTATGCTTTTCTATAGGTTCCTGCACATTTCACAGTTTTGAGCTTTGCTTGTCTTGGTTTCCTTTAACATGATAATAGTTGTCAAACACATATGATGATATATAATTGTGTAGTCAATTACTATAATCATTTTTTTTAATTATGAAACAATATGTCTTGTATGTATATTTTGTTATCTGTATTGAATCTGCATGTGAAATGTGAAACCAATAAAGTCAAAGTCAAACTCAATAAAGTACTTTAATATCACTGTAAGAAAATCACACTTTAAACACACCGGCTAAAGCCGGGGTAATGATATGATTGCAGGGCCCTCAGGGAGAGAGTATTAATTCTTATAAGACTACCCTGGGTAAACAAGGCATATTTTTTATTATTATTAATTTATTATTATTACCAAAGAGCTCCTGTCAACAGAAAAGTATTTTGTATACTGCATTGAAGTCCCTTGCACAATGATACATAGGTGTAATTATATTATATTAAGATGAGTGCCACTGAGACTTTTAGTGGATTTTATATCTCTGTCTATGAAAGAACCTCCTTTGATGCTGTAATATTTGATTTAATAGAAAGATGATGGATTCTTGCGCATTAAGTGCTCATGCATCATATGCCGTTATAGAACACTTAGAGATGCGTTCCGCCGTTGTGCTGGAAAGTAATTCATGCCTTGATGATACAGGAGCTGTCAGTCACTTTGATGGTATATTCTGTCTCTTTACTTACTGTATCTCTTTGTCTGTGTCTTTTCTTCTTTCTCAGGTTCTCGTGCTCTCTTTCTCTCTCTCTCTCTCTCTCTTTCTCTCTGTTTGTATTTCTGTTATTGCCTCAGAACATCTCTTTCTCTCTCTATATTGCTCCATCCCTCCATTCTTTTCTCATGCTCTCTTTAGCTCAGTGTCTTTGTCTCCTTTGCTCTGCCTTTCACTTTCTTTATCTCCATCTCACTGCCTGTCATATTTGCTCTCTTTTCTCTCTTTTTTTCCTCTCTGTACCTTTCTGCCACTATCTTTATTTTCTCTCACCCATTTCTTCCTCCTTCTAGTGACATGTACACTGCACGACCAATATCCATTTCTACTTCTTTTTTATGTGCTCCAGCTAAGTCTGTCTCTCTGGTATATCTACACAGTAGATTGACAATGCTCATGCACTTTGTCCTATACCAAATAAGTATTTAAAGAAAGTAAATGGCGGATTAATAATTATTCTTCTATCTCTGGAGATCGCTTTGTAATTATCCCCTGTCGGAGTTCATATATTAACAATGCCTTCCATCCTTCCGTCCTTCCGTTCGTAACAAATCTGGTTTCCGATCGATCATTTTAGTAATGTTTGACGGATTTTATTGATTTTGCGTCTGGTGTACATGCTCCTTTTTTGAATAATTTCCTGAAGACCCTTTTTTTGTGTGCACCCTTTTTCATTTTCTTCTCCTTCGATCCTGTCATTTGCGAGCGTTAATAGGAGATGAGATAATTTGCCCATGCTGGGTATTTGTGCATGAGTAAGGATAGGGTAAGATGTGTTACTACCCTGTTACCATGACAACCAGGAGACAATGACATTCATCATGGAAGGGAGCTTTGCATCTTGAGGAATATGTACATGTATAGTAGTGCTCTTCCGCAACAAAGAGTTGTCAGATCTGTGTTGATTGATATCAGAATATACTTGGTGTGATCTGATCGTAGCAAGATGTTATAATGGTTTGAATGATACATGTAGGAAAGTTTGTCTGAAGGTAATGGAATTATATCTATCAGTTCTTCTTTTTGGAGCCAGAAGGGCATTAACTGTCTGTGTAATATGATGTGAGTTAACACCCATCTGTCTCCAATCGAACAAAGTTTTTGACTCGTAAAGAAGAAAAAAAATAGGAAAAGAAGAGCAGTGACAAGTACGCTTTCATACTAAGGATAATGAGAAAAAATGAATGTAAAATATATTGATAGTGTCATATATGTTCTCTTGTGGTCCAGCTAAGATGTAACAATATTATACAAGCTCTATTGAAACCGACCCATTGCATGTATATTCCTTCGCTTTTGTGAAAAATTGACAAAGTGGTTTGCCACAATGCCAATATTAAAGCAAGAATTACCCTGATTAAAGGACACTAATAACATTTTGTAGGCCTACTTTGCAGGGGGAAAAAGGTGCCTGGGAGGAGGGAGGGAGGAGGGGAAGAGGAATATATTGTTTCGTTAGAGCCAGAACAGCATTAGCTCAAACATTTTTTACCCAACCTTAATGTCCTTCTGACTCTAAGCAGACAACATCATTCTTCAAGGATTTTGAGTCAATTATGACATCACCTGCCTAATTTCCTGTTTCCAATGAAAGCACATGGCCAACTGTCAACTCCAAACCTAGCTTGTCTCAGAGAATATTTAGCCTAAATAGTGGGTGCTTTTTTCTTGGTTAAGAGGAAGAAGAAGAAAATTGCACATTCACACAGGTCCTTCTGTTGCTTTAGGCCATTGGACATTGCAGACATTGCAAAATATATCTTCAGCTGAGATTTATGAAAAATGTGTATTAAACAAAAATTACATTATATTCAAAAGGTTGATATTTATAGAGGGCCAAAGAGAGCAGATAAGAAAATGAGGTAGACCAGCATGCTAAAGGCATGTTGAAAGGAAAAGGGGAGAGATAGAAAGGGTGTGTGTGTGTGTGAGAGAGAGAGAGAGAGAAAGTGGGAAAAAGCAGCGAGGGAAAAGAGAGATAGAGAGAGAGAGGGTGATCAAAATATGATTTTTATCCCAAACTATTTTACACTGTAAGATGATGTTTCTACACTGATAAAGCTATTAACAGACCAGTAATTTTAATGTTTAAACAAATCATGGTTATCATTATTATCATCATCATCATCATCATTATCAATATGAGTATTATTATTGGCATAACAAATAACAGTATCATTAATATTGATAATAAACCATATTTTTTTTGTATTTTGTTTTTCTCTCCTGCGCAGAGTTGTGATGTGATAGAGGATGAGCATGAATCGTTTGTATTAATGGCAGTCTTCCATGCCGTCGAGGAGGGCAACCTCCATGGGATCAAAGAATTGGTTGAAAACCTCACCTCCTATGACCCGGATCAAAAGAACAAGGTAAGTTGATAATCTTAATAATAGTAAAACAGATCAGGGAAAGTTTGAGCAAAATTCAATTACAGTTAAGAAAGTTATGAACTTTTAAAAATTTCAGTGGATCAAACGCAAATTGGCAACTCTGAGATGGAGCTTGCGAGGTCCTCTCCACCATGCTCTGTACTAAAAATCATGAATTTCTATTTTCTTGTATGAAAATTTTCAGTCATACATGACCCTTTGATAGAGTCATTTCAAATATGTTTTTACGCAACCCCTGTAAGAAAGAAACTATTCCTTCATCAATAACTAAGATATTTATGAACTTTTAAGTACAGGGCAAATGGGGGAGGACCTCCAAAGATGCACTACAGAGTTGCCAATCTGTGTTCCATCGATTACAACTTATTACAGAATGTATAACTAGAACTTCATATCAGATTTTCTCAAGCTTTCACAAATCCGTTTCTATATATTTTTTTTGCTTTTATTAAAACCAACTAAATATCAGAGTAGGCTTGCCCTTTAAACCTCCTAATAATTACTTTGATATCCTCGTTCTTCCTTTAACAATGGCTTTCATCCATGGAGATACAACGCCATTACTAAATGGAACAGTTCACCTTGAAGACTCGCCATTGATAGGGTAGAGGAGTGATCGACTACTTCTTCAAAATGGCAGATTTACCCTTCCAACAATGTAAAGCTTGAATGTTTGTAGCATTTGAAAAGTTTATAGTCTGCCATTTTCAAATACTAGGCCCTCTAAATGTTAGTGTTAGTACAACAAAATGCAAGCATTTCTAGAACAACTTCAGCTTAGGTACATTAGTAAAGATATAAAAGGAATCAATCTTATCCCATTACATGTAGTTTGATGTTACAAGCATTTGGAAATGAAGGAACATTCTGTGACTAATTTCCAAAGTACTTGAAAACAGTCCATAGGGGATGTGGATGATGCATGAATTTTTCATGAGAGGGGGGTCTAAAATTTGTAAATATCACTGAGTCACCTCCTCCAAAACTTCAACTTCTACTATACTTGATTACATTTGTAGACGTTTAAAGCACTTCATGGTGGTCAGCCTTTACTCAACTCTCCTCATTTAATATTCATTATGCGCATAATGAAACATGACTGTTTTTTTTTAGGAGAATGTTCCAAAATTCAAGAGGCATTTTAGGACACTCCATCATGGTTTTGCATTTCCTTCATCTCTATGTGTTTGATATTCATTATGAGCATAATTAAAGTTGACCAGATTTTATTGTAAAAATACTTGTGTTTTTTGCAGGAGCTCTTTGGATTTGCATTTCCCAAGTGTGCTTTCTTTGCAGTGATGTTATGTATTGCATTTTTGGAGCTGCTGTTTTCTTTTTTACTGTACTTTTCCAGAGCCAATTCCTTCTTCTCATGAACAATCCTATATATTCTTCATGGGTATTTTTTTTCAAGTATAAATTGAATTGAGAAATTATATAATATGTAAAACGCCCGGTCATCCTGTTTTCCTTTATCTCCATCTCCCCTTAGAGAATATCATTATGCACATATTTTTTTTTGTTTTGATGGGAGTGTGTCTAGAATAACAACGAAAAATGCTTGTTCAAGCTGCACTTAGAAAAATAGACGATATGATTCCTAAGGAAGGGCAACAAACTTTCTTGCTGCTCTTGTGTAATGTACATTTTATTTCAAGTTCCTGAAATGAGAAATCTACATCAACTAGATGAATGCTGGATGAAATTGTACTTTGATTGACAGTCATTTACAACATTCTTGTCTTTGAAAGGGCTAGCTAGAAATCTACATCATGCCTGAAATTGATTGTGTGTGAATTTATCAGACATGAAGTACATTTCAAGAAAGTTATATTGAAATTTACTATGAGTGACATGTAGCTATAGGATGTAGGTTTCTATTCATAATGTAGCAATATAATCTTGGTACATTAGACATGTATTGCATGCCACTTTTCACTTTCATCATTTCCATCTGATTAAAATTACTTCATATCAAGCTTTAAAAGGAATCATCAGTTTCATTGCACGAATGTAGGAATATAAAGTTTGTTGAGTGTCATCACAAGTGTTGCTCTTGAAAATGTAATCAGAAATCTTCTGAATTGTAAATATTAAGAAAACCTGAAACTGTATAAACCATCCAACATATTTAAGCTTATGTAAAGTGCTAGAATTGATTATTATAATCAAATGTAGGTCAGTAAGCCTATTACTGCTGTGTGCCCCAGGAGAAAAGTTGGTTTTTGGATGGAGGGACCCATTTCCTTTGGAAAATACATCTCAAAGCATTAGACCGATATCTGTCAATTAAATGTGGTAATGCATTTGAAGGAATTCATTACCAGAAAGTTACAGTTACATCTCGTAGCACGTTAGATGTTTTGAGCTAGCACGTTCGCCTGATTCTTATATTTCAGAAATAAAAGCCATGCAACATTAAAACGCCTAAGGATGAATTAGTGCAAGTGAGTTCCTACATTCCCCAAGCATTATGTTCTTCAGCCTACTGCATATCACATTACTGTGCAACTGATATATTATGCACTTTCAAAGAGTATTGAAAGCTCAGGCAACCATTATCAGCTTATCAGCACACAGCGTATTTCAAGAATTAAAAAAAATGAAGATGACACAGAATAGAGCATTTTGAAAGCAGTCCAATTTTAGAAGTATGGGGTAGCCTACGTTTTTCTTGGCTATAGAATCCCGATTGAGTAAGACCCTGGCTATTGAATTGTGCCCCCTAGTCCTTGTGTACATGTATGCCTGGCATTGCTATGGATAATGAAATTAGACACTTGTTAACACAAGTTGCATGGTAATGTCAGGAGTGAATCAGCAGCGATGGGGCACAGGCGAGAACAGCACTCAGGAAGATGAGTAAGGCTCTGCACTGTGACTGGGAAATGAACCTGGAAAAACAGACCCTCAGCTGATGAAGAGCTGGGAATGGGGGGATGAAGAGGTAGGGGTTCAAGGTAGAGGGATGGAGTAAATGATATGTAGAGGGGGTGGAAAGTGAAGGGAAAGTGAAGAGAAGGAGAGGGTGTTTCAGAAATGGGGAACGGAAGAGAGAAAAGGGGGTGATTGTATGGTTTATTAAAATACTGAACCTTGCAGCCCATAGGCTGAAGTACATTCAGTGAAGGAACAATTAGGGAGGGAGAGGCAGGAAGGGGGTGGATGGAGGGGAGGAAAATAAAAAGAGTTAAATGGAGAGGGAGGAAAATAAAAAGAGTTAAATTGAGAGGGAGGGGTAGGGAGAGAGAAAGAGGGAGAAGAAAGAAAGGGCGTATGGAAAGAAGAGGAAGGAAGGGAGTGTGTGTTGGAAGTGCAGGAGGGAGGAAGAGGTATAGGGAGGAAAGGGAGAGGTTGGGGGAAGGAGAGGGGAGGGGAGTGAGTGAAAGAGAGAGAGAGTGTGTATGGAGGAGAGGAGATCCATTTTTAGGGAGAAAAAAAAACAGGATATTCATCGGGTCCCAACTTTAACATTTAACTTATACCTCTTTAAGTTGGGGCTAGCCACCTACACCATTGAAGATTTATAAGCATCCTCAAAAAACTCCCTTCCTCAAATCTATATGTCAAAATTAGCTGCTAGACAGCCTAAGACAGGAAATAGCTTTGACATGCATATGTTCCAATAATTTATAGTGCAATGATGCTATCTTTGAAGGTGTTTCCTTAAAAAGCATGCTGACTCTGCACTCTTACTTGTTCCTGAATAAATGGATTGTAGGAATCAAGTTCATTATGTTTTTTTCATCATCCATCTTTCCATAAACCAAGATTCTAGGTAAATTTAAATATGGCATTAGATATCAATATAAATAGAATTGTGTAGGAGAAGAAGTAAACCAATTTACTAATGTATTTGATATTTATTCAGACATTTAAAACAACATTTTTCCTGACAACCCGAAAGAGTACTGATGTAGCAACTCACTCTCGCCTTCTCTCTCTCTCTCTCTTTCTCTCTCTTTCTCTCTCTTTCTCTCTCTTTCTCTCTCTTTCTCTCTCTCTCTCTCTCTCTCTCTCGATATATATATTTATTTTTCGTTCTCCCTCACCTTCATCCTCTCTCTTGCATACACATATTTCCCAATATGGTCTTGAACATGACATTTGCATCAAGTATGCTTGGCTTCGAAAGAAGAGAGTGAGAATTGATCATCTTCCTCTAACCTGAAAGTGAGGAAAGTTCACGACTTTTAGGGTCCAACTGGAATTCCATTTTATGGGTATCCCATTCCCGCAGCCATATTCAACTTCAATGAGTTCAATTTGTCACGCAAGATTTGTGTCGTAAGCGCCGGATATCTTTTCTTTTCAGGAGTTTTGAAAGTGAGATATGGTAAAAGGTGAAAGCTTTGTCCCAAGAGAGTCACAGGTTTTCTTATAATGTGTGCTAAATGTCAGGTCACTCTGTCATGAAGAAGATGCTGCTATATGAAGTGCATGTATGTACTTTATACAATACTGACGGAGAGAAATTGAAACACTTCAATACTGTGAACAATTCATTAAAGACATTGTTCTCACACTGTGTCCACATGTTGGGACACTGTGAAAACTGTGGCCAAAGAAGAAATTACTGTGGTAGACAACACAACTCAATCACAGCGAGGATTTAGCACATCTTCACAATGTGAGACATAGGGAGACATACATGTACAATGTACAATTGGTGGTATTCCGATAGCGCAAACTATTAAGTGAAGCTCGGCTTAATTAGTTCACACTTTTATGGAGTGCCTGTTGCCAACTAATTTACCCTGTACAGATTATTTTAATCCTGCAATGAAAAGTGTCCCAAAAATTAATTTTGCAATAAAATGGGAAGAAAAAGATAATATGAGTAGGTATGAACTGAATTTCAATAAAGTCTTTGGTAGATTATCTTTGTCATGAGTATTGAAGGAGGCAGAAGAAACCTAGCATTCCATAGAAGTGTGAACTAAAATTCTTGTTTAGTCTGGACTTAGTCCCGGCTTAACTTAAGAGAATACCACCCAGTGTCTTTACCTAATGAAGTCCATGCACTTCTTATAGGTTTGATGAAAATTGAAGATTTTACAGCAATTTTTTTCATATAATACAGGCAGGTGCTATTTATGAGCATTTCTCCTCCAATATTGTTATACAAAATACAGACATGATTATATGCTGAAGCCGAGGTAAAAATTGTGGAGCACCAGGGATGCCAATTCTGACAGACATGCATGAGCGCTATACAAGGACCCACTATTATTATTATTCTTGTCTGAAAACTAGGAGCAACAAGCTGGCTGAGATGGGCTCATTAAACATTGACGACAGGGAAACCTGTCTGAATAGTGTCCTCTGCTTTTAATATGATGAGGTTTACTTTAAAGTGAAGTTGAGCATTGTGAAAGAAATTGTCTAAAAGGTTATTTGGAAAGTTGCTTATGTAGAATAATTGTGTTATGTAAGGTTTTGGAATCATCAACATTACAAATTGACATAATCTTGCTAAATCAATGAAACACATTTCACACAAAAATTGATATATCGGACTACACACATTTGTAGCTTGAAACTTCTGACCAAACTTTTCAACTATTTCTTGACAAATTTGAAGTATGAGGGTATTTGTACAGTTTTTTTTTTTTTCAAGGGCCCGCATTTCTGTTATGATGTTTTCCCAAAAAACATAAAAAGAAAAAAAGAATGAGAAAACTCTATTATTTCCACCTTTGCCATAATTCAATCTCCTCTTTAAGCTTCTGTAGTCCTTGCTGTAGCGATAAACTATCCATTTTGATTAGGTGAACATTGATTACCAGAGTGGATTACATGTATTAAGTTAAGTGGCTGGAAGAGAAAATTGAAATTGATGTTGAATCTCCTTTGTGTATCATGGCTTATCACCATGCTGCAGCTATATATATATTGCAGCTATTGAGGGGAGGGGCACAGGTATTACAAGGGTGTGTGTGTGTGTGTGTGTGTGTGTGGTGTGGTGGGGGGGGGCATCTTAAGTCTCAATCAGATATTGCAATTAAAATGGCCACTGTTGTTTTATTATATTTATTTGTTTTTCTGTTGTTTTTCCTTTTCTCATCCTTTTCCATCTCCCACTCCTCTATTTCTATTATCCCCTTTTTACCAATTCATCAGGGGCACTTGCCCCAACCCCTCATTGTGTCAGCTACACAACTGTATGACCCTAAATGAAAAATATTGAGTTTTAACAAAGTGCACTTTAAATATATCTCAATTGTCATGGGAAAAAAAAGCTTTTTGAGGCTGTTTACAAAAACAAACATTTTGTGCAGAGTTTATGGGTACATGTACATATTGTATAAGGACACCTGGTGTGTTTTGCTTGTATCTTTTTATCAGATGACAAATTATTCATTAGTGAAATGTTTGATAAAATCTCTTTTATAATTATGTGGAAACTTAGATCGAGCTGATGTTGAAAAACAGAGGGTACATAGTATGTGGGTTCTCATGAATTGCAAATGCATGCCTGAAGCGAAGCATTGATCTGATCAAATCCCAGGAGATGAAATAAAAGCAAACATTAAATTGAATATATTTTATGTGGGCCTAGAATATAATTAATTAGGGTAAAACCTCTGAGGAATTTTACCTGTTGACAATTTCTTCTCTTGTATTTTATCTGATTTTGGGAGGAATATTTCGTGGCTGTTATCTCAGTTGATCTTATCAACAATGTATCTTTCCCCCACTTTGTTGAGACTTTGTTATGGTATTGTCTGGGAGTGGACATCACATATTTTCCAAGGAGAGAAAGAAATAGTTATCAATCATGAATTGCAAAACAATTGGTTAATGTTTTTAAAAAATTACTCTGTATTTTTTTATGCTTACACTCACGGGAGTGAATGAAAGTGACGATAAAAGTGCTTGTTTTTATTGGTCTGAAATGATTAAATGATAATGATTGATCTAGATCTCATTGTGTAGAGTGCTGTGTGGGAAAGTTATTCACCTTTTATCAGGATAATGTCTCCGATATAATTAATGACGCTCTTTCTCAAATGTTGCTTACATTGAAATTCATAGTTATGTCTTTAATCAGTCAGAATAGAATTGATTGTTCATGGATATATTTAATTATGGCTTTCAATTTTGCTCTATAAGATTAATACTATCATAATGGCTATTCCCCTTTCTTGATATGTCTTTCCCTGCCTGTCTGTCTATCCATTTTTGTCCATCTCTTTCTTCCTCTCTCTCTCTCTCTCTCTCTCTATATAGCTTTCTCTATCTCACTTTTTCTCTGTCTCTAGGCTTGTCTTCATCAGCTCGAGATTGCCAAATAACCCGCTATTTTAACTATCCTGATCGCTAATATGCGCCTTCATCAGCCCGCAGTTGCAATTAGCAGGATATTTGGTTGAGATGGTCATCCCATGATATCTTGGGCTAGTTTGCAAACTATCCCGCTATTTGGCAAAATATCCCGCTATTGGTCCGGTGTGTCTTCATCAGCCCGAAGACTCGCACTATGCGTGAACGCTGAGCAAAATATCTCGAGCTAATTTCTCAAGCTCGAGATTCATGAAACTCGAGCTGATGAAGACGCGATTTGTAACTTCAGGCTTATTTCCCAAGTCAGAAATAGCGGGCTATTTGGCAATCTCGAGCTGATGAAGACACACCTTCTGTCTTCTCTCTTGCCCCACTTTGTCTGTTAAATGTTTACCTCTGTCCTTCACCAGCCTACATCAGTCTCTCCCTTGACGTCTGTTTCTACATCTCTGTCAACATCTATGCTTCTGTAGTGTTGCAATTTTAACTTTGTCTGTCTGTCTGTCAGTCCTGTCTTAACCAGTAGACTACTGAATTCTCTCATTCCCATAGGCTTAATACAGGAGCCACCTGGTTCCAGTAGGCAATGGGTTAGAAGAAATCGGATCTTCATGTTGCAGCAGGCTACAAACACTTCAACATCATCAAACATCTCTGTCTTCATTGATATAACTTTTCAAAATTCTTTTTCTCCATCATTTTGTTTGTGTCTACAACATGGAGAAATAGCTAACACTCCATCCAGCAGCAGCCTAAGGTCCTGTAGAGATCACGAAGTATATCATTATGTCCCTATCTTCATTCAAAACTCTAATGATCTTCTTGTCTATCCGTCTGTTTATTGTCTGCAGCATGGAGAAACCTCACTTCATCTTTTCTTTTTGTCCATCATTTTTTTTGTGTCTACAACATGGAGAAATAGCTTACACTCCATCCAGCAGCAGGCTAAGGTCCTGTAGAGATCACAAAGTATATCATTATGTCCTTATCTTCATTAAAAACTCTAATGATCTTCTTGTCTATCCGTCTGTTTATTGTCTGCAGCATGGAGAAACCGCACTTCATCTTGCAGCAGGCTACGGTCATGTCGACATCCTCGAGTATCTCCAAGCCAAAGGAGCAACCATTGATGTGGCCGATAAGGTAAGATATTAGATAATACCACTACTTTTTTCATTCGGTTTTGACCTGTTGCTCTTCTGTAGGTCCCATTCACATGTGGCAGGTTAAACTACTTCAACAACAAAAAGGCTGCAGCAAAATAAACTGTACTTTATTTGTAAATTAATGTAGAAACTAGAGATGAAAAGTAGATGCATGCAACAAAGGCCCTGAAAGGTCACCTATCTGTGTTGTAAGATACAGAATATCTAGAGCACTATATGCCACAGCCATTTACTTTACTGATCTGGTATTTTGGGGGTAGTTTACTGTTTTCCATGTAAACAGGGCTTTTGCCTTGGCTGGCAATTATAGACACGTTCACACCTGACCAATCAGTAAAAATGATCAGGGGGAAATTACCTGATTCGAAAGTGCCAGGTAGGTTGGTGGCAGGGTTGGGCGGTAAATACCGGTGGCGGTAATTACCAGCGGTAAATACCGGTAAATACCGTCCGGTAAATAAGATGGGCGTCCGTAAATATGTAAAAACGGGAAATATGATTTTAATTCTCTATTTATTAATAATTGTACTTGTTTTTAGCCTCAAGAACTGAAAATATTGTTCTGAAATAATTAGCAGCACAACACTCAAATAGAAACACACAAACAGATTTATAAAATCCACACTGCATACATTTACATGTACACACCCAAACACACATGTACAACACACATACACAAACTCAAATTCATTTCTCCAGGGGTTAAACTTTTTACATGTATCTCATTACAATATGATTTTTGTTTTCAATTGTGAATAAAGCTCAGAATATGAATTATATTCTACTGTATGTAAGGGTTTTTTGTAACAATAGTGTATCAATGATGCTGTATACATGTGTACTAGTGGTTGCTGGTTTTGAACTTTTGATAAATGTTTACAGAAAGAAAAAATCTTTTATAGCCAAAATAATTACACAAGCTCACATTATGTTTTTTAATGTTGCAATTCTTTTATAACTTTAAAAGTTTATTTCAAACAGTTTAACAAACAAAAGCAAAAAAAGATAAAAAGGCATAAATTATACAAATTTACAGAAAGGTGAAAAGAGGTGTCAAAAGTTGTCTCCTTTAACAAAAATGTATACAACAACAGCACTATTGCCATACTTTAGCAACTGATTGTTTCATTGGAACTGTAAAATAAATAACATGTACAGTTTTTCATATTCAGAGGTATCATCCTGAATCCTTTCCCTTCTTTGGGATTAATTCTCTTTTACACCAATGACTTTTTGTAATATACTTTGTGCTTATTAATCTTCATTTAAAAAAACCCTTGAAGCTAAACTTAATGTTCCTTGATAAAAAGAAATATCTTAAAATAGTCACTTCCAAATGTCAACCTTACACAACAACTAGAAAACAATAAACACAATGATGAGTAGCATCACCTGGTCATTGTCACACACACACACACACCCACACACACAAATAGTACACACACAGAGCAACCATACTCACCACCATTGTTATTATGTTCAAAATTGGACAATCCCTATGAACAATTAAGTGAGTGGAAAAATATATTTTCCGGTAAAAGGCGGTAAATACCGGTAAAAAGCCGTAAATACCGGTAAATACCGCTTATTTCCCGGCGCCCGGGAAATAAGCCTCCGAAGCGGGAAATATGCCAACCCTGGATGGTGGTGTGAAGAAAAGCTATAAAATGCTGTAGATTAAATCCAAAGAATAAAGTAATTTCTTTCTTCAAATGTTCTGTGCAAGATTTAACGATTTGTGTAATCCCTTATATGTTGTAGACTGAAACGCTAGACCGCCAAATTGTTTAGAGTACAAATATATTTCTATAAACATCGTGACAAATGTTGGCTTTGGCAGTCCGTTGCTTGTTCCATAAGTGGACCATAGTGAACAAGGAGTTAAGTGTATTTGCTAGCAAACAAATCCCTCTTTAACTCTAGCAAGCTATAAAAGGAGGAGTTCAATGTTTATTTGATATGTACATGTAGCTACATGTGGAATGGAATAGAAAGAGGGAGCTTCAGAGGAAGCAAGGGAACCCCATTAATCAAGAGTATCATAGAATCGATTGAGAGGGATTGAGCAGGAAACCAACAGTGACACTCAGAAACAAATAACAATTTGGAATGCCAGCCAATGTTACAGGACTATGTTTCCATCTCAGTGGGCCCTTTGCCGAGTCAGAGGGGCATGTTAAGATAATATAGAAAACAGCATACCTAAAGAGGCCTACATTATTGTCATTTTAAGATTTATGAAGGTACTTGTCTTTTGAATAGTCAGTAAGTACATAGAAAATCACTGCAAAATCCCACTCCTGACACCATTTGTCTTAGCCTTGGCTTAGAGGGGCTGCCAGGATAAACCAACACCAGACTGAGGGTGCGTTTATCGGGTCTTGCCATCAGATATGTACATATCGAACCCCACTATCGAACCCCACTATACGAACGTGATTCTCGGGATGTCGCGTTTATCGTCTCTTCACGATTCAAAATAAAGGCCTTGTCTCTGCGCAGCTGCTTTGCGCCATTTGACCCTGGAAGCGGATTAGCCTGGGAAGGTCCATAGAGCTATATGGGAAGGTCCGATTTGTATGTGGGGTTCAAAACAGCTTTGCGTTTATCGTGTCTCAGAAACGTGATTCTGGCTGTATGTCACATTCAAAACGCACCTTTTTCGGCGTTACAATATGCCCATATCTAAAGACGTTTGAAATAGGGCTTTGCGTTTATCGCCTTAAAAATTTGGCTGATAAACGCGACCTTAGATAAGCCACTTGTAGCAAAATGCTTTCTGCTCTATGTGATGTTATAGAAATGACAATAGCACGAATAGAAGAAGATGTACATATAACCTTTACACAACTTTTACACTTGACTGTTTTCCAAGTGAAAATCACAAGAATCGTGATTGAAAATTAATATTCAAAGAATCTTGACTGAATTTATAGTTCTTAGTGAGAATTACTGATTGTGGTTTTTCATAAAACCAACCAGGCAATAAATTGCAATCACTATCGCCACCGCAACCTCAGACTCACAAGATAATCCATGTGTGATGTAAGACAGTAGCTAGGAAACTCTAGTCAAATTAGGACTGTCTTCATCAGCTCAAGTTTGCCAAATAGCCTGCTATTTCTGATTCGGAAAATTAGCCCAAAGTTACAAATCGCGTCTTCAACAGCTCTAAACTCAAGCTCGAGAAATTTGCTCAGTGTTCGCGCATAGTGCGAGTCTTCGGGCTAATGAGGACGCACCAAACAAATAGCGGGCTATTTTGCAAACTAGCCCAAGATATCTTGGGAATATACTTCCCGAGCAAATAGCCCGCTATTTTGTGATTGGGCTAATTTCCCGAATCAGAAATACTAGTAGCGGTCCTTTTGGCAAACTCGAGCTGATGAAGACAGGTCTAGTGTGTTCCCAGGGCAAGCTCAGGCACCTGTATACAATGGAAGGCCTACTTTAACCAAATATGTGAGGCTAGCTCAAGGCTACATATCTCCTTCATGACATTTCCATTTAGATGCTAATTAGATTGTGACTTAAAGCTATAAAGATGCATCATGTAGGAAGGATGGAGGCATGCATTCCCTGATGACTGAAGATGGAGATGCTCTATAAAAGGTAGTGTCATTTCTATTGTCTATCTATCAACCCTGAAGAAATGGTTTAATCGGACATGGTAAATTGGCCGAAACTGGAAGAAGTAGTCAAAGATCCTTGTCTATTAACCTCAAAAGAAATCTTGTAAGTGGTTATCGATCATGAATTAAAGGCCTAAAGGTTTCATAGAACGGCATTGAGTAGTACATTGTCTTTTCAAGCTGTATCTCACAAGAGTTCATCTTGATCTGTAACTGCAGTTCCTGCCATAGAGCAAGTTTGGGTCAATTAAGACATAGTCTGCATGCTCTCTCTGCATGGTTCCACACTACAACTCATGCAAATCCTGTAGGCAATGGGTTTAACCACTTTGCTCCATGCAAGCGCAGCATGTGTTTACCAGAAAGCTCCTGCTCCGTCTAAATCTAAAGCTGTTCAGCTGTATAGCATTACCTCCAGCAAATTTATCAAATTGACACTTTCTCTTCGAACATTGCCAGCCAGCAATTTTTCTTATTACATATACTGTGGTTGAAAAAAAAAACCAGCAAGAAAAATAGTAATTTTGAAACTGTCCTGTTTGTGGATTTAACAGACTGTAGATTTGAGTTTGGTTTGAAAGGGGGTAAACCAACTTGAAGAAAAAAAATGGATTTTAAACTGTCAGGTCTAGCTTGAGATTTTGCAGTAATGATGAAGAGGATTGTGCATGCTCCGATAAACCTCGAAGTAGAGAGATGTGTACATTTTAGGACTCGGGGGAAAAGAAAGATTCACCGACAGTTCATTTGGAGAACTCATTAACCGTGATGGGGAAAAGAAAAGATTGATTACAAACTCTCAGTGGAGTGATTTTCACACTATATTAGAAGATGATTTAGATGAAATTTATATCATATTTCTGTAAATGCCATTGGATTCAGGAAATGGATGAATGAAGAAAAGAAAAAAACAATGATAAATGATCTGTGAAATGAAGTGATAGTTTAAGGATCTGATCATCATTTTATTTCAAATTGAAAAGGGTTACACATTTTTAGTCCACATGTAGTTTATGTATTTTCAGAGCATGTGTTCTGTACATCTAACTGATATTATGACCAAATTATCAAATGTCTTTGATGTTAAGACCATGCATAGTCTTAAAATTCCTGAAAGTTTGAGAAGGAAGTGAAACCCTGGGCTATACTTGGAAGGATCTTTAAAGTGTTCCATAAGCAATCTTCACAAGAGCTTTGATGTAATTAGAGTTAAGGGTATCACACTTCACAAACACCCAACACTTGATATTTCCTCTCCAAGGGTCCTCACTATGTGTCATAGGTTGGTTGGTATATTTTTTCCCTGGGGTATATTGGAAAAAGTATATTATTTGACTAGGGTTGAAAAGGGGGAATATCACTTACTTGGGTGTGTCCTTTATTCCTTGATTTGAGAAGCATATTAACCCATTGGCTACATGAACATGGTGGTCCCTGTGTTAAGTCTATGGGAATGAGAAATTCAGTAGTCAACTGGTTAAAACACATAACGGTATTAAAACACACTAGCAGGGCCCGTGGAAAATCCACGGGATTCTAGGGAGGGTGGGGGAGGGGGGTTGTAAATAGATATTTTTTTAATGTGCTATCGATTTTTTTTTTTGTGTGTGATTTTTTTAAATATTATAATTATCATATTTTTTTTAAAGATAATTTCTGTGCTAGATCATATTATTTCTCTTCATTGTAAAGGCCTAATTTTTATCATTTTATAATTTTTCTTCTTCTTTTCATTAATATTGTACTTGTTAGAATTAATACCACCCTTTTGTTTGCTGTCCCATGTATCGTTTTTAATTTTTTTAATTTTTTATCTGTATCATGTAATAAAACTTGAAAATTGGAAGAAAACAGTGATATCAATAATTTGTAATTAAAATTGATGCAGATATTTTAGACTTTACTTTCGTTTTAACTTTCATTATTTACGATTATTGTCGTCACTTCGTTCCTATTATTCTCACTATCCCTTTCCCGGATCCTCACTCTCGTTATCTATACAAATATTGTTCACATACACTTCACTCCCATTATCATTTTGGTTATTTTCACACATTGCTAAATTAATTTAGTCCTACAATGAAAATAATATACAAATATACAATGACACTCGAGGATCTAGCTAAAACTATTCGCATCGAAGGAACATCAAATCGCATTATACTCTCCCGAGGGCCATCGCGGCCCGAGAGAGAATAGCTATACTATTGATGTTCCTGAGTGCGAATAGTTTTAGCTTGTTCCGAGAATGAGTCATTGTATATTTGTTATATATCCCTTCCACCTGTAGGCCTATCATTCCTTGGACGCTTCTGTAATAGCATGTACCGTACTCACATTCACATCCCATTCAACAAAGAAATAAAAGAAAACAACAATTGCACGGCTCAAACATGAAACATTGAAGGATATAAATACATGCTTGACAGGTACCGCACAGGGTAAATTGCATGGCGTCTGCTCCGTGACTGGCCCGAGACCGCGGGAGTTGGCTGTGCGGAGGCATTTGATATTACGTGAGCTCGCTGAATTTACCTTCTCGTCAGTTCTATGGTCTCGATAATTACAATCTATTTGCGTTATTATTGTTGTGATTTTAATGTAGTTTTCATGAAAAGACCAATAAAGCAGAAGCTTGGACTATGATTATGTTGACATGGTTCACAGAATTTGTATAAATATTTTGAAAGTAAAGATTTTACGCGAAAAATCGGACGGTTTGTGCCAATATATTGTAGCAGTCGCACAAATTAACTCGACTGTGTGTGTGACGTGAGCGTACGTTCTCGTCAGTCTGGCTGCTGTATAGGCCTATGTATAGCAAGATGCCTAACAGGGGATAGGCCCAACCCGTTGCACCTTGTACTTACTACGCCACATGACGTGAGTGGATTATCATCTGCTGTGTATTTCTCTGGTATGCCCGTGAAGTGCCTACAAAGCATATCATATAGCAAGATGCCTAACACGGAGAAGACCAACCTGTTGTAGCGTGTATTTTCTACGACACATTAAGTGGGTCGATCGTCATAAGCAATGTAATCTCTTTGATTAGACAGAGGGCGGGTGCACGCCATGCTGCCTCACTCTCGCGGGTTCGTCGCCTCCTTGCACGGACAACGCCGGCCGTGCCCTCGTCCGCTTGTCCTCCCTGGGACCCCGGAACCACCTTTAACGACATCGACGGCGACCACGGGTCGGCGGCGCTGGGTACGGGAGACATGCCTCGTGGAATTGTGTCGCCGTTTCCGCGCCACGGCGAAGGCGGGTGCGGTCGAGGAAAGACGTTTTTCATAAACCGTTTTTACCCCCCGCGACGATTTTGCGTATTAATATATAGATGGTACATGTACGTGTATGTTTTTGTATAGTATTGCCAGAGTTAAACCATGGATACTGTTGGTGGTATATACATCATTTATACACATTGTCTCTGTCACATACCGTTTGAAGATCTGAAGAATGTATTTTACAAGATGTTTTAGATTTAGGAAAAATTTATATTATATTAAAGATACTATGTCCCTTTTGCAGCCAACATCAAATTCTGTAGAACTTTGCAGGAATTATGAATATGTCATGTATGTCCTATCTGTGAAATTTAAACATTAGCAGTGTCCTAATATTCAAATTATGCAAGGAAACCTGTTTACTTGCTAGACTTCACTGTCAGACACTATTGAGTGACTGACTGGCTTTTTTTCTTTGGTAATAACATACATAAAATGAGCTGTAAAGGGTACATGAGCATTTGTCTACATCAATAACCCACTTCTTGTAATGGCCAAAATTAAACTGATTGAATCTTTGCACAGCACAAAACGTACGACCATTCGGTACAATGGTCTGAAAATCAGACTATTACTTACTGACTTGGTAGCACTTAAGTCGATTCGACAACTAATAGTCGTTATTTTCCCACTTAAAGACATTTTCAAGCCCCCCTTTTAGGGAAGTTTTAAATTAGTATTATCTTTCAAATGCCGTTGGAATTTAACCTTTTCATTTTTTTGGCCTGCAAATGGGACATAGTACCCTTAAACCTTTTTAATAGGTACATGAGCTTATAGTGCAAATGTAGTGACTCAAAAAGACACGTCCAGAATGCCAAAGGCATTATTGTTTGTGATACTGGTGAATAAGACTTGCTATTGGATATGCATGATCTGAATGATAGGCCTATATGATGTTGTAGACATATTTTACAAGCTCCATTTCTTTTATGGTCAGGATTCTCCTGAATTATTCATTTTACTTATATTCCAGATGTGTTTTTTTTTCTTCATGCTAGTACATTTCTTTATTTCAGTAAGTTATCTTTGTAATTTTATTTTGGTGGGGGTGGTTGGTTGGTTGGTTGAGACTGTTTTTCTAAGTTTATTGCCCTGTAAGATGTAGGTAATATATGGGTGATCATTAACTATCCTTTTCAGTGTAGTGCCATCATTGATAAAAGGAATAGCAGGCAAATTTGAGAAAACTAGGAACAACCATTAATGAGGCCTGTGGGTCCATGCATATAATACAGCAACAGATGTTTTTAAAATGCCATTCACTCGTGAAATGTATTCTATGCACAGTGGGGCACAGACTTAATGAAGAGGAGACATGCATTGAAATGTCATCTCCTATCCAACCTCCGATGCAGATTCTCAGAAGATGGTATTGAGAAACCCTGGATGAAAGATTGTGGAGAAAGAGAGGGGAAGAAATAGGGAGAGACAGGGGGATTGAGTGAGATAGAGAGATCGATATAGAGACATAGAGAAGGAGAGAGAGAGAGAGAGAGAGAGAGAGAGTCATAGAGAGGTGGAAAGAGATGGAGATATAGAGAGAGAGAGAGAGGAGAGAGAGAGAGAGTCATAGAGAGATGGAAAGAGATGGAGATATAGAGAGATAGAAGAGAGAGAGAGAGAGAGAGAGAGAGAGCTATAGAGAGATGGAGAGTGAGTGAGTGAGAGTGAAAGAGTGAGAATGTGAGAAAAGTATTGTAGAAAGGTGAGATAGAGGGGTGGAGTGGGGGGAGAGACAGACAGACAGAGGGAGGAAGAGACGGGTTGAGGTAGGGAGCTGATGAGCAATATGTAGATTTCAGAAGAAAGAGAGAGAGAGAGAAAGTAAGGAAGGATCTGGTAGGGAGCTGATGATTGAGATATCACATGTAAGAGATAGAGAGAGAGAGGGGGAAAGAGATTCAAAGAAAGAGTTAAAATTGAATAATTCATCAAGATAAATGAAGATTTAGGTACTCCTAAGTATCCTAGACTAAGACTCTGGTAATGTCATATCCTTGTAATGTTTTTGATTCCCTCAGGATAGCAAGTACATGAAGCAGCAATAGAGTACATGTGTACATACTGTGCGTCTGCTAATATCATCCATTATTTATTGTAGTAAATTTTAGCTTCTTTAAAGATGGATGATAACAATATTCATTTCCTGATAATTTTATAACTGCCATTCAAGTGGATCTGGAGGCAAAACATTCAATACCTCAGTACCATCTACATCATTAACAAGCAACCCCCTTTTATTTCTGTGTACAGCATGGCGATAACGCAGTATACTGGGCGGCAAGGCAGGGCCAGATTGGTGCTATGAGCTTCCTCAAAGACCAAAGGTGCCCTCTAGATGCACAAAACAAGGTGAGGAATGAAGTTACCCATCTAATGTCAGGAATATACATGTGCATGTTTAACTGTGTACATTTACTTTGGAATTATATATTTCACGATTTTAGGCAAGCATCCTCTGTAATTATGAATTGGATGTCATGTTTAAACTATAATTACTACATGATTTAATGTTCTAAAGGTATGAAAAAGAATGGATAGACCAACAGAATTTCAAGTTGAAAATACAGGTATTCTGTATGTTACATAGATCAGTGTTATTGGGTGTATTTTGTCTCTTGCCTTCATTCTTCCCAAATCAATCCTCTCAATTACATTGAAGTTGCCTTCTGCATCAAATGGGCACAACTGAGACAATTGCAACTAATGGACTGCTTCAAAACACCTCTGGAAAATATAAAGTAACTGCCCTCAGTTTTCTATAATAGAGGCAGAAAGAGCTCTATTGAACAAAATAAAATACTCTGCCATGTGATAGCTTCATTTTTAATTTTTTTTTTATCATCTATAAATATGATTCCATTACTGTTAAACATTTCAGACGGGCGAGACACCCCTGCATGTTGCGGGTCGGTACGGGCAGGTGGAAGCGGTGCAGTATCTGTCTGACCAGGCTGTCAACATGAACTTAGGAGATGAGGACGGGGAAACACCCCTTCACATAGCTGCCTGGCACGGGTACACCAGTATTGTCCAGACACTGTGCAGGGCTGGTGCAACGTTGGATCTGAAGAATAAGGTATGGAAAGGAGCATGTCAAGCTGATGTGGAGATAGTTGCTCAGACGTTTGCTGTAATGATGATTGTTCCAGGCTGTTTTTTGCCAAAGATACAGGATCAGGGACAGGGTTGCAATTGGATTTATGTTAGTTTATTTTTGTTTATGATTGAGGGAAAGCTAAATTGGCTCAGAATGGTAGTGACGTCACAACAGTAGTGCGATTGTCTATGACTTAAAGCCAATTAGGCTTTTATTCTGACTGGAAGAGTTCAATGCACAAAATTTCTGGTTGTTAGAATTCTTATCATGATTAAGAAGGTCAATCAGGAAGATGATGTTTTTTGAAGATTTCCTATCTAATACAATTGCAACTTCCACAAAAATCGGATCGCAGGACGATCGTGTAGTGTGTAGTGGGCTTTAAGCATACATGTAGACATTCAAGTTTTGTTGTAACTACATGCACAGGCATATCTTGGTTTTCTTTTTAATACACAAATCAACATTGCGTTCATGTCCACCTCCAGGATGGTGAAACAACCTTGCTTTGTGCCGCAGCCAGAGGTCATCTGGACATTGTCAAGATCTTGGTGGAAGCTGGCGCTCTTCTAAACACCATCGACAAACACGGCATCACCCCTCTTCATCACTCTGTCAGGAGGCAGCACTATGACATTGTCAAGTTTCTGGTAGACTCCAACTGTGATGTCAATCTACAAGACAAGGTAAAGGGATGTGGTGGGGAACATGACGGGTTTGGCATTGCTGTGATTGCCTCTCCTTTTTAATCCACTTTGAAGTAAGTGTATTTTGTTGAAGAATATTCTCAAAGTCATCATGAGTAAGCAGTGATTTTTGGAACTCTTTGAAAGGGCTTTGTGGTAAATAAGTAGTGTCATAATTACTGGGAGGTCCCAGCTTAAATCAAGTTGACGAGCTGGTGCTTCATGGTAAGGCATTAGGTCCTATTACTAAGTCACTCATATAGGACTCAAAGCTAGAGGTCCTAAAGGTTGCTTTTAGATTGTGATGTAAATCATCAAAACAAAGTAAAAGGATGTAGTGGGAACCCGACAAATCTGACGTATCTAAACAGACATCTTAGAAAAGGGACAGTCGGCACTCATCATTCATGATTTGATATCTTTGCATATCGCCCTCTAGTGGGCTAAGTTATTTCAGATCTCCAGTTTGTTGTGTTCATGACTGTGCAAGAAGATACTTTCATTTCAGACAAATGTGTTCTAATTCATTTCATTTCATTAAGTCATGCATTTTACTTGATTATGAGGGTAGACTTTGACAAGGCTTGAGTTCTTCCATATTTCATCTTGGTTCAAATATTAGATGTATCATTATCGGCGTGACTTTTTTAAACCGTTTTTCTTGTTTGTGTTTTGGAACCATTTTTGTTATTAACCATTTCTAATATGTATTTTGCAATTAATACCAGGCTTGTGCAAACTTAAAGATTTAGATTTGATCATTCTCAAAGCCAAAAGAATTTAGACTTCTTGGGGTTTGTGAAAGCTCCACTGATTATGAAGTACATAGCTAACAGTTTGAGTTGACTTACAGCTTAATGCTTTAAATTTGCTAACTCTTTATTTTTGTGATTTTAGCTTGGTGATACACCATTAAATGTTGCATGTAAAGAAGGGGCTTTAGACTTGGTGGAAATGCTGCATGCTGTGGGTGCAAGAGAGACATCCTAAACAGGGTAAGAATTACTAGGTTTGCTCTTCTTGTCTGGTTTGAAGAGGAGGAGGAAGATTTTGATAACCATTATGATGATGTGATGATGATGATGATATGATGATGATGATGATGATGATGATGATGATGATGATGATGATGATGATGATGATGATGATGATATTGTTTAGGATGATGAAGAGGATGATCATGAGGAGGAGGAGGAGGAGGAAGATTTGAATAACCATGATGATGATGATGATGATGATGATGATGATGATGATGATGATGATGATGATAATGATGACGATGAAGGTGATGATGATGTTTAGGATGATGGGATGATGAAGAGAAGGAGGAGGAGGAGGATAGTGATAGTGGTGATGATGATGATGATGGTGGTGGTAGTAATAATGATGATGGTAGACTTAATGATTATTATAATGATAAAGGATGATGACGATGGTGAAGATGATGATGATGATAGTGATGGTGGTTATGGGGCATATGTTGAGTGGAATACACACACATGGATGTTGTAAATCCAGTTATTTTTATCCACCAATAGACAGAGTATTAAACCTCATTGCTTTACACTTTGAATTATAATCAATCTAATAATTGAAATGTTGATATTTTCATTTCAGCTTTGAGTTGTGTGACCAAAATAATATCCTAACCATTCATTCAATTTCTAGCATAATTATAAATATTTCATAACATCTACTACTTCATGTACATATTACTACCACCACCATGACTACCAACATTCATTCTTCTTTCTAATTATCGTCAAAGTACTTACCATTTATCACAGACGGCTGTATGAATCATGTTGCTTATCATTATTTCATGAGTTCTACCATTACAACTGCAGAATAGCAACAAATAAAGACATACTAAATCTTTTCGTCTTGCACTCATCAGAGTAGATAGCAAGGTTGAACAGAAGAGTGCAAGACAAAAAGCTTCAGTACTGTGTGTCTGTATTCGTTGCTATTTTCTGATTTTTGTAGTACTAATCGTCTCTTTAGTTACATTACAATTCTCTGTTGCATTCCACAGCATAAGAACTCAGCACTTCACATGGCAGCACGAGGAGGTCACATAGAGGTCGTAAGGTACCTCTGTCTGGCAGGTGCTCTAATTCACCAAAGGAACCAGGTGAGAACAAGTGAAAGCTTTCTTAGATAAATTATCCTTGCTATTATTATCATGCAATTTGTTAAAGAAATCAAGATGACTGTGAAACAAAAACAACAGTCAAGTTGGAAGAGAGTCACCTGGATTCCACGACAAGAATAAGACCAACTTAATAACTATCACCTGAAGGTCTTCTTTTCCTAAATGTAGGTAAAGTCAACTGTTTGCTTCAGCTCACATCTGCCCTGTCTTGGTTTATTTCTTTCTATAGGATGGACTGACTGCATCACAGCTAGCCAGTCTAGAAGGTCATGAGGATGTAGCTGATGTACTCACGCAACTAGAAGGGGTAAGGCCAGGCCAATAACACAAATTGCTTTCTTCTTCTTCTTTTCCTAGTGGTGTTGTTGTTTTTGTTGTTGTTATTATTAATCATTTTTGCAACACACATACTTGAAGATATTCAACTCAATAATTTAGCAGGACTTTTGATGTTTTGATGTATTTGATTTATTTTGTATTGAAATACAGGGTAAAATCTCATAGTCAGCCAGTCAGATTACTTTCAGAGAATCCTAACACATACATGTTCATGTTAAAATGAACATGTTTTATGTTAAACATTAGTGAGAAGCATAAAGAAAGACAAATTCTCAAGACAAAATTAAAGTATGAAAATGAAATTGTCATTAAAAATATAAACGTATTGAGGAAACAAGTAATGATAATGTACATATTTAAAGATTTATTGTACCTGCCGATGACCCATTGATCTAGTCGGCCGGAGGAGCAGTTTTCAGAAGTATACTATCTCGTACACCAACTTCCTTCGTCAAAATAATAGGTTTAGGAATTATGCATCAAGAGTGCAGACATGTAAAAAGAAAAGATCAGCACAAGGTCTAATGGTCAAAGAAATTGCAAAATTAACTCTCCAGATCATTTATACAATCAATACATGTATGTACATGTAGTCAGTGCATGTTTGTAAACATGGTTAGTAACAATCAGTGTATGAGAAAGTTTCTCCTTTATTTTCAGGATAAGAGCAAAGATCTCTTCATCAACCAGCTCAACAGCACCTCTGGCCCTCTCCACCGCATCCGCATCAAGGTTTTGGGTCATTCAGGCGTCGGCAAGACCACCCTCATTGACTCCCTCAAGTGCGGTTACTTTCGCGGCCTCTTCCGTCGCTCCCGCTCCAACATCAGCCTCATTGGTAGCAGCAACGGGCGGAGCTCGCCCCGCTCTCCCAGGAGTCCGCGGAGCCCCCTCACCCCGCGCAGCCCCATGTTCGGGAACGGGAAGAAGATGGACGGGGGGCGGTTCTTCATGGAGAGCCTGAAGCGAAAGCAGCTTTCATCGACGTCTTCCAGTTTTGATGTGGATTCTGATATCACAAGAGGGATCGAGTTCACACATGGAAACATTCCAGGTTCATAGATTTAAAGATTTAAAGTATATATTATGAAAGCAAAGCCCATACACCTCTTTTTTCTTCCGGGTGATATATAATGTATTTAAAATGTACATGTACATCGGTTATTTTGTTACGCACAGATATTGATTAAGACAGATTTATCTCAGTCTTTGTTTTCGATTAAAGTATTGATGATAATTTTACTAAGTATTCATGTATATGTAGCTGGAATTCAGCAGCATATTCGTCTACAATTTCAACTCCTCCCTAAAGAATTGAGAGAGGTTTGTAAATGACATATTATACCAAATTATAATCTTATCAAATTAGTTCATCTTTAATTGTTTATAAACATACATGTAGTGGCAGAGATTGGGGTGAATAGAGGGTAAGAAACAAACTTCACACATATTTATTTTATATTTTACAATGTAGGTGCTGGGGATTTTACTTTCCTGGAGTTCTCGGGCGAAGAGACATACCACACTGCCTACCCTCACTTCCTGTCCGATGAGGGCGCTATCCACCTCGTAGTCTTTAGCCTGGATGATATGTTTGAGGAACAGCTCGCCCAGGTCACGTACTGGATGAACTTCCTTAGGTCGCAGCTTCCGTCTTCTGAACCAGTTGGTAAGCCCAGGATGCCTCTGGAATTCTTACTATGTGACCTCAGAATCCATGGTGACAATGAAATGGACCTTGAGATACAGGTTCTCCATAACTTCCTGTCTTCAGCTGTTCTAGTGAGCTGCTCAAATGACATTCCCGTCCACTACTTCATGTTATCAGTCCATGTCCTAGTTGGTCTGCCCCTCTTTCTTTCATGCACATGTATGAGCCAAGAGCAAAATATATTATCAAGTTGATTTGATCTTATACAATGCTATGATGAGTGATTGATTAGATGATTGATCGACACTTCCAATTGTAAAGCTGCCTCTGAAATTCTTACATTGCGACCTCAGAATCCATGAAGAGTCACTATACCAAAGCATTTGATGCACAGGAATTGTTCATTACACGCTAGTATGAAATGCTTTCCAAAATGATTGGAATCTTATTAAATTTCATGCATTTACACTTTCATGCAGATTGGTATAGAGTGCGTCATTACCATTGATAATAAATAGTAGAGCACGTAGTGAATAGGTCCATAAAAAAGTGTTAAGCCCATTAGTGTAGAGAGAGTCAAATATATTTTAAAGAAGATAATTTGATTTGATTTTATAAAATTGTAGGATGAGTGATTAATTTCACAGATTGATTGACTTTTCCAATAAAATCTTATACAATCCTTCTTTTCCATAGGCTACTGTGGCAAGTATCGTCAGCAGCCTAAAATAGCCCTGGTGGCCACGCACGCTGACCACACCCAGTGCCCAAAGCAGCCCACGGGAGAGATGATCAGCGGGGAAGGGAACATCGTACTCTACCAGACCAAGAGGCTGTTCGGCAGGCTCTTTGACATCTGTGATGTTCTCTTCGTGATGGACGCCAACAGCGCTCAGTCCAAAGACATCAAGATGCTCAGGACACACATCTCAAGCTTAAGGAACTCCATACTCAAGGTGAGATTGTTAAGTCTGTAGAGGCATAATGGCTCAGTGGTAGAGCAGTGGCCTTGTGATCAGGAGGTCCTCTGTTCAAAACCAGTTTGATGTGGTAGTGTTCAGGTCTCATTCTAGACAGGTGTTTTTCCTATATCTTTCATTTTTGTAAATCCATATGCTGATTTCATAAACCATATGAAACTATGATAAAGCAGTACAGTTCACTGACAGTTACAGTGTAACATCCCTCTCCAGAAGACTCTCCTTTCTGAGAAGTTCTAGAAATTAGAGAGCTTTTGTAACTTCCTAGAACTTTATCAAACAGGTAACCGATGAACATGACATACAGCAGTTCTTTTAGCGCCATGTTTCTGTTAACATATCCTGACATAAGTGTACATGTGTAGTATTATGTAACAATTGTACTGTAGTTGCTCATGTCAATAAGAGAGAGGCACTGCATGTATCTTTGTACATATAGCTCTCTGTATGCATTACATGTAACAAGTTGAATAGCAAGCCAAAGATAACACTGGCTAGAGACTATTGAAAATGATAACACCAGTTTACATCCTAACCAGCGGTTTAACTCTTTATACCCCGCACAAATAATCTCCCTGTGCCTCATTGTATTCATTATGAGATAGATATGCAAGTACATGTACCAAGGGCTTTAAGATTATTTATCTGTTTCCAGAGCAAGGTTAATCTGTAATGGTGTTGTCCTGGAGCTAACCAAGACTGGAAATTTTGCAATGGCATTGTGTTGCACAAAGCAATCCTTTTGTCAATTGATGCATATTGTTTATTCAAAATTGCAAGTGTGGCAAACGAGTGACCTCACAGAGCGGCAAAGAAAGCAACGAAAGTGCTAATAATTCATTTTCTATTATATACTTTGTCAGGTTGAAGCACCGGTGTCTGTCCTCTGCGAAGCAGTCACATCGGCACTGCCAGCCTGGAGGAGAACGTTTGCAAACTTTCCTGTGTTGACATGGCAACAGTTCTCGGAAGGCATCCATGCCAGTATTAACCCCCTAGCGGGTCAGGCTCACCTCAGGGATGTAGGGAGACAACTTCATCTGATGGGAGAGGTAAGCAGACATGGCTGTACCTCATTCGTAGGGGTAGCAGTAGAGGTGTTGTTTGTTGTGGTGGTTGAGGTGTTAAGGTGGCGTTCATGCGTGTATCAACCCCCTTTGGGGTTAGGCACACTTCAGGTATGTGGGATGTAGGGAGACAACTTTATCTAATGGGAGAGGTAAGAGGGCGGGCCTGTACCCCATTGGTAGTTGGTGTGGTCTGTCCCCATTAGTAGTGGTGGTGTACATGCATTTGTGTTAAGGAGACCTCGCCAGTATTAACCCCTTGGAAGGACAGGAACACCTGAGGGATGTAGGGTGACAACTCCATCTAATGGGAGAGGTACAAGAAAGTGAGTGTGGTGTTACCCCATTAGTAGTAATGGTGGTGATGGTGGTAGTTATGGTGGGAGGCAGTTATCCATGTTGGTATTAACTGACAAGCGGGTCAGGCACTCCTCACGGAAATGGGAGAGGTCTCACCCCATCTGTAGTGGTAGTTTTGTGGTTGTGGTGTGAAAGATATCCGTCTTCCATCCATATGAAATGTAAAGATGCCATTTGTATTTCTTCACCCCATTGCATCTTATGGATGGCTAATACTGCCCAGGTATATGAGTGCTGAACATTTTGTTTAGACTTAGAATTGCTACATCTTTTCAGAATTAGTTAGCTTTATTGTGAATATATTTCCATAGAATATATTGCAAGACCAGTTTAACAATGAAACAAGCATTTATGCAAATATTTGAACACTTGAAGCACAAGTACATTATGGAGTTGTCTAATAAGATCTTTGTGCATGACATGGTAATGTTGTTTTTTTTCTTCATCTTTTTCACAGGTTCAGTGTTTCAGCAGTGAGCTCCTTCAGGAGGTGATTGTCATAGAACCCACCTGGTTGTGTTCAGGAATCATTGGCAGACTCCTGAGCCACGATGCTACAGAGCAACCTGAAGGCCAATACAGCATCCATTACATACAATCTCTCTTCCCAGACACCGATGCCATGGACATCTCCCAACTAATGGAGGCTATGGACATTTGTGTTCACGGAACTGTGTGTGAGATCCCTGCTGTCATGCGCTGCCCCGCCCCGGAGGCCATCTGGGAGAAGGAGGACGAGAACGGAAACTTCCGGGTGTATGGTGGCGTCCGGATGCAGTTGAGCGATTGCGGAAGCACCTTGCCTTCAGGGTTGTTCTCCAGGATACAGATGTCTTTGAGGCGGAACTTCCAGCAGGACATGGAAGACACAACAGACAATGAGCTTGTGATGTGGAGGAACGGAGCCAAGTGCTCCAGCGGAAGCATCGAGGGGTTAATTTCCATGACGATCGATGAATGTGCCATCGAGATCAAGGTCCGAGGCTATAACGACACCAGACAAGGGTGCTTCATCTTCCTAGAAGACCTTGTCCACCTTGTCAAACATGTTCTTGTGGATTCGTATCCAGGTCTACCCCTTAATATGGAGGTGCTGTCGCCAATCCAGCTGTCTTCCCACGAGAACACCATCATGGTGTACAATGCTTGCTCCTTGCTCAGACTTCAACTCAAGACTGAAAGGACAGTCGAGAACCCCATTTCCAACCAGGAGGAGGATTTTGTTGACATTTTCTGTTTTGGATCGGAGTCAGTAGAATCCAATCTCATTGCGGGTGTCGACCTCCACCTCTCGGAGATCCCGCCGTTGACAAGACGACAGATCAGCATGTTGTTAGATCCCCCAGACCCTATGGGTAAGGACTGGTGTCTGTTAGCTGTAGGGCTGGGACTCACAGAGAAGATTCCCATGTTGGACACCCTCAACCGGAGGTGTGGTCCTGAGGAGTCAGACTCCCCGACGGAGCGCCTGCTCCAAGAGTGGGGGAAGGAAGAGACGAACTCTGTTGGGGTGCTCTTAAACAAAGTCAAAGACTTGGGGCGCGAAGATGTGTTGAGGGTGCTGATGCAGGGCTCACCCCTCTATAAGTTTGTTCCTGACCCAAGGGCCTTGGAAGAAGGGAGACAGTCGGGGTCAGGCTCCAATCACTCCAGTGGCACAGTGGCTTCCAGATGAGACGGCTGATATCTGTTACCATGGCGACATCCCTCTCCATCCTTTTTATACTCGCCCATTTCCTTGAGATTGTCGCGGTCATTTTTATATGAATCCTTGCATTACTTGTGTTGTGACTAAAGAGTAGCTATGGGGACTCATCCATGCATGTACGTACATGATGTGACTTTTACTGCTACTGACCATAATGAAATGTTAACATCACATCTCATTTCTTGTGATGTAATAATGATACAGTACATGCATATCTGGTGTCATGTTTAGTTTAAAGTAATAAACCTTGCCAAGCCAATAGAACTAATGGAACTATTTTTTTCAATTATGTGTACGATTATTATTATTCTATTTTTTTAATTTCTTTTTTAGAAGTGTGTTTTAAGCATTGTATATTTTTTCTGAACATTCACCAGAGTAAAAATATTTTATATGCAGTTTAAACGAAACAGTAATTTATCATTACAACTCACAGCATATATATGGTGCCTATTTTGTTAGTTGAAGCAGGAAATATTTATCCCTTGACAAGTATCCGTTTTATTTTGATAAAACATCAGGTACAGATCAACATTAATAGCTGCTTTAGAATCTGAATGAGTATTAAAAGGGGACTTATTGATATTATTATCCTTGGTATATACATGATTTTCTTAGTTTCTTTTTTGTATGGAATGAGAGGAGGATCATTTTTTTTTAAATGGAAGTAAAATGTATACATGACTTGGCAATGTTGGCAACAACCCTTTGAAATATGCTATTACCATAATTGATTGCGATTATAAATAAACATGCATTTTAACAGAAAATATTTATGGTATGCACACCCAGATTATACATGTGGACCCTGCCATTTAACAGGTATTCTCAAGGCACTTCTTATCCAGTATCGTTATCTTGTTTTATACAAAACTACTTTTCAACTCACATATACACCTGTTGCAATTTGGCCTAAAGAAGTTGCTCATATATAATCTTTGTCTTTCATGCCGCTAGTCGGTGAAGTCATTGTGTAATATGCACTAGTGCATTCTATTTATTGAAAGAAAGAGATGTAAAAAAGATATAAATATATCTGCTATACTATCTACATATACAGGAACAGGTGTATGTTTTATTACATACCTGTTTTATTCATGGTAATTCATTTTCAGGGTTAAATTCAGCATTACAGGGAGATAGATATCCAATGTCTTTGTTGAGTATTTTTGCCCCATATCCTGATAAACTCTTTATTTTCCACAGACGGAAACCATAGACTGTAGCATTGTTCCGAGTATATGTCACATACCGATTGTTCATGTATGTGTGATACTTGTTGTCTGTGGCATTCCCTGTTTGTTCCATTCTTCAACCGAAGCAGGCAATGATTTTCATAGAATGTGTTTACAGAGGTGCCATGCTCGATATTTATTTCTTATGAGACAAAGTTTAAATAACTGCAATTTATTTTCATCACACATCCTGATTTGAATATCGAAATCTTTTTTCTACATATAAAATATTGGAGACTTAGCTTGTAACTGCTTTATTAGAGGTATTTATCAACAGTTTGACTCTCTTTACCTGGGTGTATATTAATAGACGATGGAGTACTTGCTTGGATAAATGTCCTTGCATCCTCTGAATTATGTAGGTAGTCAAACCAAAATTTAGATCACATTTTTATCAAGCATCAGATAATATGTTACACAGTGTACACATACTTGTATGTTCATATTATGATACTGCCATCCATATACACGTAAAGTTAAGCCCGAAAGTTTACATACGCCTGGTAAAAAAGCACTATACATTATCACAATTTCACTCATTCCTGCCAACTTTTCACTTCAGGAAGATAGACAAGTTCGACCTCTGTTTAGTGTATTTAGGATATACAGTCAAACCTGTCTATAGCGACCGCCCAAGGGAAACACAAAAAGTGGTCTTTGTAGACAGGAGGTCTTTGTAGACAGGTGGTCTTTGTAGACAGGTTCCTTTAGTACATGTTTCAATTGGAAACCATTTTCAAGGGAAACAAAAAATGTGGTCTTTGTAGACAGGTGGTCACTAAAGCAGGTTTGACTGTACATCACTAATCACCCTAAGTCATTTATATAGATGACTCCTGATAGGAATGAGTGCAGTTGTGAAAATATGAGAAAATGATTTTCTTCCGGGAGTACATGTATGTAAACTTTCGGGCCCAACTGTACATTTATTGCTGTCATCCTGCATTTTCATCAGAAGTATATAAACACACACATTTAAAAAAAACATATTGTACCTTTGATCATTTAATAGTAAAGTGTATACATTAACCTTGAAATACATGCAGTCAAATATTTTCCACAATCTGAAATGTTAAGCTAACAAACATATCACAATCAGATAATCAGCACATTTAAACCTGTAGAGACTACAAAGCAAAGATCCCTGATTAAGATGTTGTTGATTTGTGTGTTATAAAGAAATATGAGTATTTCAAAATATCAATGTTTTATATTTTGTACAAGCATACATTATAGGTTATCTTTTGCCGTCTCCTTCTTTCTGAAGTAAACATAACTTGGATTGAACATTTTCAAAGTACAAAATGCTCCAGAGTGTATTATTTGATGACATAGGCGCATCTCTCTTTAGATATCTTACACAGTTCCAAAACAATCGCTAGATGCATGTGGAAGTTATCATTTCCCTTTTCTCATTCTTTTTTATTTTTTTTATTTTGAGTCACTCTTCATGATGGTTTTTAATGTTTGATCAAACAGTAATGTGTCATGTCAAACAATGCATTCTATAAATCTCTTATGAATTTCTCAAATGATATAAATTATGTTAGCTCGTTCTTGACCAAGTATATGATATTCTTCCATTGTTGTTTTAAGTATTTTTGTTGACAACTGCAACAATTTGTACAATGTTTTTGATCAAATCTTATATTTTGTGCTTAATAGTGTCCTCCAAGCATGTGCATTTCACATTCTTTTGTTTATATAAAGATGTGTAATTTATAGTTTTTCACTTTTTATATTTGTCATGTCATGTTTTAATTAGTATTATGTACATGTATCATTTGGAATTGTATGAATCACTTTAATCCAATTTTTTTTTTTTTTTTTTTTTTTGGGGAGGCTAGGGCGAGGATATATACGATCATGCCATTTCCACTGATGTGATACCTGGCATACCTGACTTGGATATTGATGCACTAATATCCCCAGATTTTGCTCCATGCTTTTATATTTATTTCATTCATAATATTTTCACACCTCTGTAGCAACTTAGAAAAGAACTCAATATATTGGTGCTAAATGTTGGTATCTTCTTTTATGGCATGTGTATATTTCCATTCTTCAGTGTTGTATCTTTATTATTTACGCAACAAAACTCTACGATTTAGTAAATGTTTATAGGGGTAATATATGAGGTACACAAAGATGCAAAGAAGCAAAATGTGTTTTTCTTAACCCATGTACAATTTTATTTCCTAATACCAAATTGCCCCCCAAGTAAAAATTTTCAAATTGAGGAATAGTGTACTTTCTAAACTGCAATCTTTGGTTTAGAAGCAATCTTTCATCAACTTCATATCACATTTTATTTATATTTATTGATATATCTTTCTTGTTCTTGTTTGTGCAATAATGCATTTAGTCTGTTGTATATGTATGGTATATGGTTTAAGAGGGTATATGGTTTAAGAGGGTATATAGCAGAGCAGCTTATTGCCTGAGTTTATTTCTTTATTATAATAGTATTTATGTATATTTTAGAAGGTGGTTTATGAATATGATGTTGATATGAAACGTAAGGATTTTACCAGAATTCTTTTGAACCTTTATCCATTACCTACAGGAAGAGTCTGGTTCCTGTATTTATCCAATAGGTATATTTGAATTCAGTAATAGATGGGTTAACCCTATTTACCATAGCTCGAAACCTGGGCCCTGTTTCATAAAACTTGTTATCAATAACAAATGCTAAATATCTATGACAAATTTGCTCTCAGCCAATCAAATGCCACGATTTCAGTAGCTTATAACAGTTATTGTAAGTTGTGATTGGTAACAAGTTTGATGAAACAGGGCCCTGGACTGATACATTGTTTGGGAGTATATCATCTGTTTGGAGCCAGGAGGGCATTAAAGCCCCACTGCACTACTTGTAGCTACTTGCTCCCTCTATATAGAAAACAATGCCTAAGCAGTGCCTGTTGGTCCCCCATGATCCTCTTTTTCTTATGTTAATTGAGAGCTGAGTTGATGAGATAACCACTTGTCAGTGACCACGCTAATCCCTCTAATCCCTCCTGGCCAAAATAGTGCAGAGGCGCTTTAACATGTATACTCAAAGACCCTGTCGGTAATGAAAGATGAAAGAGATAATTATATAACAATGGAAAGTGGATAGCTTACAAGCCATGGATTGCAATAATATCAATCATGTGCTATTTTAGTGTCTGTCAGAGGAGTAACAGCTCTCTGTAAATTCGAAATCTAAAGCTTTTAGAAATCGGAAGTTGTCAACCTAAAAACTAGCTATCGACTTCTTGACATCATCATATGTGGAGTACACATATTCACAATGACTGCATTAATTACGCACGGCTCATCGAATTGGCTATATCGGGTCCACGTATTATGTCATCACCGTAACTGCCTCAAATTTTACCCCAGTTGACCCGTAGTTTGGAGGGGTGTGGAAAATGAGGTTTTAATTGGCTTTTGTGCAATTCTGAAAGGTAAAAGATTTATTGATTCCTTTTTATTTGTATTCTACATTCATTCAGCTTCCCATTGATATAAAGTCGTATTTTCATTGGATAGGATCTTTAACACCGAGTTAACACCCTTACGGATCCATCAGATGATGTGTGGACTGCACGTATTCCAGAAGTCGACTGCCAATTCCCTTCCCTGTTTGATCCATTGGTTGACAGAAGAGTTATTGCCAATAAGAAAAGAAAGAGGTACATATATGTGTATATCAATTGTAAAACAACCAGAAATGTAAACGTACAACTCGTAAGTCGTATCATGCAGATCAGTTAATTGAGACGTATTGAATCACCAAGAGCATCTGTACATAGACTTGATTTGAACACAGAACCTTTCGGTTCTAAGACCAGAACCCTGTCATATTGAGAGTTGTGATTGATTCCAGTTGATCACAAGTGCTCTAATCAGTCGCAAACTTACAAACTCCTATCTCTTTTATAGTACAGAGTTGCTATATTGATATGAAATTGTGTTTGATGTGAATCAATTGTAAATGTGTACAAGACGGGGGCCAGTGCTATGTCGCTATATTATTGGTCAAGTGCTCCCAAAGCTTCTCATGACCGATTGGCACTTGATAATATCATATTGCTTTTTACATCTCTTCAGATCAAGAAAAAAACAATCTTTCTTTTGGGGAATTCTAGATTATGTTATTCTAAATGCTTCATAAAATATATTGATGATACTATTCAGCTTATATTATTTAGTGCAATGAATAGTTGAAGAACATTTTATTTTATTACATGTATTTGCAAAAGACCAGTTATTTACAAATATGTTCAAGTTATAGACAAATGTTCCCTTAGAGACTAGTGATGAACTATTGCATTCATCTGTTACAATCTATTGCATTGGAATACACTAGTTGTTGCTATGTCAGACAAGCATCTACAAACCATTTGTTGGTTCTCCTACTTGGTATGAGCAAAGTGATGATGTAGAGATACAATGAGTTGGTTCTGTTTAACAATGAAGACTCTTTGAACTTTCAAGTGACCTTCACAAAGAATTTTCATTCGAACTGTGGTTTTGTTTCTTGTTGTTTTTGTAATAATGTAATGATGAACGATTTTGTTTGTTTTTTTCTTTTTAATTTCAAAGGGTTGTTTAACCAGAGGGTTACTTATTAATATTTTCAAGAAAAACCCTCTATTATGACCTACAGTTGGGAGATGAAATATTTGTTTTGTAGTGTCCATGCGGTGTCTTGAATCATTAATTTGAATACATATTATAGGAAACATTGTTCTCCTTATATGCCACACACATTATACTCTTTCTGTCTCTTCATCTCTCTGTCTCTCTCCCTCCACCTGTGCCCTTGTTTTATTTTTGTGTTGTCTCTCTCTCTTCCTATATTTTCTCTTGTTCCGACTCCCCTTCTCTGATTCTTCTTTTTCCTGATTCTTCAATCTCTTTTTTTTTAAATAACTTTTATCATTCTCTCTCTTTCACTGACTCTTCTATTTCTTTCTGTCTTTTTCTCTCTCTCTCTCTCTCTCTCTCTCTCTCTTTCTATCTCTCTCTTTCTATTAGCAGTAAATGCAGGTAGGCCTATTCCCTGTAAGCTGTGCCAGCTCATTATACCAAGATATGGAAGATTTCAAACATACCGACGGACTCGATTGTTAATATCTTCACAATCATGCAAGATACCTTAATAACATTTAATTAGAACAACTCAAACCTGCCAATTTTCTTCTTGCTGGTGTTTTATTCTTATTCTTATTCAAACTTGATGGGGACATTCAGGTATATGAATAATAAGTATTTCCTCATCAATTTGCAAATCACGATGGATCCTTCCATAATTACGTTTCAGTTACGATCCCTCCCTAATTACTTTTTTAGTACACGTGACAAGTGTGTGAGCATAGGGGGGAAATACCGCTGTTTATTAGAGGGATAACGAGGCCTGCATTTCTGCGATTATCATGGCCGAGCTTTTCATTTAAAAAGCTATGTTCAACTTGATTCGTTTGAATCCTTTGCAGATGATCTTCAGAACTGGCATGTTAGCATGGATTGAATTGCTGTCAATAACTGGACATAATTCTAAGAGGGAGGGAGGGAGAGGGAGATAAGAGTTCTTTTTCTGTTTCATTGGACTTAATAATGGTATTCCAAATTTTGAAAATGGTTTTAAATGTTAAAGGAATCGAAGATAATAATGATAAGGGGCAAATATGTGAATATGCTTTAGCCTACGTGAACAGTTAAAGGCTGTGCATAATATAATATTTTGGTAAGATTGTTTTCTTTATAATCTGAACTGCTGAACTGAATGATAGATAACATGTATATTTGGTTCCAGATAGTATGGAAAGTGAGCCTTTTGTGCCCACCCCCTTTCTTCTCTCGCTTTCTGCCCCCCCCCCCAAGCTTTCTCTCTTCTTTGTACTTTCCTATCTCTCTATAAAATGATGTCATTTTTGGAGGACGGGAACCGTTCTTCTTCGTACACGCTTTGGTTGTTGTCATAGGGACATTACATTTTTGCGATTTTAATTGTCTTCCATGAATATTATTATGTTTCATATTATATGCCAAAAATTATTTATTTCTCATTTATTTCCTCTTCTATTCAGTAAGTTTTATACACTAGAGGAAAACAGTGCTAATATTTAAAACGTAAATAGTTTTAACATTTCTTCACATTTCTTCACATTTCATACATGAATTTTTTGTTTAAATTTTTCCTCATTTTGTATTAAAAATTTCATTTCGCTTTCAGCTTTATTGTATATGAAACCACAACATTTGGTATAATCTTGAATGGCTTTTTATATATTTTGTTGCTGACAATGCAACGTTGTGTATCATAATGTAAGTAGGAAATTTATATGAACAAGGAGGTAGAGGTATGGATAGATTATTTACAGAAAATCTAACTCGTTCATGCAGTGGAGAGAACGAGCTCCGTATGTTTTACAATGCTGTACGATTTTAAACCAAGGCAGCGGGCAGAATGTGGAGTATTGAAATTAAGCCAACGCGCCATTTTCAATGGGGCGCGTTGGTGAAGTTATCCCCGCCGGTAGATCCCGGTCGACAAAAGTCAATGCCTCGGTGAAAACCATGGGCTTTTTCTTGTGGTCAAATTTAGAGTCGGACTCGCCTAACTGTGTTGGGGGCAGTGGGCATAGTTTGAGTATTATTATTACACATAAATGATGATATAAATATGATCAAAAAAAATAATTAAAAAATCACACAACAAATAATTATGATGCGTTTCCATTGTCATGATTGTGTATGTCTTGAGTTTTTGATCAGAGAGAGCTAGAAAATGGAGAGAGAGAGGGGGAAGGGAGAGAGACGGAAAGAGTACTATTTATAGAGAGAGGAAAAAAGAGCGAGGGAGAGAGAGAGAGAGAGAGAGAAAGAGAGCAAGATATAAAGGGAGAGAAAGAGAGTGTGTGTGGGATGGAGACGTGTATCTTGAACCGCTCAATCACTAGTTGTTTTCATGGATTGTTAAAGGGACTTGGTAACATTGTTCAGATATAATAAGAGAAAATGGTGCTAAGGTAATGACTTCAATGCTAGATGTACAATTAAAGATAATCTGAAAGTTTGAGTGAAAGCAGACCATTATTAGTGATAAATATTGGGAAAAACTGATCTGATCGATTCCTGAATTCTCTCAACAATATTACTATAATTTAATTCAATTTTAGGTGAATGTAAATCGTCACAAAGCAATGACTTGGCTCTATAAAAACTTGTTTTCTCTCAAATTGTAAATCTAGTAGACAATATTTACAGTGCGTATAAAAGAAAGTGTACCCAACTTTGGTCGCTCCTAATTAAAAAGTCATAACCAATATGGCTTTGAAACCTATTTCATGATAAAGAGAAACTCGTTTTCTATCTAATGATAACCTATTCATATTATTTCTGCCACGGGTGACTGAGCACCAGGGTCTTTAAAAAGTGTTTTCAAAATCGCCTTGTATATATATACACTGTATATATACCAAGTTTGGGCTGATGTAACGGATGTGGGTCAGGACATATGCATGTGCTTCTTTGGTCTTAAATCTTTTTAAAAGTCAATGTATGCCTCGTGCTTCAGTGCTTCATTATTTAAAATTATACAATTTATCTATCGGCTTTCACAGAATCTTGTTTCAATCCATAGGATAAGCTTTAATTATTTTGAACAACCTACTTACTACTAAGGAGTAATGTGTTTGTCTCGAATAACGAATGAAAACTCGAATGTGACTAATCCCAAATGCAAGAAAGAACACATATTAATTATGATGATAAGTATCAAGAAATTGACAGCAGACTTTCATTTTAAAAAATCCCAAAACATCCCAAATAAACTTTATCCATTTTGTATCACTCAATGAGAAGGTTTAACTTAACAAGGAATGCGAATGAAGTAAAGATTGTAATCATCATAAGGAAGAGGGTATCATAAATGTTTTTTGTAATAAGCATTTCCTTGAGTTTGAGTTGATATTAACACCTTTTCTTTTCAACTGCCTAATAGTCAATCTAAATAAGTTAGCAATTGTTTTTGGAATGAGATAAAACACACATAATGGCTTTTGGCCCATCACGTTCATTGCTTCAGCCCAAACTTGGTACAAGAGGATTTTGACAATATTTTTTGAAAAGCCTGCTGCTTGGTCATCCGTAGCAGCACAATTATGAATATGACATCATTAAAAAGGGTATTAGTTACCCTTTACCTTGACATATGATTTAAGGTCACATATAGGTTATAACTCTTTTAACTATAAGCTACCAAAGTTGGGTACATTATTTTTTTGGATACGCACTGTATACAGTATATATATATATATATATATATAAAATATATAGTGACCCAAAATGAATAGCGCATTTTAGTCCTAAAAACAAGAAGTAACACATTTACATAACTTCAACGAAACAAAATAGCTAAGGAATGGGGGGGGGGGAAGTAATTAGCAAATAAAAATGTGAATTTTATCCCTCTTGAGCTAAATCTCTGAGAACTGATTACATGATCATTGACCAAACTATTACATATAAATCAGCTATCAATTACAAGCATCAAGCATGGATTATTTCTGATTTAAATCTTAGGAGGTACATGCGCATGTTCTTGATAGCATTGCACTTTTGGTCTATTTTTCAAATGACGCGTACTCGATTTTCAAATCACAAAGTATAAGGTTCTTTTTTGAAAAGTCGCCATAATTGACTTAGCTCGGCCAAATTTTAATCCAACCGCAAACATATGTCTACAATTATTATTGACACTACAAATGCATAAATCTTCATCCTTTTTTTTATAAATTATGGGGTACAAAAAAGCCCTTTATAAGCTCTCTAATCTGGTATCACTTTCAATTAAGGGAGCCCTTTATCAACTCTCTATCCCTCTCTTTCTTTCCCTCTATCTCTCTTTCTTTCTCTCTCTCTCCTTTTCTCTCTCTGTCTCGCTCTCACTCTCTTTCTCATTGTTTCTCTCTTTTTTTACTCTCCTTCCTCCTAAACCACCTCTCCCTTCTTCCCCCTTTCTCTCGCTCTCTCTCTCTCTCTCTCTGTCATTAGCTCTATCTCCCTATCACTTCCGTCTTTCTGTGTCATAAGTTGTTTTTTGTTTCTTCTTAATCTTTCCCTGTCTCTCTCCTCTGTCCCCTCCCCCACTTTACCCCCCTCTCTCTCTCTCTCTCTCTCTCTCCTCATATTTACAAAAAAAGTACTTCGCCTTCCCCCTACGTCCGGTCAAACATTATGCGATTTAAATGTAACGAGATCACCATGAAAGATGAAGGTATTACCCTAAGCTCTTTAACGCTTGTACCACTTAAAGAAAACGCGATTATACACCTTGTTATTGGTTTAAACTTTTAACGGTACACATTCTGATCACTCGTGATTGTAACTAGTCCACAAATGTCACCCCACCCCAATCTCACTTCGACAGATTTCTGAAGTACAACAAAGTGGAAATATAAGTGCACTAAGATCGTTAGAGGGCATTTGATGCTAGATAAGCATCAACTGAAGCACCTTTTGGCATGTCTTAACATGGGATTAAAGCTGTTTTTTGCAGTCGGCATGAAGATGCTTGCTAGAGTACGGGTGCAAGGCCCGCAATCCAATTTTCGTCGACTTATAGAACGAGGGAATAAGAGGGCGAGAAAAAGATAGAAATAAAGAAGATGGCGAATTGAAATTGGGCGAGATGATGGAATCATACGCTAACATCACTCACATGCTTGCATGTAAGCCGCCAATATCGCATTAGCTTTCTGCCATTCTGCTCTTAACTTAATAACACGTGGCAGCAATAAGGAGCACCTGGTTTTAGCCTAATCTGGTAATTTTGCCTCATCTTTCTTTTCGGGATCAGTCGGTGGAAACCCGGCGGAGGGGCGAGAGACGGGGGTCGCGTGCCTTTGTTTGCCGGCTGGTGGGGCAGGGACAGGGCAGGGACTCGCGGATGGGTGCCTCGTGAGCCGATGGGGCGTATTATTATGTCGGAAGTAGGTGGGGAACTCGAGTGCAGTCTGTCTAAACTGGTCTTTATTTACAAATTGACGATAAATGATGATGGGTATTATTGTAATTACCAGTGCGATAATAATTCCAGTTTTCATTACAAATGGTATCATTGTTGTAATGAAGTCAGTGGTGATGATGATGATGATGATGATGATGATGATGATGTTGATGGCAATGATAATCTCGATGATAATGATGATGATGATGATGCCGATTAAGATGACGGTAATGATGACGATGATGATGATGACAATAACTGTGTTGGTGATCGTGATAATGATGATGATGGTGATGATGATGATGATTGGGTTGGTGATCGTGATAATGATGATGATGGTGGTGATGATGATGCTGAAGATGATGATGGTGGTGATGATGATGCTGAAGGTGATGATGGTGATGATGATAGTGATGATGATGATGATAGTGATGATGATGATAAGGATAATTGCGATGATAATGACGAGTGCGATGGTGTTGTCAGTATTGATTATAATGATGCCAATGATGATGACGGTAATAATGATGATGATGGTGGTGGTTGTGATGGTGATGGTGATGGTGATGGTGATCATGATGGTGATGATGACGGTTGGTACTGATGGTGATGATGAATGTGATGATGTTTATGAAGATGATGATGTTTATGAAGATGATGATGATAATGATGGTTATAATGCAAAATGTTGATCACGGTTATATGAGGCTGTTGTAGTGTGGATGTGTACCGATACGAAATTTAGTTTTAGGAAAATGGGAGATATGAAAGTCAGGAAATCATTTAACGCTAGTGAAATTGATGATGCTTATGGTGATGTGGTGTTCGTTTTGCATGACATAAAAAATGATTCTCATCTTTCAACTATATGCCACACTTATAATCAACATAAAACTGAAGAAAAAGTTGGACGAAGTAACAAAATTAACAAAAGGAACATGGTATGACGCTCGGAATGGTTTTTCATGACAAGTCATTTAGGCACACATAAAATCATTAAATCATTACGCGCGGCAAACACAGGACATCGTCTGCACATTTCTCTGATTTTACCCTTGACTGGACGGGTTTCCCCGCCTTTCCCAAGGGTCAAAATGAGAGTTTTATTGCGATATTAGCTGGCAAGATAGTGAGAAATGCAACGACCGCTAAATACGCGCGAATGTAGCTTTTAAAAAATGCGGGTTTTACGGTGCTTTAGTTTCAACAGTCATCTCCCTGGTTTCAACATTGGAGAGAACATACTGGTTTGAAAGAGAAGATGATGGTTATGATGCGAAAACTTTTCTCGTTTAACATTTATATTGTACATAATACAAATAATAGTGTGTTCTTGTATAGGGCTTATGTCTGTAAAATTTGACACTCTTGGTGCTCATCAAATATTACCACTGCTTTAGCGTGGCTGGAATTATGGCGCTCTTGCATTTCATTTAATAAAATTCCTACCAGTTACCCTTTTACCTCGCCTAAGTCGGGGGTTAATGTAGATTAATGTATTGCCAAAGGATGCTAGTGCTGTGTTAGTGCTACATAAAGTAATGCACAGTTTTTAGTCAGTGGAAGTTCATAACGATATTTTGCTATAGGCCTCCACTTGAATCCAGGATTTCTTTAGAAATCATGATAAGTGTAAGAACATTTAGAATGGAACTTTGTTTTATCAGAAGTTAAAGAAGAAGAAGTAGAAGAAGAAAAAGAAGAAGAAGAAGAAGAAGAAGAAGAAGAAGACGAAGAGGAGGAATAAAAGAGAGAAAAGGTGAATATACTCGTGGCGAGCGAGAAAGCAAGAGAGAGAGAGAAAGAGAGAGATACAGACAGACAGTGAGAAAGGTTTTTATGGAGTCGTAGAAAAGTGAACTAACTCCTCCTCCTTGTATTCCTGTATGTATGCGAGTAATTAATTGCGCTATTCAATTACATACATTAATTTGTGACACTAATTTAATGAGAGCCGCGTAAAATTAAGGTTTAGCGGGTTTTGCAATACGGGAAGTGATAGCCAGTACATTCTAAATAAATCCAAAATGCATTATATGTCGTAAAGAGAGACAGAAAAGAGGTGTAATGTACCATTTTTCTTCTCACCCAATCTTCCGCATTTCCACCATTTTTCGACTGATTACCGCGACACTGTCCCCAAACTTGATCAACGGCGGGCGGAAGGCGACGGTGAGCTTCATGCCCAATCTCTGCCGTGCCCGTCGGCGTAGCCTGCGGCCATGCACCGCTCGGCAGCGATCGGCGTCAACTGATCTGTGGCATGAGCTGATATTATCTGACTGCGCAGGTAACTCGCGTCTTCCTATCACCTGACTCCGCCGGCTCTAATTTTCTGTCTCCCGCCAAAACGGATCTAATACACCGCACTGCGTTAAGACCCCACATCGCCCGCGGCCGTTTGCAAGTGAAAAGCGAGACAGAAGCTGGAGAAAACAACATACAACTTAAACCTCTATTTGCAGACAAAAATGTAGCGTTTGCTTAAGTCGGGCTATTTCTCTCTTCGTCTCATGCAGTCGGATGTAAAGTGAAGAGTTGTGATCCAAATATTACGATTTCAAATCTAATTTGTCAACACCACTTTCGACGGAGAGAGTCGGATTTAAAAGTTTAATAGAATTGAAAAGGGAACAGTACTAAATGTGTCTTGTGTTGTGTTAATGACGGAGATAGAGAGAGCCTCGAAGTGTTTTTCGTTTTTCAATTCCAATGAGGTTTAAAAGAAAGTGACAGTCATGATCATCTATGGAACATCAAGGTGAAAGAAAAAGCTGTTTTTGTCCTTTTTTTTTCTAAATCAAATTTTAAACTTAAAAGCAACCAGAGTAAAATTTGCTAAAACAACGAGTCAACAAAAAGTGGGGCCTAAGGGAACATGACACAACAAGAAAGAAAGAGTGAGAGAAAGAGAGTGATACCGAAAGACAGACAGAGACAGGAAGAGTAGAGAGAAAGAGAGAGAGAGAGAGAGAGAGAGAAAGAGACAAGGGGATGGAGAGGGGGCACTTACGTGAACAAATAGAGTGTTAAAAAGGTTTTCATCTTTTGAATGAAATGACCCAGGTTCAGCGGCAGGTACTTTTGAAGTGTATTGAACTTTTGCCTTTTCAAGATTATTCGTTATCAAACAGGTTTGAAACTTATTTGAAAAAAATCAAGAACGCTGCTTTTTATCTTTGTTTCTTATGCAGATAATCATAACTTAAACATACTCACTAAAATTACAGCGTGATGTTTTATTCAACACATGAACTCAATAACATCAGGCGCTATATGAATGCAGAATTATCTTCATTCCCTGGTTCACTCTCTTATTCCTATTTATTTCTTGTTTAAACAAAATTGTAACATGCATACATGCTGACGATAGATACAAAATTACGACTGTTTCAGTTGACAATCATTCATAATCTATTACCAACTAAAGTCTGGTTGGTCCGTATTAAAAGAATTGAACATGCAGCTGGCTACTTTTGTAGTAATGAAGATAAAAATCTCGAACACCTTTTTGTTTCATGTAAAGTTATAGAACAGTTTTGGTTAAACCTAAGCAGAGTTTTTTCGGAACTCTTTCTCCCCTCTATTTTGTCCACTAAAAATATCCTGTTTGGGCTGACCAAGCTTTTCAAAGTAAGAAACGTTTTCACCATTAATTTCCTGCGTTTGTTAGGAAAGCAATATATCTTTAGGTGTGGAATTACAGAAAACATGCCAGACGTTCATCATTTTTGTACATTATGTTAAATATTTTCAGACAGTAGAAAAGTTTATTGCTGAAAGACGCAACAAAATAGATAGGCACAATGTAAAATGGCGCTTAATTTCAGAAATTTTAGAAAATAATCCTGTTTAAGCAGTTTAGCAGATGATAGAACGCTGACTGAAATCCTATTTTTTCTGGGGGTATTTTGACGATCGCTGATGTTTTCTATTCTATATTCTATAGATCCATTTGATTTCTTCTTTGATCTATTGTTGTTACATGGATATAAAGTCTGTTTATTTGTATTATGTTTATGTTGAATGTAAAAATATTATTGGATCAATAAAAACTTATCTAATTTTTTAATTTTTTAATTTCCTAAAAACCCATTTTTACGTTAATAATAGCAATATCATGCATTTATTTCATGTTGTGAAACGGGGTACGTCATTTGGCATACCAGTCTGAAAAAGGACTTGATAAAGAAAATTATTTTTAAAAATCGCTGTAATTGAATTGTCATTTTCCCCCGAAAAAGTGGGCTGAAAGCTTTATCCTGCATACTAACATGACTGGTGTGATATAAAATGTCGCAGGGGAGATGATTCGACAATCTAAATGGCAAAATCCATCCACAGCTTTTCCATATAACTGGGAATTGAGGATTTAGACGTACGGTTTGTTTTGATTTCAATCAGGTAACATCGGAAAGAGTATAGACAAACGACCACATTAATGTAAAATGTGATCGGAAAGCATGAAAAGCGAAAAAAACAAACTGCAGGATGGTGATACATTTACGTCTTTACATTACAAATAAAACAAACTTTTTATTCTCTACTGCAATGAATCCATCTCCCTTTTTTGTTTCATTGTGATTAATCATGATCGAGTATCAAAGTTTCGAATAATAGCACTATGGCACTGAAAAGAAAATGACGACCGGATATTGTAAAGTATTATCAGATGATGATGAAGACCATACCCCCACCCCCTCCCAGCCCCACCTCTTATTATCAAATAACCGAAAACCAGGCAGTCTCCATCTTGTATTCGGACAGCAATCTTCGATTATTTTCTACTCTTTGACATCTTACTTTGTATATTGTAATGGTAAAACTACAATGCCACCTGCATACTACTCTTTACATACAGGTTTGGAACGGAAATCAATTCTTTGTTTTAGAGTGAAAATGTACACTAAAAAGTAGTGGAATTACTTCTGATTTGCAATAGATTAAACTATAATTTGGAGAGGATTCACATCCGATACGTTTATAGGAAGCACTAATAATTATGAGTTTTTTAAAGAGTTGGATTTCCTTTTCATTCTTCTGAATTAAGAGATTAAAGTGCCTTGAATCTTCATACAAGAGATGTCAGCCCCAGGAAATTGGGGGCAGACACCTATGACAAAGAAGCCGCCGGCATTATTCACACAAAGGGGAACAAAAGAATACTGTGAAAGCAATCATGCCAACTAAACTTGATTCATTCTTGCATAGCGCATCTTTTTTTTTTTTAATAAAAACTGAATTCCATATAGTTACATGTATATCAAGTATACTTTTAATAGTGACAACACAGAGAAAACAAAAACATAGAAGTTTATTAATCACTGGAAGCTAAGGAAATGGATACTCTTGTCACGTTTGCAACAAAAGAGTTGACAAAGAAATGTCAATTTGATAAATATTTAGAATCATTGGTTTTTATATGATCGTTACCTACGTGCGGTGATAACATGTTGTAACGTCAGAACATTCTCTTTGTTCAAGGAAATAAAATCACTGCCGCTCTACTACCGTTATTTTAAATCAAACAGTGATCAACTAAGATTATAACATAAATATCTAGCAGGCAGAAATGAAATTTGCTTTTAAAATAGGCAGATAAAGAGAAGCTAATTATGGAAAATGCAGATTAAAGGACAATATAAATCTCAGTAGAATGAATTACACAACTGCAGATTACGGCTAGTGAAATGAAGTCAAGAAAAAAGGCAGGAAACTAATTGATAATATTTCTAAAGAAATATCTTTGCTTTCAAGAATTTAGCCCGCCAGAGAAAGAGAATGAGAGAGAGGCAGAAAGTAAATCGGAGAAATGGCGCCAATCTCGCTTCAGTGATTCGTCCAATGTCAACCGACCAATCAGAAAGCTCAGTTGACTTCGCTATACATCCACTATACAACACACACACTCAGGGTATGCACATAATGCATGGCATACACACACACAGTGACAGTGCACACACACGGGGCAATGCAGACTTGCAAGCCCCCAACTTTGTATCCCCGTACTCTCCAAAAAGACGCGCTGTATTTTTCTGCTTGAAGGCGACACTTTTACTCCACATCATCACAGCTTGCGACTAGGAAATCACTGGGCTAGCTCGGCTAATGACTGGCTGATAGACGCACATCTTCGCACATCTTCTGAAGATCAAAACGCAGTCACAGCAGGCTGGCGGGAACTTTTACGCCAAATCGAATCCCGGTCTTTTTTTGCTTTCTACAGAGAACCTACATGCACCAGGTAATTTTACTTTACTTTACACAATTCCCTCTTTAAAATGTTTTGAAAACTGACATGTATCTATAGGTTTTACATTGACTGGATTATGTGTCAGTGGTGATTCTTCATTATTTGAATTTTGAGTTTACCGGGGTTTTTTCCCCTTCTTTTTATAGATTATTATTAAGAATGAGCCGAACATGTTTACACTTTGTACAGCACATGTTGCAATATTTATTCGTCTATTAGTCTATTGACTATTCAGATAACAAAGTATGCTAGCTGAGAAAAAACATGTACTTTTGTGAATATGTCCCTTTTCTGGTATCAAAAGGTAACACGGTCTACCTTCGAAAAAAATCAACTCAAGAGCAATCACGTTTTTGATTATTTTGATTTTTTTTAAATCATGATCACGTAATATGCGTAAAAATCTTTTTGCAACGTTCGCACATTGCAAAAGGTGACGTTTAAGGCCATCGAAATTGTCTTAGGTTGACTTTTCGTAAAGTATAGTTGCGATTGTGTCAGTTTTTTAAAGGATAATTGCTCGTTTTGCTTTATATAATTTTATAAATATCTTCTTCAGTTGATATCTATGTGATGCATACTACAATACAACAGAAGTAATTATGCTTGGTTGAGTAATTCTTGGGATCAATGCAAATGAAATTGTAATTTTGGTATTTAATGTGTATTTTAGTCGAGCATCAGGAAAAGTTATTTCAGCGTACATGGGTAATTCAAATTGTTTTTCCAATTACATTTAATGTGTTTACATTGATTGTTTAAAACAAACGGCATCCTGTATAGCTGTGAAACTATTTACTTCTACTCAAATGATTTGTTTGTAGTTATTGTTCTTTTCTGACAGATCTCTAAAAAATTAAACAAACAATTATCTTCACAATCTAAATAATCATATTCAAATAAGAGCCATGGTAGCAGAACTTATTGATGTAAAATATGGATCCTTATTATAGGTAACAAATGTCTCTATAATCAATTTGATTTCTTAAAATACATCGATCATAAAAACTGTACTTTTGTATTTGGTATAATTCATCTTTAAAAAAATCGTAATGATAAGAACTTGATGTTTTGGGGGTACTTTTTAATCTATTTCAAATTCTAAATACATGTTAATGGCAATGAACGCTTACCTTCTCTAAAATCCATGTGTTTTTTTAGCATGGTTGATGGTAATATTTACGTTTTACTGATTTCACTGTGTTTGCACAAAGTATGCAATAATCACAATTCATTGTTTGAAATTGATGTGCTTTAACATCTTTAGATATAGATGAAAAAATGTGACGTGTCGTGCGTTTTTCTTTTGGTGAAATAAATGTAGAACGATGACAGAAATAAAAACATTTATTCATTTACCACCTCATTCAATCTTCATTTTTTGTTCAAATATGCGTACCCAGGTATACGGTTGAAAAGGTGAAATATGATATGATTATGCCTCTACTATTTATTGCTTTGTGATTTAAGTAGAGTACTGGGATGAGTTAAACTTGCTATCAAATTTGTCTGTAACATTTGTAATACAGCGCTCTCTTTTCTTCTCCATATTTGGTTGAGTTGCTATCAATATAGCAAAGTAGAGTAGGAAATGAGTTCAATCAACATGGATTGCTAAATTAATTGCAATATCTTATGGAATCAAGTAGTAAGGCTTTCTGTCATTTGATAGCCGGGATTTGAGCAAAATACCAACAAGCATTGTAAATGCTTTCCCCTTCTCAAGGCTTATATACATACATAATGTATGGATGCAAAAATGTTGACATTATGATATGAAAAGGGAAAGCACTCGGTTCTGATTCGATGATATTTGCATATCATTTTCATATTTTTCATCAACTCTGCATGTTAAAAAAACTTTACTCCATTTTATTACAGAAATACAAGCAGAAACCTCTACTGACAAAGAGCCGTAGGACCTCGCCAAGCTACTCCGTGGGAAGGGCTGGACAATGCATAGAGGACCTCCCGATGAAAATAATCTGTAGCAGTTTGACTAAGTAAAAACAATCTGAGCTGTATTGAATAAAAGGGAGAGTGTCATTATAACGGGCACAGAAGAAATAGCAACGGATTCGAAACACAGAACTGAGACGGATTTGTGCTTTTAAGCGGAGAGAATCGAGAGACTTTGTGGTAATGATGGCTGCCGAGAGGAGAGATGGACCCCTCGTGCTAGGGTCGCCGAGAGATACGGGGAGTGAACCTTGTAAGTATGCCCTCTTTCTGAAGGTTGCTAAAAACATAAATTTTTGCTGTTATTGTATAATCGCTTTAACATTTTTCTTGACTTTTAAGATAGAGAAGGCATTTATTGATAATTATGACGTATAAAATGGCAAAAGACTGAAGTTGAATTGAATGTTGCTGTTAAATTCAATACCCCAGCAAGACTTGCTTTCGAAGCTGAGAAGTCGTGCTTCTATAATTATGTTTCCCTGTCCAATAAGCTATACAAATATAACCACTTAAAAGTTTTTAAATACTGTCTTTAACTTATATTGACACTACTGTCGACATCCTAAACTATTACAATTCTTCTTCAACTACTACTACTTCTACTACTACTACTACTACTACTACCCCATTACTACTACTGCTACCACTACTACTTTTACTGCTACTACTACTATTACTACTACTACTACTACTACTACTACTACTACTACTATTACTACTACTAATACTACCACCACTACTACTTCTATCACTACTACTACCACTACTATTAATACTACTACCACTACACTACTACTACCACCACTACCACTACTACTACCACTACCACTACTACTACTACTACCTACCTACTACTACCTACTACCACTACTACCACTACTACTACTACCACCCTCATTACTACTACTACCACCACTCTACTACTACCACTACTCTACCACTACACCACTACTACCACTGCCACCACTACTACCACCGTATCACCACTACACCACTACCACTACCACTCCCACTACTACCACTACTACTACTACTACTACTACTACTACTACTACTACACTACTACTATACTACTATTACTATTACTACTACTACTACTACTACTACTACTACTACTACTACCACTACTACGACTACTGCTACTACTACTACCACTACTACTACTACTACTACTACTACTACTACTACTATTTCTACCTTTACTACTACTATGCCTGCTTTTACTATTACCTGAAAATGTGAGTAGTAGTAGTAGTAGTAGTAGTAATAGTAGTAGTAGTAGTAGTAGTAGTAGTAGTAGTAGTAGTAGTTGTAGTAGTAGTAGAAGAAGTAGAAGTAAAAGTAGAAGTAAAAGTAGTTATTATAGTAATGGTAGTTGTAATACTGGTAGTAGTATAGTAGTAGTAGTAGTCGTAGTAATGGGAAGTAGTAAATAAGAATTGTAATAGTGGAAAGGATGTGGAGATGAAGAAGAAAATTAAGAAGCAGAAGAACAAGAAGAAGAACAACAACAACAAGAAAAAAGGAAGAAGAAAGATTAGAGGAAGAAGCAGGTGTAAGAATGGGAGGAAACGGACGAGGAGAAGGAGGAGGAGAATGAGAAGAAGAAGAAGAAGAAAAAGAAAGATAGTGGTTACAATGGATAACAAGAACAACAGGTGATGAAAAAAATCTAGCAAAAACAGAATGGGAGAAAAGAGCAAAGCCATTGAAGAAAGAGTAGGAGGGATATATAATTTCATTTATTGAAAGGAAAGTACTTTCAAATTAACTAAATGACCTTGTCCAATCTGGTTCCAACTCCCCTCCCCTGCCTTTTTTGGTAAGTAGACTTCCTCCGAGATAGACATGATATCATATTAATCCAATAAAACGCATTGTCAACACCCCCTTTCATCATTTAATCCGTGTCTTTTCATGGTTATAAGTTTAATTTCCCTTTCATACTTTACAAAATCGTTGGCAGTATCAATGGAAGTAGGACGGACTCCGCCACCTTCGGCGTGAACGTCGGCACCTCTCATAATACACAATGCATAATTGGGTGTAAAAATTCATGTTTTTTCAGCTCATAATTTAGAAGGGGTGCTTGTTTTGTCACCATTATGAGAGCGGTTGCCACTGAGTGGGGGTAAACTCCCCCGGGGCACGCCCTGTAAAGCCGGCCACGCATTGCCACGCCGCCCCGTTTCGCTTTCTCAATGGGCGAGTGCGTACCAAATTCACGACCGTGCTGACGGTATTGTACGTGCCTCGAATTTCCTTGTTGTACCCATGTTCTCTGTTTCAATTGGGGTTTTGTGCACATAATTGCGTCACCATAATTCTCGGTCCGGCGCATTGGTTTTCCCAAGGGAAGGTTTGTGGTTCAGGTCGCATCCATCTCCTCCAATGACAATGTAAAAGATTATATCGGCAATCATGATATAATAAGGGCCCATTTATCTATTTCCTTTGAATAAATTTTCATAAAATGCAGCAATAAAAATGATGGCGCCACACTCGAACAGCAGGAATATCTGCTGTAGGCCTATGTGCAACCTTCTATCGGAGCCCTTACAGCCCTTATAAAAGATTCTCTAGACCGTTAACATAGTTATATATTTTTTCTCTTTACTTGAAGAGTCATAAATGTGCCTCCTATCTTTCAGAAACGTGCAGAAGTTGCGACAGTTGTGATTTCAGGCTTTTTTGTTAATGTACAATTTTATTAAATATAATATATGTACATACTGGATGATGAGTCGAAGGTCCCGTTTGAAATGCATTTTAGCTAATCGTGGTTTATTGTTACAGCTCAAATTTGCAACGTTTTCATATGTGTTCCTTGGGAGCATTTGATTTGTTATCATACAAAATTTACACAATAATAATAGATATACAGATTCTCAACCATTCACACACACACGTGGACACACACGCACCCCCGCAAACACACACAAATATACATAAATGTATGTATATATATATATATATATATATATATATATATTATGTGTCTGGGGTGTGCGTGTGTGTGTGTGAATGGTTGAGAATGGTTGAATGGTTGAGAATGTATGTACAGGTATGTGTGCGTGTGTGTGTGTGTTGGTGTGTGCGTGTGTTTGTGAGTACACCCTTTTGAAAAAGAACAAGAAAGATTATAATGTAACCATTGAGTTCGCTACACTGTTGCCATGCAATCAATGTGTTGTACAATAAATGTCGCACAGAATGTCAACTCTATCATTGCTTTAAGGCTTGTGTTTTTAATACATCTTTGTAAAACGTTACATGAATATATTGCTAGCGGGGGACACACCTTTGTTAGATATTGTAGATATACAAACACAAGTCAGAATATATCTTTTGTCTTGTGAGATCGAACATAGAGAGAGAGAGAGGTGGGGAGAGAGAGAGAGGTGGGGAGAGAGAGAAAGGGGGCGTAGAGATTCAAATATTTCTATTGATGCCGAAAATTATTTCAAGAATGTAAAACAATTTTTTTTTTTGACAGTGTGCAACCAAATATGTATGAAGATATATTAGATGTATGGGTGATTAAGTGGAATAAAAATGATTGTTCGAAATAACATCACTTCAAATTAAAAATTCTTCAGTGATATGAATAACATTGTAGAAACCTATCAAAATCGACAATATTTTCTAGGCCTTTCTCGATATCTCCTTCCTGTCTTTTATGGCAAGATGAAGCAGGTAGCACTCGATAGCACAGAATATTCAGTTAATACGGTGGGATAAATGCATGCTTATCGACATCCCCTGGCTTGGACAGGTATAGGGTACGTTATTATTTCTTAGTTATTTCTTATCAATTACTAGGTCACTAAGACAGGTAAAAATGGAAGTACAAACATTTAAATGTAACATGTGAACAAGGAAAGGGTATTCGAGAGAAAATAATTATATCCCCAGGAAATAATTTAATTTATTCTTTTTTTTTCTTCTCCTCCCTTTAAAGCGGACTTCTCCGCCTATTTCCTGGGCCCTTACATAGCCCCCGATTATTAAGAGGTAGTGATGAGAAGTCGTGTGACAGTAAAATGCAAGAAATGCCTGGCTAATCACTACAAATGATTTGCATAAGATTCCATCTAGGCTGTGCCTTATTTGACCTCACTGAGGAACAGTAATCGGGAGTTTATCCGAATCAACTCCGCAAATCGGGCTACGTCGTTTCAAAAGCCATTCAAATTGGTATTTTGCTGCGATTATAACTTCTGGTTGGAGGTTCGTGAGTTATTGGGCATTTTCCTCTTCAAATCCCTAATCTCGCGAAGCGTCCTACGGGGGACAACATCTTTCACTTAATCTCTCCTTTTTTCTTCTTGGAAAGATAGTTTTCTTTGATTTCTGTCATCGTTTGTCCTTACCATTTGCTTGAAACGATCACAATATACATATCTTGTAATTTCACAAAGATCAAAGTCAATTTAAAAAAGTTGATGGTAGTCTTAAGGCGAACTTTCCTGGATTTAGCCGAAGTGAATTAGTCACAGATCCATAATTAACGTTTTAATTTCGTCAAGAAATTGATTTTTATATATTTGCAGGACAGATATATCGAACAAGAAGAAACATTGACATTTTGTCCCTATCCCCAACCTTTCTTATTAAAAGTGAAGATCTCTAACCTATATGTGAGAAATTCTGTTTGCAATTAGGGTCAAACTCGCTGGGGTTTTATTTTCGTATTAACTTTTCGAGGTCGTGATATTGGCATTAGTTTATAATCAAGAGGATCTTCATATAAAATAATCAAATAATTATGAAAATTCATAGTCATGAATTGATCACTCGGTCACAACATTAGTGTTTTTATTTATTTATTTGTTCATTAATTTCATTTTTTTTGTTGCTTTGCTTTGTTTTGTTTCTAGTGGTATACCTTCCATAGGTTTCGTATCATTATTGTCACCGATTGTGTAGAATCATAAACATAAACTTCAAGATTACGTAATTATGCAGAATTTTGTATTTAATGGAAAATTAAAATATATACATTGTACATTTAACTTTATGGTAATCTCGACCTTTTCAAAATACATGAAATGATAATACACACCATGTTCCTTTTTCTATTGATTTCTTTTGATGACGTATTAAAATAAAAGACGCAGAAGCATCCGGTTATTCAAACAAAATTTTAAGTGCCATTTTTTCTTTTAGATTTTAGATTATATTGAGCTCTGTTTATCTCTTTATACTATTGAAGATATATAACGGCTGATATTATATTTCACTTGTAATTGAGCTGACAATCAAATCAGTACATAATTTGTATATGACAAATTAATGGAAGTTTGATATACATTAAATACGATTCCTAATATTAAAGTCAACATAGTCAGATTGTACATCAAATAGGACTGTTTGCAAATGTTATGATGATGATTATAATAATAATAGTAATAATAATGATACTACTACTATTACCAGTGGCGGATCCAGGGGGAGGGCCCGGGGGCCCGGGCCCCCTCCCCTAGAAAAAAAAACAGTTAAAACAGCCTTTTTGGTAAAAAAAAAAGAAGATGGGCCCCCTCCCCTGGCGCTGAAGGGGGGGTGGGTGGTGATTTAAAAAAAAGATTCCATTTTCGGAGGCCCCCCCCAAAAAAAAAAAAAAAAAAAAAAATGTCTTGCCAAAGGACGTTAGTGCCGGGCTGAGAAACGAACCCTCAACCCTTCGATTGAGAGTCAAGTGAATAAACCACTATACCACAATAAAAAGATGCCTCTGCAAAAGAAGGAACCCATTTTATGGCTTTCCGAAACTGGATTCCTACGTCTATACATTATGGGGGCAGTTTATGTAGTGTGAGGACAATTTTAATATTGCTTCTGCGACAATATTATTGATATCATATTTCACCTCCTTATCAATATCAACGTTAATTTATTCCAAGTCATCAAAGCATCGATTTCATTTTCTATCGCATACCAGAGTAAGGGTTACACAGGGGTTGTAAGCTGAGATAATGTAAACATCAAAGGCGGGCAATTCGTAATTCTTTGAAAGGATTCCTTTTTTTCTCCAAGCGTTTTAAGCAAGGCGTTTGAAATGGCGTGCGTTCTGTTTTCGAATATGCCTTAGTAAAGACAAATTATGATTTTTGAGGAATGCTTTACCTGACTGCTAAGAAAGCATGTATTATGCTTGTAAGTAAACTACCAGGCGACCGACGGCTTTAAGTCCTCTCCAGGGGACTTGGTAATAAGGGTTTAAAGCCTACCCAAATGACTTGGTTTCGAACCCGGGACCTTCCGGTTACAAGACCACTGCTCTACCACTGAACCATCGCGCCTCTAAGCAAGGAGGACTCTCATTATACTGTTATTATTAACATTATTGCTATTTTCACTCTTATTATCACTTAAATATTAGCATTATAATTATTATCATCATTATGATCATCATCATCATTAGGTTTTTTTTTTGGGGGGGGCACTGAGTTTGAATAGTGGCACGTCTTGAATATTATGTTTGAAATATCCCTTTCACTTATTTTATTTCTCCTTTTCGCCTTGTCTGTCGCCTTGCAGTCGTTTACAATTTCGATTATCTTGCTATTTATAAAGGGAACCTAATGCTTAGTAAGCCTGTAATTACCTATAGTGTATTTGTTTTAATACTCTATACGATATAGGAATGGGGGCGATTGAAATTAATTTGATAATTGGTTCTTTAATGTCTCTGACTCCAAAAACAAAATCATCAGAGTCAGTCTTTTATGTCAGTTATGAAAAAAGGATTCTTCTTTAAAGGTACTATGTCCCATTTGCAGGCCAAAAAAATGAAAAGGTTAAATTCCAACGGCATTTGAAAGACAATACTAATTTAGAACTTCCCCAAAAAAGAGGGGGCTTGAAAATGTCTTTAAGTGGGAAAATAACGACTATTAGTTGTCGAATCGACTTAGGAGCTATAGAGCCAGTAAGTAATAGTCTGATTTTTCAGACCATTGTACCGAATGGTCGTACGTTTTATGCTGCGCAAAGATTCAATCAGTTTAATTTTGGCCATTACAAGAAGTGGGTTATTGATGTAGACAAATGCTCATGTACCCTTTACAGCTCATTTTATGTATGTTATTACCAAAGATGAAAAAGCCAGTCAGTCACTCAATAGTGTCTGACAGTGAAGTCTAGCAAGTAAACGGGTTTCCTTGCATAATTTGAATATTAGGACACTGCTAACATTTAAATTTCACTGATAGGACATACATGACATATTCATAATTCCTGCAAAGTTCTACAGAATTTGATGTTGGCTGCAAAAGGGACATAGTATCTTTAAATGCCCTAATATTCGGAATACCGTGGAAATGGCCATGAGAAGGTTTGACAACATTTTTATGTCAGATGTGTGTGTAGTCCCATACACCCATTTGTGTATGATGTGAGTTTGTTTTTTTAGGAAGATTTGGTTGCTTTCTTTTCATTTTAATGTTCCCAAACCTCACAGTATATCCTTCCCGATTGTTTCATGATGTTATCGCATTATCAGTACTCAACTTTATCTGAAAGAAAGATTTGATAGATATTTGATATGATATTTCTCACATCTGAAATTGTCCTGTAACTGACTATATAGGCATATAAAGCAACCATCGCCTAATATAATGACCATGAGTTTAGGCGCCTAAAAGTTCTTTAGAGAACCAGATCAACAAAATATGCCACAGATTCCATGGTCACTCAAGCGTGGCAATATTAATATCGCCCTATCGTCCACCAAGGACCAACCGCGAGACTGTACATGTATATACTGCGGAATCAAGCGGCATAAATCTGGCTTCTTGAGACAACATTTATTAGAGGGCAATAAAAACAAAGGTCCAGGATTAAAATTCTAAAGTGAAAGCGGAGATGAGGTCGATTGGTTAGCACGTGTTGTACGATAATAGCATCGATTTTTAAAAATATTTTCACAAGCTTTCATTATTAATGTTGGCTTTCATTTGAGATATTAAACCATATTGGCATTTGAGATCTTGTCTTAAAATGAAAGATCAATATATGGGATTTTGTATCTTTCACGGTTGACTGAAGTCATAATATCACTGCAAGTCATGCATGATACCTTGTCGCATCTCATTTTTTGTGTCGTGGGGATCATGAGATTCCACTGTACAGGAATCAGAACTTAGGATTCAACATAACCTGTGGTGATGGAAAACAAAATGGCATAATAATAATTCTCCCATTGATTATGACACGTGTAAATTGCTTCAACCCCCCCCCCATTGTTTGGTTTTCTTTTATTCATATTCGTATACATTAATTTTGATAAGAAAAATAAATCAAATGAAAAATAAATAATTAAGATCATTATCGACTGTGAATGGGATGTCTTAGTGGATGTTGATTTATTGCTTTCTCTTTTTTTAATTATACGGAAACGTGGCGAAAGGAAGAGAGGTGAGGAAGAGAGAGAGAGAGAGAGACAGGGAGACAGAGAGACAGACAGAGACAGAGAGCGAAAGAGCGGTCAAGCAAGGCTTGTCTTATATGTTGACCCGCGTCCTTAAACGATTCATTAAGCCCTCAGAAAAATGATCAAACACTCGAGACAATCAAATCGCAGCAATATCCGTCACAATAGTCATCAACTACCATGTGCAAGGTGCAAAGCCACAACCCCCCCCCCCTTCTTCATCTGAAGTGTTGGTCCTTGTACCCCTCTTCCTGCACCCCATTCTGGGAGCGCCGCGCTGTTTAAGGTGTGCGAGGGTTAATACGGGAGTCGAAGACCCGTTAGTTTGTCAACCTATCCCAAGTCCCCGAAGGGCTATTGACTTTTTGAAGTAGAGTTGACAGAGAGCGAGTGGTTTTTTTGAAGGGGGCTGCCGCTAATCATATCAGGGGGTGAGTGTGCCCGATGTATGCAGGAAGGATACTGCCTCGAAGTGTGACGCCCCTTGTTTAATTGATTTCTCCTGGCATGAAGATATATAAAACGTGTAAGGGATCGCGAGACAGGGACGTGAGGGGTGGAGGTACGTTGGAAAAGCGACCCGTCAAGCAGCGGCGTATAGCTGTCGTTCTGGTAGCTGTAATTAGAAGTCGAGATGGGATGCGGGCGACAGGCACACTTGCAAAATTAAATCAAAGAGAGAGTATAGGGAGTAGGCGATCTAAAGAGCAATATCTCACGACTGACAATCTAAAGGTTTTTGACGACAAGGGGGAATATCAAGAAAGGAGGGGAAAAGAAGAAAAATCAAGACGCAAGATTTTGTTAAGACGTACGCGACGGCGGGAATGTTTATACAGATGTAGTTGTTTCCCTTTTGATTCTGCGAGTTTGATGCAGTTAGGAGCATGGCGCATGACGGGTTCGTGAAATGACGTTCGGAGTGCCTCGATGGATCGCCCCGGCCTGGCCCGGCGAACGAGGCAGTGAGGTACACCCCCAAAGCTGTGCAAATTCCCAGTGTTGGTTAAACGCGGAGCCGAGGTTGCAGCAACACGCCCGATTGTTTATCTGGTTTCGATCGCCAGCCATCGATCCCGGAAGGGTCTACATTTCTCGCATGTTTGCCAGCGCGCTTTGCCGCACACAATCACACCGTGATATGATATATTGTTTCCTCAGCGTTCAACTTTTTGCGCTGGAAGAAAACGATGAAGAAAGAAAGAAAGAACAAACGAAAGCAACTTTGACGTAAAACGAAGATGAAAAAGATATTGCATACAAAGCGCAATCAACATTTAATGATTGAGAAAGGTCGGGGAAATTAAGGAAAGTGAAGAGAGAAGACTTTCCTTATTTGCCCCACCCCGCTGGTGGCACGGGGGATTGAAAATTAAATTTCTTATCGGCGAAATGATTTCTCTTCTCCGTTGAGATTTGTTGATACTGGAAGTATGAGTAATAGCCTCGGGACCGTTTGGAAACTCCGAGAAGGCAATGAGTTAAACAAAATATATTCCAAGATGGGAATAAATGTAGAAAGGACTAGAGAGTAAGATTGGGGCAGGGGCGGAAGAGATTGGTTATGAAGAATTGAAAGTCTTGTTTGGGCTAGCGGGTACAGGTGTTAAATCCTTGCCGACCCGCTCGCTCCCCAAAGGGAAGATCTGATACTCGCCAAGCGCCTGGATGCCTCCTAAACAACTTTGCCTCTTATGTCCGTGTTGTGAATTGTCATTTCGTAAGCTGATGACCTCTACTCAAAACTGTTTCCCGAGCAAGATTTGAAGTTATTTATTTTCTTTCATCTCTCTCCTTCTCCCTTTCTTGTTATTATCTTTTCATCTAAAATGTTTTAATCGCCATAATGCTGAATTTAAGATATCAAGGTTTAACTTGTTTTACGATGGTAGTTGATTGTAAAATTACAAAGTTGAGAAGTAAGAAGACTTTTGTTTCATATTATCTTTTTTTCTTATGACATACCTTACAACTACAGAAACAGCAGTCATAAATATAAATATATGAAGTCGTACATTATTTTGTTTAATATTCAGCGAATGCAGTTGTGATTAACACACATGTGGTGCACAGGGAAATGTTTTGCCTATTTTATGAAATCTTTCGACTTTTTTCCATTTTGTTCTTCTTTAAACAGCGATCCAAGCAACTTAATTACTAATGTCTTAATCTTCCACGCTCCAGTGATGAAACTGATTTTCTTACAGTAATATGTTTTAATTTGTTCCCGGTGATTTCAATACAAGCTTACATTTTCCGGCATTCCCTATTTTATGGTCATCTTTACAACAATAACATCTATTTAAAACACAATGTACTTTCTTACAAATAAAAATGCAATTTCAAGTAATAATATACGACAAATACTTCTCAAATGAAACACAAAATAAAATGCGTCTAATATTATTATGCATCCCACTTCTACCTTGTCTCTTCATGCAATAAGGAACAAACATGAACTATATTCTCATTTTTTCATCATCTGTTGCCTGGGGTGAACAAACGGGCAATCAAGTTCCCGCACTTTTTTTATTGGAGAAAAGTCACCGCTGTTTCATTTTATCATCCCATCAAACGCTTTCCAGTACTCGGAGAACGTACGGAGTGAAAGTTTAAATAAGGGAAAGTGTTCCCCGCTATTTTTGCATCTGTTATCTCCGGGCGTTTGTGCGCTCGGGAAACGCTCAGGCTCGGCCAATTATGGCGATCTTATTGAGTGCTGTATGAACTTCTATCGTGGATGATTTATACTTTGTTCTGTAATAAAAAAAAAAATATATATATATAAGGAGAAAGGGCCAGGTAGATAGGGATACATATATAGGGAGAGATAAAGCATTATAGAGACAGAGATGCGACAGAGGGGGAGTGACAGATGATATGGAGAAAAGGGAGAGAGTGAGCTAAAGAAATTTACACGCATGAAATGAAATAACTCTGGAATAGAAGAATATTGATGAAATGAAATTGAGAAAGTTTGACAAATTTGATAAAATGACCATCAAGCAGAAGCCACACGGAAGTAGATATCAAAGAACTTTCAGAGAATAAGTATTTTCTATGACTCTATACTATGAAACTATGAAACTATTCGGCTTGGGAATGTTGGGTACGACTTAAATAAAGCACGTACGCACGAAATCTGGAATATGATCGCATTCTATGGGATAACTTCTTCGTTATTCTTCATTTACCATTCAAATGTATGTCGACAATAATTATGTATATATATATATATATATATATATATATATATATATTACATGTATTTAAACCATATCATTATATTACAACACAACCAACAACAAAAACAGATTTCAGGCGTATCACGGGGATAATCATTCTAAATATCAAGTATCATGTGCTCTTTATGGTAAAAAAAAAAAAAACTCACACACACACAAACACACACACAAATTATTTATACAAAAAACCAAAACAAACAGACACCAAAATTATTGTATTTTTATCCGTCATGATGATTCGATAGAGTTCATGTCCCTTTTCCAACTTTGACATATTTAAGGAAGGGCTCATTGACCTGTGCTGGGTTTTTAATCTAGAAAGAGAATTATATAGGCAAATTATGATTTTAAACTTTAATTACGCAAATTTACATACATCTGAACGGGTTGAATGAAATTCTACTACCTCGAAAATGAGGACTTTCCTTCGCATGATATCACATTTCATATTCTATATGATTACAATATACATGTTTTACTAGTTTAAGGGATTCTCCCCTTTTTTCAATAATTATGTTTTTCTTTTTTATTCGGTAATTTATTAGTGAGCTTTCTATGTAACTTGGTCACATAACTGTGATAATATTTCATGCATGGGATTAATATTCTTGATGGCGTTTTGTGCGTGTGTGTGTGTGAAATTAGAACTGGGACGAGTTTTCTAAGCTAATAAGTGGTTTGTGATCTTACACTTTTGACTTATTTTTTTCGCACACCTAATTGTTGCCCTTTAGCTATATGAAATCATTACAGACTCAATGCGGAAATGGATATATACACAATATTTGATTAAAATGAATATATTGATCTAAATTTCATTGGAATTTTTCTTCCAACGTCGATTAATCCTGAAAAATCTTCGACCAATTTCCCCTGGCGATGCAATAAACAAATATTAAACATAAAAACGTGTCACGCTAAGCCGTTTTTTATGGAATTAGTCTGAGTTCCTATATTATATATAACACATATTTTGTTATTCTCTTGAGTATATGGTCGCAGCTTCACTATCTGATAAGGACGGAAAATAATTGAACAGTGAAATAGAATAAGATCTAACTACATGCATACCACAGGGCTGAACATTGTATACTCGGCATCAAGAGAAGAAAAAAGTTTATCGCCATTTAAAGTAACACTCATCATGCTCATTTAAATCATAAATCCTCGAAACACATAATACATAAGGCTATCATTTTACAGGCGGACATTACTAAACGTTTCTTATCGTATAGGACAAAAATATTAGATGGGAAGAAAGATCTAGGTGGTTTGTCCCAAACCACTACACCTGGGTCGAGTGTGGAAAATAAAGATCGATGTCTTGCAAAAGAATGTTAGCGCTGCGGCAGTAATTCGAACCTCGGACCGTGTGGTTTTACAGTCTGGAGGCTTAACCAATAGACCACAGCACACCTACCTTTTACTTAGTAACGTCTGGGACACACAGTGTCCCCACTGTGGTACGAAATTAGCTGACCGTCGACGAATATCAATGCCGTTTGACAAAATTCATTTTATGATTTGTACGTTACTTCCAAGATTTATAATAAAAAAACAAGATTAAATTAAACAGTTATGAAAATAAATGGAAAAGGGGTATTGTAATGAATGGAAAACATATATTTTATGCAAAGCCCTCTATATCTACAGAGATATATTAATATTCAGCCCTCTGGGAGAAAGAAAGCTTTTCTTCGCTTCGGTTCTGATTTCTGTCTTTATCAGATGTAGAAGTGGTATGATCGTGTATGCCTAGCTTTATATGGGGCTAGTTTGATATTTGCTTGGTTCTTCTGAGCTTTATGCACCTGCGCAGATTTGACTGATTAAGTTGTCAAATAGTTGTAGCCCCCGTGAAGGCAACAACAGTGTTCAGATTTATATTCTTTCCTCCTCTAATTCCATCATGTTGTCTTCTTTTCGTTGTTCTTCCATTCCTTCTTCGGGTTGACACGTTTATCTTGCGAAGCTTAATCTCTTACATCTGCTACCTACTCGGGTATCTGATCTCATCTGACACTCCTTTAACTTGCCAATACGAATATGTAATGATGTGTTTTTATTTATGTCTATTGCTTTCATTCTAATTCCTTTGAGTTTCCAGTTTTCCAATTTTCTTCTTATGTGTCCCCTTCATTATTTGCAGTCAATCATCATCCTGCAAATCTTGAAGCAAAAAGCTTTGGCTTTTTTTATAATCTTCATCCTCAGTGTTGAAAATTTATTTGTTAAGTATAGAATATTACAACATCCAGAAAATCCGGTAAAATTATGTTCATGTTAAAAGAAGAAAAAAAATGTTTTGTTTTTTCTTCACCTTTAACACGCATGCACATTTTTGTTGTTACCATACATTTCCCCTTGAAAATACACACACACACACACATACACACACTCTCCCTTTCTCTCTCTCTCTCTCTCTCTTTCTCTCTCGCTCTCTTGGTCAGTTGAAGTCAAAGACAACAAGCATGACAATAGTGCAAAGACTCGCCTCTTTAGGATTCTCACTTGTAATATATTTTATCCCAAATCAGTAGTTTGTTTCGATCGCAAAGACTTTTGTAAAAATCAGCTTCAGGGAATTTCGCTAGCCTTTTCCATCACTTTTTGAAATCTCCGAACATCATATTGACGTTTCCGTAATCCGAATAGGATTTCTATGGGATAAACAATATGGTATCTTTCAAGAGTCTTTGCACGGGGCAAATGACACTGTGGAAAAAATGGGTTAAAATTTTACCTGCATTATGGTTTCTTACCAAATTGTGGGTTTAGTTTACTCAATATTGGGTAACATTTCAATCAACAAACATGCATGTTTCCGCTTTACCAATATGGATGTGCAGTCATTTAAATTCAAAATGAATTGAAAAAACAAACATTTTTCTTATCAAACCTTCTTACCATTATTTCCTCTGCAGGTATGAAGCGTATATGCCCGGGTTTGACATGCACTGTTTGCGGCGATATCTCAAGCGGCAAGCACTACGGCATCTATGCCTGCAATGGGTGCAGCGGCTTCTTTAAGCGAAGCGTCAGAAGAAAGCTGGTTTACAGGTAAGGTTTAATTCGATTCTTAAAGGAGTTTTGGTATAGTGGTGATGATGCTTATGGTGGCGACGTCGATGGTGATGGTGCTAATGGTAGTAGTGTTTGTGATAGTGTGTTCATAGTTTGAGGATGGTGGTGGTGGTGGTGGTAGCAGTTGTGTTGGCGGTGTTAATGTTTATAATGCCAGTGTTGGTGGTGGTGGTGTTGGTGATTGTGCTAGTGGTGTTGGTAGTGTGGTTGGTGGTGTAGATAGTGAGTAGGTGTTGGAGGGAGGGATGGATATGATACTGGCTATAATGTTGTTGGTGGTAAGGTGGAAGTGGTGGTGGTGGTGGCGGTTGTGGTGATGGTGTTCATGTTGGTGTTGTTGATGGTGGTAGTGCAGTGGCGTGGTGATGATGGCAGTAGAAAAGGTGGTGTGGGTGATGGTGGTAGCGGTACTTGTATTGGTGGTTGTGCTAGTATTGTGTTTGTGTTGATAGTGTTATTGATGTGGGTGGTGGTGGTTGTGATGGTTGCGGTAGGGTGGTGGTGGTGGTGATGATGGTGATGATAAGGGGAAGATTAATTTCTCTAGTGTAGAGGATTGCGTTAGGTTGTGAGGAGTTATTATCTTGTGAATACAAGGGGAACTAGGGCGGACTGCAATGCATTTCAAAGCGACCTTAATTATCCCTAAGAGAAATATAGTCTTAACATACCGTACTACAAAGAATAGCATCTGCTAAATTAAAACTTTAATTTCTCCTAATTTACTTAAATTGTGTCTCCAAACACACCGTTTCATCCTTTCCACTTGACTTCAGATATTAATTAACATCTGATTGATGATTGGACCATAAAATAACAAATCTCTGTTTATGTGGGATCAACACAAAGAGACGAATGCTGAAATTAATATGAATTGTTTATTCTATCAAACATTGGCATATTGACATCAGTATCAACACCGTGTGAGGATATCGAGAACACTACCCCCCGTTCCTGCTTCTCTTCCACGCAATTTTCATGAATGGAGTTAATTGCTTGTTTTATAGTAGGCAAAACATTAAAACGAATATCTCGAATATTGTATGGTCTGTTGTGCTTTGATTAGACTGTCGACGTCACACAACGCGATGATCTCATTTTCTCTATACCGGTGTTCCCCTCTCAATGTTTGTTAGCATTATTAACATTTGTGTTCCTCACGTTTCGATCATTCAAGAGAGGTGTAATAATGTTAATTGTATACTTATTGAAAAGAAGGAGCGACTGAGAAATGAAGCACTTTAAATGTTTGTTTAATTGAATCATTAAAGAAAACAGACTTTTATTTTACAGAGGATTTAAAACTAACATGCGTGTAAAAGTGCAATGTTTTGGTTTGTGTGGGAAGTCCACCTATATATCGAGTTTTTGTTTTGTTTTGTTAGTAAACAATAATAGAATGAGAATAACAGATCGGAAAACATATTACAACAATTCAAACAAATTATTTGATATATCAGAAAAAATGCATCTTCTCCTCTTTTATGGTTCATCAGAGACAAATAATACCGTAATGATTTATATTAAGATAATCTCCATTTTCGATTGGTCTTTGAGGTTATTTTATATTAATATCAATGACAGTGTTCGTATTATCCAAAGAAGCTGTACTTTTGGACCGGTCTTATATTTGATTTGTTTCGAGGGTGCATGGATAATTACTGCCCGAATATACGACGTTAAAGGAAACCGCACCCCAAGAAATAACTTTACTTATTCTGAGAGATTTATTATATTCCTGCTCATTAATCTACAAGATTCCCCACCAAAATGTATGAGAGAGGCATATTAAAAGCAAAAATAATGTACAGTTTCTCAGCGTGACATTGGAATCGCCATTATCTTGATAACGTGACGTACTATGTGAAGTCGATTATCAAGTAAATGTATTCAAATTTATGGATGCTTCCTTCCCAGGTGTGTGTGGAGATGAAGCATTTCATTCACCTGCTATTGTCCTTTGTACTACAATTGCCAGAACGCAAATTGCATAAATAAGTCGGTGCTCTTCTAGGGTGAAGGTTTCTCATAAATGAAATAGATTTGTCAACTGCTATATTGGAATATTTTTAAATGAATTAGTTACGATTGTTCCCCTGTTATATATTCTTCACCAAATATAATTTCTATCTTCTCAGCTATGATTTTATCCTCATTGAAAAGTGAAGGTTTTGCTATTGATTTTAAAAGTCTTTCCCACTAAATATTGGTGCATGATACATGTACTTCACCTGCAGGTACGTCAAATTTTCAAGAAAATGGCTGCGCCCATGTCGTGCTAAAAGACATCACATCATGTCAAGAATATCTTCATTTATATATATCTTGTACATTTTCGTAATGAATATTGTACATCAAAGGGCAGGAATACATCTCTTTTTTAAAGAATACCTATACTTATTCTTTGGGGTGAGGTTTCTTTTAATTATTTGCTTTATAAAATGGTGGCGACGATTCCTTGTCATTGAATGAGTTACCCTCCTACCCCAAATATCATTTATCTAGAGGTGCCTTTCGGGGTACATAAACTGGCCGGTCTATACAAAAAAATACTGATTAGTCATTAAAAAGTGCTAATAAAACGATTGCCTGGTCACATGTCTTTTCTCGACAAATCATTTGATTTAGATCTACGTCATCATTTTACGAATTAATTTAAGCAAGATTCGTGTTCGTGCTGTACATATACCCATGTATCATGTGGAAAATGCCATGTTAAACTCTATACCTGACAAGAAAAACAATAGAACCAAATAAATATTTAGGTCAAGAAAAAACAACAGATTATCTATTGTATAGAACATTTATCTAAACAAACTCTTGACCAATGTTTTCTTTATGTTGTGAATCGTTATTCCAACAGATGCCAAGCCGGGACTGGATGTTGTCTAGTGGACAAGGCACATCGAAACCAATGTCAGGCCTGCCGTCTCAAGAAATGTTTAGATGCAGGAATGAACAAAGATGGTAAACATGCATTTATTGATTGATCAAGATATTACTTATTTATACTTTTTTTTTTACTTGTTTATATGCAAGCAAAGCTTTTTACCTTGCCCTACTTTTAAAATGTAGTATGTATATGTGTATTGTTAAATTACTAATGTTCATTTATTATTCTCTGAGATTTACATAAAACATAATACTTATTAGAAACGTACTTGTGTCATGACATCTATGTTATACACTAATATTACAAAAAATATCTAGTTCACAAATAAATCTAAAACTGAAATCTGAGATTATTTGTACGTCAAAATCGTAGAATCGATTTATAGAAATACATACAATTCAAAGCTTTTGGTATTTCACTTTTTATAACTTAAAGTCATTATATTGGATTTTGTGGTATCTCTTCACATTTAATGTCTCGTTTTCAATTTTTAGTACTTTTTACACCAATTAAACGAAAACAACAATTTTATCGGTGAAAGAATTAATTTGTTGCGCGAACGCGGTGTTCTTTAGACTTGGATAACAGGCTGATATGTGTACAATCCATTAGCTTTATTCCAAGATTAAAAAAAGGTGTTTAATCTAAATGTTCCATTGCGATATGATTAGCCAAAGTGATGGGAAAATATATACGATTTTCTTATTTTCAGCCTAGGAGAAGAAAACTGAAATCAGAAAAAAATACAGTTCAACATCCTTTGGCAGGCGAATGTATAGGGATAACGACCTACTGTTTTATAACACACGTTATTATTTTCCTGATGAATTAAACTCATAATATTTTTCAAGATATACAATCTACCCCATAGAGCTTAATTTCTAACACTCAAAACGATAAGAATTAATTGAAATGAATTAATTGAAATATTTTTTTATCTATCTGTCTTCAGAATGCTAAATTACAATACCCCCCCCCCCTCTCTCTCTCTCTCTCTCTCACTCCTCCTCTTCCTCCTTACTTTTTCGGTTCTCTTCCTCCCACTCGATCTTTCTTTCTCTTGTATTTTTCTTTTCATATACATGTTTTTTTCTTTAAGTAACATTCTTATTGTCTGTCTTTGTACATCCCAGGTATTATCGATTGTTGGAATGCACACTTGAAGCAATGCAACACGATCCCTCATATTCCATTTGTCTTTTCTGTCGATGATTTGATAACTTCCTCTCAAAACACTTCATGTTGATTCTCCGACCTTCTCCTCCCAAACTCCGTCTTTACAGAACAACATAAATCAAATTTGATGCGCGTATTTCTGAAATTTATCCCCCTTTTCTGTCACGCTACCCCTGAACAGTGAGCACACATTGCCTATTTCTTTTCTTTTTCATTAATTGAAAATGAAGGCAATTCAAACCAAGTGGAATGCATGGTTGTCAACATTGATTTGATATGGACACACATCGAAAGTATGCGAGGGCACGTTTTGTTACAGACATAACGCAAAACATCAATACATTTTACCCCGGAGAAGCGTTTAAACAGCTCGATGCAAAACAAAAGGAGTCGTATACAGATAAGTTAACAGGTGGGGCTCTGCCGAACGCCAAAGTGTTATCGGATACGCTTGAGTTTAAGCTAATTAGATCAAGCGACTGTGGAATGTCCCTTTAATTTAGCAATAAAATAGCAAGAGAGAAGAGATGGGCTGCTTTTATCACAAAAATGGTAAGATTGAATAGCGAAAGTAGGAAGAAGAGAAGGAGGGAAAAGATTCTCTCGTTTGGATGCGGCGTTGATCTACGTGCTGGTAGCGACATCAAACAAATTAAATCGCGACTTTTTCCGTCCAGTCGCCATAACGCCTTTGGATCATTTCGAATCACGCACTCACACATATTCTTTTTCTGTATACGTTTCTCTGCATCATATCAAGCAGTTTTATCTTTAAGCTGCCCACTGATATAAAAATGTTCTTTGCTCAATAATTTCTGTGCCATCAAGAGAGAGTATCTTAAATGACCGAGGCGTAAACGTGTCATAATTGAACTAAGTAGCTTTCTATTATACAACGCTCAGTCATTTTCCTACTGTATGTTTATTTTTAACCTTATTTTTGTTCGTGTCCATGTCTCATATAATGCAGGAGAGAGAGAGAGAGGGGGCTATATTTATTTATGATTAGACAGTCATGAGTCGGTGTTATACTTCACAAGTGACTGGGTTCTCCTATGTGTGTACTGAGGGTTTTTTGTCATTACAAAGTTAAACTTTTGTTTTCACATCATTACAACAAATGACTTTCTTGCTAATAGAAACGGGTAGATTTTTACATACATGTCGAAGTAATACGTAATTATAACCTTCAAGTCATCATGTTTGTTTTCAAGGATCTGTGCCGCAATCCATTTAAGTCATTTTTTTCTTCTTCTCATACCAATGATACGTTATAGATTTATGCAATAATCATATTACAGAACAGGAATGGTCCTTAAATGACACCTTGGGGTACATCCATACTGTACATACATGAAACTCGGACTTTTTGTCGTCCTTCGCTTAGAAAGATGAATTTACCAGAGAAAGTCAGCCCTTTTATATTCATGACTCATTTTGCCTTAAAAGCTATGTTTAACGTATTATTGTCACAGATGTATTTTCTTTACCTATTTTTTTTTAAATAGATTTTGGAGAATGTCATGAAGAATAATGTAGCAAAATTATCTTACTCGTTATGCATGAGCTGGCATGTTACCGTATCCTGGGGATTTGCAGATAGAATTCCAAGTGAAATTGATTACATGTTATTTAAATCCAAATCAAAGTTGACAGATAATCATACACCCTACACCTTAAGGTATAATGTGATATAGGATCAAGGACATTTGATTGCGGAGATATACTGCCAGCATTAGGTGTCACTGAAACAATTGTTAAATGATATTATTCTCTTCCTTTAAATCAGGCAAAAGTAGGCGCAGATCCTTCCGTCACCTCGCCGCTTAGAGGAAATAACGGCCATTTACAATGCATGGCTTTGGTGTCCCTTTTTGGTGTCCCTATAGGGTTACGGTTGCAATTGGGTTTCGGGTTACGTTTAGGGTTAGGGTCAGGGTTGTGTGTGGTTCAGAGTTGAAGTCGTTAATTCGGCAAGTGCAGGATATCGAACGCGGAGCAACTGTTGCCGGAGCAGAACATAAAACACTTGCAAATAGAAAGCGGGTAACTAAGTTACGTCATGGTAAAAACCCACCATTTGAAGGAATTGAACACAATCATGAAAGAAAAGATAGTCTAATGTATCTCTTAGATAAAGCCTCAAACAATTTATTTCTTTCATAAATCATAAAAATGCAGCAGGCGTTAAAAACAAACAAATTTAGACGTCCGGAAGTCGGCGCGCTTACATGGTGTTAAACCGATCATGTTTATTGTTAGGTAAACCAGAAATCTATTACACAAGTCTCTGGATAAACCAAGGGTACAAAGCTTTTTCTCAATAAAGGTCATAATTTCGGACGATTGAAAACTTCAGAGTAAATGTTGTTCGAAGCGTTTAACACTGATTATCTTCGTGCAGACGGTTTATACAATTATGATATTGAAAACGTAATCTGTACCTTGATAGGTATAGGTCTAGGGATACACACTTTCTTCTATCCACATGTGCACGTAAAAGTCATAAAACTCTGAGTAGCCCTATTGGTTCTGCAAAAGCAACATTAAGAACAATATCTTTAGATAAATGCCTAAATTGGAGAGGGTTCAAACAGTTTTAAATAACTTGTAACGAAAAAGAGAGATACAAAACGATTGCATGGATTAATACAGTCACGCGTATAGACAGGTGTAGAGAAGTCGTGAAGTTTCGTATTCAGGTTATCAAAAAACAGTGTTTAGTACTTCGTAAAATTACATTCAGCTATAAATGCCCACATTGCAGAGGGTTTAAGCGATGTTAAGCAATTGATCGCTTTGCAGAAGAGGGTACAAATTTGCATCTAATAACATAATTCACGTGTAAACCTGCAGAAAGGACGAGAAGTTCGGGTTCTTCAAAAGCAGCGTTTAGAATGGCCCTACCTACGCCTGGCTGTACGCTGTACTTTTCTGTCAGGTTACTTTCTTCGTCGTCTCCCGTCACAGCTCTCCTCCGAGAACTCCCCGGCACAATCTTGTCAAATTATAGCCCGCAAAAATCATTCCATACTTGCGTATTATGTTACAATTCACCAATACGCCAAATGTCTCTCCCAAAATCAAGCTGCCCCAATTTCGAGGCGCGAGAAAAAGGAAGGGAAAATAGTAGCAGAGAGGTAAGATAGAAGTAGGGAATGTCCCCTGGGAAATCTCCAACATGGCCAAAAAGGAAAGGGATCATTGACGGGTACTGTAGATTTAATCACATTTTGTCTTGTTGAGAAGGCGCAAGAGGAAAAAAGCCCGCTCTCCTTTTACACCCAGCCTCTTGGGGGCAGCGGGCCGGCCGGGCAGATCGGCAAGAATTTCCGATGAGAATATTTTCTATTAAAGAATCGCGCGCTGGATGCTGGCAACAATGAGAAGCAGGAGGAAAAAGAGAGGGCCCCGTTTTGAGGTTTGGTGCAGGAACTAATCCAATTTAACCTACAGGAGGTGTCTCCTTACCTTACCATCAAAGGTCAGAACATTTTGACGCCCCTAAGAGATGAAAATCACTTCGTAAGGTGATCTCCATCTATCCAGCCTAAATTTGTAACTTTTTTCCTCTCCTCTTCCTCCTTCCTTTTTTTGTATCCAGCACCAAGCAGCAGCCTTCCATTTTCTTTTGAACGTCTTCTGGCGTTGGCTATGCTCTCGCTTGTGTCGGAGTAGCGGAGGAGGTGTGTGCTAGCGGCCATCGAAAGATGATCGCTGCAATCATTAGTGTATTGCACAGGACATCTCTTCGCAACAGAGGTGCCGCAGAGAAAAGAGAAAATATAATTTCATTCTTTTCTCTCTTCAAGAAAGCAAACCTCCGATTATTAAGGTGGCATTTCGGTTTCAAAATGATAAATGATGTACGTATATATATATATATATATATACATACATGCATGCATACATATACCCCTATATGTATATACCTAGAGAGAGGGGGGAGAGAGAAAGAGAGAGAGAAACAAAGCCCGTACATAACATACTCACTATTTTTTTTAAAGTCTATATATGCCACACAGATAATCTCCTTTTGTCACACTATATTTATCACGCGATAGATCTACCAAAGGTTTCAAGATTATCTAAATGTTTCCGGTGCAAGATTAATCTATACATGTGTTAAAAGGATTTTCAAGGAACTAATCACGACAGGAAATTGGTAATTTTGCAAAGCAATTGGTTTGGTTTGGTTTTATTTTCCGTATAAAAATTCAAATACATACAAGAATACAATTTACAAATATAATACAAATCAAGAATGCTCTATTCAGAGCCATTATTAAAATGGCTCTGTTCTTCCTAGAGGTCCAGAAATCCCAAGTGCTCTCACGAATTGTGTTGCACAAAGCAATCCTTCCCTCAATTAGTGCATATATTGTTTTGTACAAAAACGTCTCTATATGACAATCGGGAATACCGTGCAGAATGCAGAATGGCACAGAAAGCAACAAATTGGGTAAACTTTTTCAAATTTCTCGTTTTTGGCAAATATTGTTATATAGCTAAAAGTAATGTAGACATGTTTGTAAAATGATAAAACTTTATAATCAAGCTGAAAATCAAGAGGCGCATTTTTTTCTTTCATATTTTGTTAATAAATTGCACAAACAAAATGTGATAAACAAGTTTATTATTCATTTTCAGATAATGAAGAAAGCAACAATTTGGCTTTCTATTTGAGAAATATCTATGATTCAGTCAGTCACAAGAATTTGTTTGTCTTGCTGTGAAGATTTAATACCGGAGAAAAGAATGCAAGTACGTCAGAGTGAGACATCGGCTTTTCTTAATGGTATACATCGAACATGCAATCGAGATTTAATGTGCATTTCTTTTCATACTGGAACAGCACTTGGGATCAACATTATCCTAGCTCTCAGAACAAATTAAAATGGATGTTGAGAAACATTCTTTGTAAATGCTGCAACCATGGAACGAACACAGTTCGTTGGCTTTTCTGATAGAAATATGAGAGGTTACTTCGAGTCATGCTGTTTTAACATAGGAGAAAATTTCCAAAACAAAGTGGATGTTCTTAGAAGGACAACTCTGAAGAGTTATAAGATGTTCATTTCATTGCATTGCATTTTATGTAGTTAATATACATGCGGGGAGAATAACAAAACGTTTTTAAAAGTTTCTCTGACTTTACGATATTAGTTGAGGTAGAGAGATATATGACGGATCTGTAAGCGAAGAAGAGAAAGATTAGGAAATTGAGGGATATAGAGAGAAAAGCAGGGAGATAGAGACAGACAGACAGAGATAGAGAAAGAGAGAGGGGGAGACGGACAGACAGACATTAAAAAACAAAGTGTTACAGACGGCAACAGAGGCAGTGCGACGAATAAAATATAAATATTGAAAATATAAGATTAAATGAAGAAAATGAAGATTTTTTTTTACCTTATTAGTATAGCAAGGGTCAGCAAGATCTACAGTATACAATGCATATTAAAGACCCATGACACCAGACGTTGCGACATCATTTTCTTTTTGACGACTAGTTCAAAAGCACGCAAGACCAGGCCTAACTTTGAACGGAAAATCAAGCACATCTTCGTTCTCACGTATTTTCGATCTTCATTCTCGTGTATCTTTGGTCTCGTGTTTCTTTAGTCTCGTGTATCTTTAGTCTCGTGTATCTCCGGCCTCGTACATCCTCGGTCCCGAAATCGTTGGGCACATGGCATTTATTTGTAATCTTGAACATTCAGTGTAAGTTTTGTTGGATTCTGTGAAAATTTATTTTCTATCATTACCAGAGCTCAAGATTCTCTTTAAAGATACTATGTCCCTTATGCAGCCAACATCAAATTCTGTAGAACTTTGCAGGAATTATGAATGTGTCATGTATGTCCTATCTGTGAAATTTAAACGTTAGCAGTGTCCTAATATTCAAATTATGCAAGGAAACCCGTTTACTTGCTAGACTTCACTGTCAGACACTATTGAGTGACTGACTGGCCTTTTTCATCTTTGGTAATAACATACATAAAATGAGCTGTAAAGGGTACATGAGCATTTGTCTACATCAATAACCCACTTCTTGTAATGGCCAAAATTAAACTGATTGAATCTTTGCGCAGCATAAAACGTACGACCATTCGGTACAATGGTCTGAAAAATCAGACTATTACTTACTGGCTCTATAGCTCCTAAGTCGATTCGACAACTAATAGTCGTTATTTTCCCTCTTAAAGACATTTTCAAGCCCCCCCCCCTTTTTTTTTAGGGAAGTTATAAATTAGTATGGTCTTTCAAATGCCGTTGGAATTTAACCTTTTCATTTTTTGGGCCTGCAAATGGGACATAGTACCTTTAAGTCAACGTAGTCGTTGGGAACTTACCTTGTTTATTACCGACACGTCATGAAAATTGGTGCGTGCGTGCAAGGGGGACTGGCTAACAAAATCGATTAATGATTTTAAAATAAATATTCCTATTTACGCTTGTTGAAGAAGCGATTGCAGTGATAAAGAAAGATATATTTGGGCTTTGTGGCGAAAAGAAACAGTAACCCAAGGATTGAGTAGGACTTGGATTACCCAAAACTTTGCGATATTATATTTTTCAAAATATGAATAAAGAATTAAAAAAGTAGACAAGTTTGAAGGATTTCAGTTAAATTCCTATAAAGAAAAGGAGATTGTATATCAGTAAGATCTTAGAAATGGGGGAAGACGTGAGCAAGGTGAATGGGTAAGGATATAAAGAGAACAGAAAGATAGAAATACAAGAAATATAGACGGAAAGAGAGAGAGAGAGAGAGAGAAAGTTATGGGAGTGATTAATTTCGAAACATTTTGCTTTCTAGAGATAATGTTAGAAATTATTTTTAATGATCTCCGTATGTTCTGTGCAGGATTAAGAAATGTTCGAAATTTGAATAATGAAAAAGTGGTACTGAATTTTACATGGAAAAAGATTATGTCGTACACAAAAAGGTTTCATTAACTTTCTCGAAAAGGATTTTTCCTCTGATGAATTCTCGATTCATTTTGTTTTACATTTCGAATTATTACTCACTGTCTCACTTCAATCTCGTCCTGAAGCAATGAAGATAGAAGGCGCGATGTAAAGATGAAATTTACGTTTAGCCAATAATCTTAAAATTTTTTATGCCTGTCTTTGTTATGTTATTAGACACTTTCACGCTTTTTATTCGTATAGTAATATGAATGCTTGCGGCATGTGCATAGATTACCTTGCATTTCAGCGTTTCGAATGGGCTTTCATTAAGCCCCCCATCTCAATATATCAAAACGAAAAACAATAAAATCAGGGAGTTGCAAAAACATGAATAATGCATGTCATCTTTGCCTATCAAAGTAGTACAGTCAACATGGATTTGTTTGCCTTTTATTGGCTTTTGATTGCTAGCTCTTGCTGCATACAAAAGTGTATATCAAACTTATCCTCCCTTTTTTTGTTTCCTGGCTGCAACAGATGAATTTTAGTGCTGTTTAATTCTAATTGAAGCTCGCTGTAGACTCCACCGTTCGTTGATAATAAATCTGAGCCTTTTTTTTCTTCTTTTTTAATATTTGACAACTCTCCCTTTTCGTCTGTGGTGTGAAATCTTAATTTGCATTGACAGCTGGGGGCAATTTATCTTAATGGCCAGAAAGTTGTGCATTCAATTACCATATTAATGAACCCAAATAATGTATAGATATATACTTCCAAAATCCCGAGTGTCTCAGTCTTTGACGGAAAAACGCTTTTCATTCATATTTCGAAAATATAAACATTAATAGATTTTGTAGACTTAGTCGGATTATGCTGTATATCAACACCTTTTTTATCAACAACAAAAAATTGGATTGTTTAAATTTAAAAAATTGAGAGAGAGGGAAAGAACAGGAGCAAGAGAGAGATAAAGTCAGAGAGAGGGAGGGAAAAGCAACCTAGCTACATAAAAATAACTTTAGAGAAATACAGGAATATATTACATTGGCATATTTTTTTCTCTGCTGCTACAAAAAATACGTAAACTGACATATGACCTATTAAGACCAACATGATTTATATGTGATACTAGTATTCAATAGGATTTTTGAAATTGCCCTTGAGTATATTTCTCTAAAGTATTTGCGATCGTCTACCTGTACATGTGAAAGTCTGTTTTTCTGCTTTGTCATGGAGTCTATTTGGGATGGGTGCCCCCCCCCCCTTTTACAAAATTGTGGATTCGCCCTTACGGTTGGGGCGAGAGAAATACTACCTTCCGCATACCTTGTTTTAATACTCATGGCCATTTTATACTTATTCTCATTTTTAGAGTGAATTTTAAAAATACGTTATTTGTGATTATTATTATTGATAATCTATGAAAGATTATTTTACGCATCGGTGTCCCTGAAGTCATACCTGTTCCGGGTTGTAGAACCTATGCTCATGTGGTTGCTCCGTGGTCCATTATCTATATCAAGTGGAGGGGTCGTGGCATAGTAGTTCATTCAATTGACTCTCAATGCAAGGGTTGACGGTTCGAATCCCAGCCCGACACTAACGTCTTTTGGCAAAACATTAATCCACAATTGCCTCTCTCTCCACCCAGGTATATATGGGTACATGGCAATTACTGGCGGTAATAATAATTGCAGGGCCCTCATGGTGAGCAGCACTGGCGCTGATGAGGTTTCCCTGGGTAAATGAAATTAGTATTATTAACCAAATTCCTAACTTCAACAGTGGATCAAACGCTAAACCTCACCCCAGTATCACGCCTAAACATTACCCTATACCTTTGATGAAATAAAGCCCGCGGCAATTGTCGCGTGGGCTAATGTGTGATCACTGTTATCAATAAATAAATTGTCGGTGTCAATGCATTACTATTCGCCGTGCAATTAACAAAAAATCTTATATAATGTAGCAACATAAACTATTTACCTTTCTCATTTTCTATTCTTTTTATTAACGGGAAAAGAGGTCGAATGTATATAACTGATCAATGCATGATTAATATTTTTACATTTTTGTTGTTGTTGTTTTGGTCCAGCTGTACAGAACGAGCGGCAACCCCGCAACATGGCCCATGTTCGCCTTGACAGCGTCCCCTCCGTGACGACAGCCGAACCCCATGAACTTGCCACCAGCCCGCTGACCAGGGACCCGAACCCATCCTCGCTTTCCACGTCGTCATCGTCATCGACATCACCGTCATCATCGTACGGTGGCCCGATGTCATCGGCGTCGGCGCACGCTGCTGCCTTCGCGTTCACGGCCAATCACCGGTTCATGGCTGGTCTGATGACGGCAGAAACCTGCGCCAAATTGGAACCAGAAGATGGTATAATTCTTTCTCATTATCCTTATTATTCTCCGTTCATTTGAATAATATGAAATTTCTTCAGTCTTTAGATTTATTTCACACATTTCAAAAGAGCAGCCCGAAGCAGTCTCAACTGGTTTTCATTCGGGATGTACATCTCTCTAAAAATCCCTTTAATCTACTGGTTGACTAACGAGAAAAATAAGATTAAAACATGGGTCCACTCTTTGGCTATATTCACAGAGGTTCATTAGATGTTTTACCAGCTTGGGATCCCAGATTCTCTGGCACGCGGAAGGGGCACAAGTCGGCTAATTTATCACACTTTTCATGTGTTTGACAGGGTACATTTTGCAGGTGCCGTTGTCGGTCTAAAACTGGCCGGACGGGCCAAATTCAGGCACATTTTGATTTTGTACTATGTCCTTGGGGTATGCCATACAACGTTTTGCCATGGAAAACACCCCCGCCCCCATACTCTACCCCACCCCTTCCCGTGTTGAATGCGCCACTGTATTACGCTTATGACACATACATGTATAGGCCTATGCCTGGCATATGAAAATTTCGACAATTATTAGGATTTTTGTTTGTTTAATTACAACGCATAGTCATATACACAGTGTATCAAGCATTTTGTTATACAGTGTGAGTCAAAAAAACAGTTTACATCTAGAAAATTGCTAATTATTTGATAAATCATCTATGAACAGTAAATTTTTATACATCCTATGAAAGAGTGTTTTATCCCGAATCATTTGGTACCATTTTTGTGTGGTATGTGTTCACGCTTGGATGAACAGGAGGCATTGTTTGCGAGAGTTCAAAAATCGACTTGCGCCAAAGTTGCTTATGTGATGTTTGAATAAAACAATTGGGATTTGGGTATTCATTCGGTCATTGCAGATCCAAATAAAATCCCTAACAAAATTGATCATGCCACACATATCAAATATCGAATATCAAATATCAACAAACATTTTGTTGCGCGAGTGTGTGTGACTGTGCTTCTGCAAAAAGCATATGCAGTGCATCTCATTTGATACATTCAATTCATTCTCTCACTTTGATCCCAGCATATCACACACTGTAGGCATCACTTTGGCGCAAGTCGATTTTTGCACTCTCGCAAACAATGCCTCCTGTTCATCCAAGCGTGAACACATACCACACAAAAATGATACCAAATGATTCGGGATAAAACACTCTTTCATAGGATGTATAATAATTTACTGTTCATAGATGATTTTTAAAATAATTAGCAATTTTCTAGGTGTAAACTTTTTTTTGACTCGCACGGTATTCATGTTATCATTCAGCACTTCACGATACATGCGAGATCGACGTGACCGGCGACACGGATCAACGGGCCGACCTCCGTAGCGACCACCATCACCAGCGACGACCAGGGATGATCTTGAGCGGGTCGGAGCTGGCGACCACGCCTAAGGAGATTGCCGTCTACCCCTCCAGCAATGATAGCATCTATGAGTCGTCGGCTCGGCTTCTTTTCATGGCCGTCAAATGGGCGAAGACACTGCCTTCCTTCTCAGGTTTGCCCTTCAGAGATCAGGTACGAATGTGGCTTAGGATTATGTGATATCTTGTATAGATGTAGACCGACTGTGTAGATTCTGTGATGTATTACCGATGGAAATGGAACACTGGCACTTTGAAACAGTCATGAACTTTCAGTATCATTTTGTTAATAAACAAATTCTTCTGAAATCTTGTTTTTCTATCTACATACAGGTCATCTTGCTCGAGGAAGCGTGGAGCGAGCTATTCTTACTTTGCGCTCTTCAATGGTCCATGCCGCTGGAAGCCTGCCCGCTGCTCACCGGCCTACACGAGCAATCCCAGACGGACAAGGCAGCGACCTGTGTCTCTGATATACGCCTCCTGCAGGAGATCATGTCTCGCTTTCGGGGGCTACGGGTCGACCCCGCCGAGTTCGCTTGCCTTAAGGCGATCGTTCTCTTCAAACCAGGTAAGACGATACAGTATTCTGTAGATATCGTTCAGTAAGAAAGGCGAGAGGGACCATTCTCCCCCAAATCAATAAATTCTGACAAGGTTAGGGCCATTTACACTTGCAACCAAACAACACATAAATCTAGAAAGCTTTCCTCAGGTACTTTTGGAATTTACATTGACGTTAGGTATAAAGTGTAACAAACGTAATTGCCTCCCTGCATCTTGCTATGCGAGGCTCATTCACGTTGTGTTGATAAATTGGCGCATGCATTCGGTGGAAATTAATCAGGTACATGTACAAGAGAAATTAACATCTGGATCGAATCAATACTATTTGTGTTTCTATGCCTTTGCTAAGTTAAACTTAAATGTATAACACGGTCGTAATCTTTTTGGAAAATCAACTCAAGGGCCAATACCCTACTGTATGTCCCATAGCAATTATGTTCGGATTACGCAATAGATCACTATCCTGTTCGCACATTTCAAGAGGTGGCGCACAAGGCTATCGAAATTGCCTTATGTTGATTCTTCGACAGCAGTTACTAATGTTTACACTACTACCATCATGACATCTGGTGGGAGATTGTTCCATGAGTTGATCACACTGTCTTGAGAAGTATCTTTGTCTTCCCCTGGGGTTGGAGCAGTGTTCTTTAAGTTTAAAGTACAAGTCCACTACAAACATAACTTGCCTTTAATAGAAGCAGAAAAATCAGACAAACCAATCAAAAAAAATTTGAGCAAAATCGGATAACTAATAAGAAAGTGATGAATTTTTGAAAAAGTATGTCAAACTAAAAAAACAATGGAAATCACTACACAAATTGCCAATTTGGTTATCAGTTTGTGACGTCATGTCCTCACTATTTTTCAATTACTTTATATAGTTTATATACATAGTTTTTCCCATTAATTTCCCTTTTTATCCCCCAAAACTTGATTTCCCCATGCCTTTGCCCAGGTTATATGATTTGTATCATATTGCTTGCATGACATTTCACAAAAAATGAACTTTAAAGAATTGATACTTTTTTCTGAATATTGTATATTCATAATTATTGATTTGTATATAAATAGTTTATCAAAATTCACATTTTTCATGATTTAACTGGAAAAAACCTCTTTATTAGTGCATCCACACAAAAAATATTACTATCAATCTAACTTGGATGCTGGTGTGAAGAAATAAGATTCTTAGGGGGAAAATAGGAAATTTATATTATCAATATAAAGAAAATAATTAGTGGATAGTGAGGACATGACGTCACAGACTCATGAGTGAGTTGCCAATTTGTGTAGTGATTTTCAAAGTTATTCATGTCATTAAAAATGCATAACTTTCTTATTTAGTTATCTGATTTTGCTCAAACTGTTTTTGATTGGTTTGTCTGATTTTTCTGGTTCTATTGAAAGTAAGTTATTTTGGAGTGGACTTGCCCTATAACTGCGTGTCCTCATGTCCTACAATTGATCTAATATAATAAAAAGGAGCACAGGAACACAGTGGAGGGGGCATTCATTTTTGTGTCTGTGTACATTGAATTGTACTGGGGTACAGGCGTCTCTCATAAATACGCCAATATGCCAGTGAAATGAATACATGATTTTCACATGAAGTAAAAAGGTTAGATAACATTTAAGGGGTTTTGTATGGGATGTGACTGAAGTTGCTGAAGTTGGAACAAGCTACCTTCAAGTGTAAAAAACTGTCAAACTATTAACCAATTCAAAACTTCTCTCAAGACACATTTATTCAAAATTGCTTTTAATGATTAACTTACTCTGTTCACATTGATGTGTATTTCATGTGTATTGTAATTTGTAGGTTTATTTGCACTTTTATGTTTTGTTTAATATGTAATTGTTTATCAGTCTATTCTGTGTGTTATAGCGCTTAGAGACTTCGGTGGTAAGCGCTTTATAAGAGACGTTGTTATTATTATTTTTATTATTCTTTTCGGTTCAATCAAAGACAATTATTCAAGGGATTTATGGCTGGCTTAACCGTTAACGGTCAATGGAAATTATTATAATCATTCGCGATGCATGATAATATTACTTTATTAAAATTTTGTCAATAAATCCTCAAAATAACTTTGTCCTTATAGGAAAGTCTTTTGCTTTTTAAAAACTGAAAGAAAAGTAAATTATCTAAAGCCAATTTAATACCATCCTTGCCCCCAATCGTTCCGAACCCGATTCAAATTTGGTTTTAAATTATTCGAACGGTGGATTTGACAAATATATCTTTTCACAGCCGATTTATTATGATCTTTATTTTCATTTTTAATGGCCCGAAAAATATATTTCCCATTTGTTATCCTGAGGTTGTGAGATAAATGGAAAGAAAATGAATTATAATGTGAGAAGTACATTTGTAAGCAGGTTATTTCGAAGTTAGGGGAGATGGATTGATCTTTAAGGCTGCATTGAATTTTAGAGAACGGGATTTTTTATTGGGAAGAATATCTGAAGGGATCGTATCGTCCTTTTTTTTAATGACCCTAATTTCCCCACCCCCTTACCATTAAATGTAGTTGTGAGATCGCAGGAGCCCCCCCCCCCCTCCCCTCTCCCCACTCTATCTACGCCACATTTTTATATGTGTACGTAGAGGGTATATAGTACGCCATAAACCCAAGTAAAATCTTTATGTAGAAATATACAATGGGAGAAGGAAAGAATGTAACCAAAATAGCCATAAGATGGCGCTATATATTATTAAGTTTTTAGATAGATTGACGAAGACATGGGTTCATTTGTCCACAGTTGAGTATGGAATACAACGGATTAAAGATGATCGATACATATTTCATTCTTTAAAACACAAGAAGACACAAACGCAGGTGTATGGCAGGGTTTGTGTGTGTATGTGGGGGTGGAAATATGGAGAGAAAAAAACTGATCTCGGTGGATGACAAATGTAAATGAACAACCCTTTAAAATTAAACATGGATTTGGGGGTATACTCGGGACAGTTTACATTTATCGTGTTCATCTTTCGAATTTACAAGGACAGTTACACTCGGGTATCTTCAAGTCATTAATGGTTGTTGTTTTGCCAAGGGGGTATTTATTTATTTATGTATTTATTTTATTTTTTCGGGGGGGGGGGTGTTACTGTTCAAAGGGTAGTTGTCGAGGTGTGATTTCATTCTTCTTTGGGGGAAATTGCTCAAGGTGTATTTATCGGGAGTGTAATACTGTTACTCAAATTATTACTGTATCCCCCCTCCCCGGACAACTATAGTCTTGGGGGCGGCATTTAGGGGAATTGTATTAATGGTAGTGTGGTAGTTGTTCTGCTACTGTCATAATTCAAGTCACAAGTACGTTTTAATCTACCATAGCCTCACATTGTAGAATAGCCACCACACCGGGGATGGGGTCAAGGGCCGAATACCCTCTTCTCCATCGGGAAGAGAAAATGATATGAATTCCTCCCCGCCACATACCATCACTCTAGACCCCGTTCTCCCATATCCGTCCACCAATATATCCGATGTTACCCCCCCCCCCTATTTTTGACATCAGTGCTCACTCCACTGACTGAACGTTGTTCAATTTGCATTACTCCAGTAATATGACAATGTGCCAAGTTACAAGATATTTTACTTTGAAATATAATATTGAAACTCTTGTGTTGTTTCCTCTTGTCTTTTCTATCAGAAACGCGAGGATTAAAGGACCCACAACAGGTAGAAATTCTTCAAGATCAGGCACACATGATGCTGACTCAGCACATACGGGCACACCAGCCAGCACAGTCTGCAAGGTGAGGGTTCGAGTCTCAGAGTGAATGAATAAGAGCGAGATATAACTTTTTTTTTTAAATACCCTTTTTGTAAAGTAATCCCGATACACGCAGGAATCATAGATTAACGTATGAATCAATTCGAACACCCCTACCCTCCTCGACTGTTTTGAGAATCGAAACTCCCCAGAGCCCCTTATACATTTTGATCTGGGATAGTCACCACATTGCCTGTTGTAAATTTAGAAAGTTATTGCGCAGCACTGTTAAATCAGAGATAATGCTTATAAGACAAGTCTCCGTTTAAAAAGTTGATGACACCGCGAGTAATGGAAAACACATTTATTGCATAACTTGTTAGTGGTGATCCAGTAGGAGTGGGACGGGGTACGGGGGCGGTCGGGGGGCGTGCCTTCCCTGGAAAAAGAATAATATGCCATATGCATTAGGTACACTTTAGAAGAAAAAAAATAGTCGCAAAAAGTTGTGATAGTGCCCTTCTCCCGCATGAATTGATGACCTTCTATATTTTATTTCTTTACCCTGTCAGAGATTTTACAAATAAGAATGCTTTCGAATAATGAGAGTATCAGCCATTGATGAATATTTTATACTTTTGAATTCTCTCAATCTTTCATCGGTAGGTTTGGTCGTATGCTGCTACTGCTCCCCTCGTTACGCTTTGTGACGTCAGATCAGGTCGAGCGACTATTCTTCAGATGTACCATCGGTGACACGCCCATGGAGAGATTGCTCTGTGACATGTTCAAAAATTAAAACTCTAGAAATTGCGTGAGGACGGGAAAGTCCCCATCATCGTGATAACTACTCGACACTGTGGCAAAGAGGGAGCTATTTTATAATCCTCCGCGGGCAGGTTGTACCGTTTAGGTGATTGATTTTGGCAGCGGTGTCGTTGTCGAGTGGTTCTTGACTGGAGATTTGAAGACCCTTGGTTCGATCCCGAGCGTTTTTGCCCTTAAGCAAGGCATGTACTAAACATTTCTTGTTTCCGCCAAGGTAAAATCCGGTAGAACTGCGAACATCATCGCGATTTGATCAGCGTTGCGCGCATCTGTAAAATGGTAGCTGGGATGGCTATTAAGGAGTGGGGAATGGGCAAACATTGTGTGCCGGCAAGTTGATCGGATTACTATGGGCTAGTCATGTTAAATGTGAAGCGGTTGGAAATATCAGAGATGTTTAGAGCACTATAGAAACCAAATTATTTTTATCATCATTTTTTGTCTGGACTTGTGAATTTTGTTCAACTCAAAATGGAGTGATGGGGATTATCCCCAAACCTAAAACCTGTGACAATATTTTTCTATGTGGACTCCATTGGCGGGATACATCGGTGAATCCTTTTGAAGGAATTGCGAAATAATCTGACCGATGAGAGCATACTAGGTGGACAGCCAGAGATTCGGGTGAGGATTCAGATAAAAGACCGGACAATTTTGATGATTATTCCCGCGTGAGAAACTCGTAGAAATTCGTCTGACGAATTGCAAATTAATATATACATGTACTGGTGTCATTGGTGACTATTTGTGCATTGATAACATTATAGAAACCCCCCTGTTATACGTGAAATTCAAAATGTTGGCATCGTTCCCTAAAAAAATATATTTATTTCTATACATATACTAGTGGCAAAGCAGGAAAATCAATGGCGAAAATCAATATTTAGCCTATGTGCAATATACATTGGGAAATAAAACAGATGCATACGAATGATTACACGAATTAGGATGATAATAATGGAGTTGTAATGTAAAATGCCCCTTTCTATGAACATAATAGATGCGTGTTTTTATACATCTATTATACTACGGAGCATTTTACTTCTGTATTTTCTTATACATGTATAAATCTTTTTTTTTAAAGATATAATGAATCCTTGAACATACTACTGTAAATCTTTGTTACTTGTTTAAAAAATATTATCAAACATCTAATTTTGACATACACGTTTCTTAATTTCTTTAATATTTTGTTTTGTACTCTCTCGGCAGCATTTGGGATTAACTTCACAATGATTTGTTGGCAATGATATTTGCTATATATTTGTACAAACACCCGTGGAAATATTATATTGGTTATTGTATATTAATTTTGTTTTGCTTTGTATCTGGACTATTTGACCGTGTGTATAGGAATTATAGTAAAGCAACGGAAAAACTTACTTTTCGTTTGTTCTTGTTTTTATTGAGTAAATTAAATGAGATTGAATTTTGGGGCTTGTGAGATTGGAAATGGAATGGTGAAATGGAATAAGATTTTTGTACCGATTTCGACAAAAATTATAACCAAAAGCAAACTTAGAATACAAACAGACAACCTCCTGGAATAGTAATCTATCCGCAAAATGCATGAATAGGTAAGATTATTTTTTTCACAAAGATTTGCTCGCAATGACAGGATGCAAAAAAAGGTTGTCATGGAAACTACATGGAATAAGCATGGATAGAGAAGGGGTGGTGAGGAGGGAGGAGGGGGAACAGGAGGAGCAGTGGAAGAAGGAGAAAGAGGAGAACAAAATGAAGCAAAAAAGAAAATAAGAAAGATGATGAGACCGAGATCAAAATCACGGAAGTGAAAGAGAGAACTAGCAATGGAAGAGGAATAAGAGGAAAGAAGGATGAGGAGAAGAAGAGCAGGAGAATGGAGGCAAGAAGAACGATGGGATAGGTGAAGAGGAGGGCACTAGAAGAAGGCGAAAAGGGGCCAAGGAGAAGGAGGAGGAGAAGGAGAGAAGAAGGAATGGAGGAAGAAGACAAGGAGGAAGACAGGGAGGAAGGTGAGAGCAGGAGAGAGATATTGAGAAAAGAAGAGAGCAAAAGAAAGGGATGGGGGTAGGGGGTGGTTGCCCCGATAATGTCAGAATTAACTGTGTAGTATGTAGATGCTTTAGTTTGATTTAATGATTTTGCCCTACTCATACCCCTCCATTCAAGCAGACGGATCCACTTATGTGAGCTATTTGCATGGGATATACTTAAATTGAAATAAACCTTGTCACGTTGGATGCTTTGTAATATTGTCGACTTGCTGAAGTTTTTTCATATGACATGTCGGGATCATCAAAATACAGGGAGGGGATAGAAAATGGCACATGTTGTATAACGCCCTGAATAAGGATAATAAACATTCTTTGTTTTTTGTACTTGGAGTTTTTCTAATAAGTATTAAGTTGAAGATGATTCAGCTCGGAATTGATACTCAATTCATTCAATCAGATTTTGATTTGTTTGAAAGAACAGTAATAACCTTTGAATGCACAATATCGCCCTCACCGTCCTTGTGTTATCCCATCGTGACAGATGCCTAGATATAAATCTACCCCCAAACAGAAACTTTGCTTTAACTTCTATATAGATTAGTAGCGGGTTTAAGGGGTACTATTGGTGTTTGACTCTCGTAAAATAACCAGAAGTTACCTGAAATTGTTAATTTCTATTTCGGACAGGGAAGGGGGGGGGGGGGATAAATGCCCCCTGAAAAGATTCCATATCCGCCCCTACAATATATTTTCTGGGTAGATATTTATAAGTGGCGGAATAAAATATTGACCCTATTTTTAAAATTAGGTTGTATTTAAATACGAGTTAAAATGTATTGTTTTCGTATATATATTTTTTCCTCATGGTAACCAATTCAAATTCAAGTAAGAAAATAACCTGTTCATCTTAAATAATTCTTTTTCAAATGAAAATCCTTTCTCTCACTTGATTTCCTTTTTTTCTTCTTCAATCTTCAACTCTTTAGTTGGTGGTTATTTTTACCTGACTGCTAAGAAAGCATAAATGATTGTTAGTAAGCAACCAGAGGACCAAAGGCTTTAGGTCCTTTCCGAGGGACCTGGTATTGGGGATTAATGCCTTACCAAAGGGCACTAGAGCATCGAGTTGGTTTCGAACCCGGGTCGCCGGATTACGAGACCACTGCTCCATCAACTGAGATATCGCATCTCCTGTGATTCTTAACGATTTGGGAGCACTGACGAGGGAATAGTTACTGGTTAAGGTTTTTTCCTCTCTCGTTTATGACAGATTCGATTCGGGTTCGACTTGCTCGGTGCCAACATCCTTAAAAAGGGTATTTTGCCCACATTTGTCCCTATCGATTCAGTTGTACTAAATGGGTACCTAGCAATGCTGGGGGTAATCATAATATAAAGGCCCGCCGGAATATACAATGTTTATACTACATGGCCACCCTGAGTAAATAAGTCAAAAATATTAAGAGAATTGATCACTATTAATCGTTTGGGATCCAAGACCACATCAGATTCTATTGTTTAGTACCGCAACTCCCGAAGCTGGGGGTCCGGTGGAGTCGGGTGGGGCTAATATTTCAGCTCAATTATTAATTTGCTCATTATTATAATACCCAAGCTAATATAAAATATTACTTCATACGAATCATAGCAGTACGTATACAATATTTACTTTAAAATGGTGGGTTCGTTTTCCTTTAGGCCCTTTTCATGACCACTGAAAATTCCGAGACGACCAAGAAGTTCAAGTGCTGGAGTAGAAAAAGGTCTTCGATATTGTGATGAATCGTCATGGATTTTTTGGACATGCGCCCCCGAAAGAATACTCGATCCACCTTGGTTAACCATTTTGTTTAATTTTGATTGCCTTGATTTATTTGTCAGGAAGGCACTTATGCTTTTAGTTGTGCTGCACATTCTCTCTTTACATCTTGCACACGACATCTCAAATCTGGAACTCCTAATAAGTCACATCATCAGGATCATTTTCATCTTTCATTCACTTGTCACTATATTACTCATGCATCTTTAAAAAAAAAATTATCTTCCATGCATTCACATCTAACATGAATTGTTATCGACGACATTAGGGCGCGAGAAAATGCCTTAAAATGTGGACAAGAAAATATAGAGTAGAAAAGTTGTAAAGAAAGTCTTACAAAATGATGATCTCTTCGGAGAAAATAAACACACAGGAAAACATCTGTTGATTTTTGTTATAATTCCTTTTTTGTTCATTATATGAAAAGTACTGTATTTAAAAAGAGATACCCTTGCACTCTCGTGAAACGTCCTCATTTACATAGATCTCTGTCGCTTTCAAGATATGTACAAAACGATTTCCCACATAATATTTCAATAACAAGAGTCTATACAAGTCATACATGGTTGTAATAATTGCGCAATAATAATAACAATAATAACCATAACAATATACCATTCTGCTCATTATGATAGTTATATCAATGATATTTTCGACATATATAACCCTTGGCAGTAATAAAGACACTTTGAGTATACGTGCAATATCAAAACGCTATTATAGTGCTGTTATAACATTATCATATGGACATTAATGAACACAAAGAACGAAACCAATTGTGGTGTTATTACGTAACACGGCGACATGCAAACAGAACAAACACATTCCCAAGTACATTTATTTATAAGCATTATGAGGCTTCCAAATGTTATGTAGATGAATTATACGAAGTCCGTCATTCGTGTTTGCATTTATAGATTAATTACCTTTTAAAAATCACAAATTAATTTTTCATTAAGATGAAATCTTACCGTGTAATAGAATCATCAAAATATAATTTCATGGCACACATTAAATGTTCAACCCGTTTGAGATAGTATTTTAAATGAGTAACCTTTCTACGCGAAAACAAAATCGTATATATTTTTTCTAATGCTGATGAAATGAGATCACGTTTGAAGAAGGAAATTCCTGATCAATTGTAGGTCCAGTTTAGAGAGGGCCTCTGGCCTATAAAATCAACACAAAAATCAGGTACGCATTAAAAATGTTGACATGTAATCAAAGGAGTTAAGCCGTGCACTCGTGGATCTAGTTATCTAATAAACCCCAAATTTCAGCAAGATCAACAATGCAATTCTTGTCGCATTTACGCTTTTTAAAAGGTGACTTTTTGTGCGAGATTATGAATTATTTTCTGATGAAAAAGACGATTGAAGAAGTGCAGTAAATGTGGCAGTGACGGTGGCCGTAATCTAAATGTCTGTTTGCCTGCACTTCTACATAACGATACGTGTAGGTTGTGGCATGCTTATTAGTGAGAGAGAATGGAAAATGTGTTTGTTCTGGAACAGTGTACATAATGACATGAACGAGTAACGGCCCCTACCCCACCCCACACAACATTTCCATTCTTTGCGTCTCTTACTCTCACTTTCACACATGAGCGTAATCCCATACTTTCACTCCGTCTACCTTATGATCACCCTGCGCTAAAGAACACAGTGTCACATTATCTTTTAAGATAATGTGAACACACTGTGTTCACGGTTTGGACACAATGTGTTCACGCTGTGAAACAGTCATCACAGTTTGATATTGAGAGCACACCGTGTTCATAGTTCAAACACACTGTATAATAGTGTAGACACACTGTGTCCACAGTTTGTCCATATAAAAAAGCGGATTATTATTATTATTATTATTATTATTATTATACTAGTAACAAACTGTATATGAGTTATGTTAATGCACTCTGTGAATTTACTACAGTGTGAAAATACCGACATCTGAGTGGCAACCCTGTGTCAATAAGTTTGAAAACAGTGTGAGCACAGTGTGAACACAATGTCAAAACTTAAGGACAGTGGCGTCACTGTGGTGCGTACCCAGCCTCTGAATATCCAGATGGCAACTGTGGGTACTAATGTATCACACAGTGTAATCACTGTTGGGGACAGTATGAACATCATGTAAGCACTGTGGAAGAGTAGCATACAAACACTAGTCATAATGTGGTGTGTACTTTTTTGAGTAAATTCATGAGACCAAAGTAAAAGAGTGAAAATAGCATGTCAAAATATGAACACAGTGTGTCATAGTGTTCACACTGTGTCACAGTGTGAGCACAGTGTGATAACAGTATTTCCAATCATTTATAATATTACTCGGTATATGACAATGTGTTCTTTCTGGCCTTTCAAATTAAGGACCCTAAACATATATATTTAAATATCTCATTATAGACTCTTCTCTTGTTCTTAAAATAAAGGGGTCCCTTAAAATGACATTTTCTTGTACAATATAGATTTAACATACACCTACAATACATCTGCCCTCCGACTCAATTTCATTAAGTACATAGATATATTCTATCATTAATTTGAGAATTTATAGCTCTCTATGAACTTAAAAAAGTTAAATCATTTACTCATTGCTACCAATAAAAACTGTATCTTAAAATAATACAAATAAAGAATAATCATATTCAATCAACACATTTCGAGCAAAGAATTGCAATGACATAATGATAAATTTAACTGAAAATAAGACTTCTTTTATGGAAATATGTTGCCATTCCCTCATTCTTATGATTTGTTAAAAATGGGATTAAAAAGAACAAAAATATCCCTATAACCTCATTGCCAATTACACAATTTGTTTGATTTAAAAATAGTTGATAAAACTATCAAAGATATTGGGACATTGAAAATAAATCCATGATTCATGAATATTAGAAAGACACTCTCTTTTTGACCGATAATTACAGCACGATTCAAATACACAGTGGCGGAGCCAGGATATATTTCAGATGGGGGCAAAAGTATGAGTCTAGACTATTTAAGCCACCCCAAACAAAATATAGAGAAATCGGTGGAAAAAAAAAACGTTTTAAGAAAATAAAAATGTATTTAAACTGGGATGAGGGTGGGGGGGGGGAGAATCAGACATGTGTATCAGAGTATTCTAACTTTTTGTAGGGGTGGGGTACGTGCCCGCCTGTGGATCCCTGGGTCCGCCACTGATACATGCCATTATATCCGTGCTATTCCTGGTCACCATTCATTATCCGTATTCGCTTGGGCCTAGTCATTTCCAACGAAACTACCCGAAACCCTATACGTCCACTTCGAAACTACATCCTTTCTCGCGTCGCGCTCACACACCCTCGCTCTCACGCACACACGCATTTTCTATATCGCAAATATATATATGTATATATAATATAAACAGTTAAGGCACGAGGCGGTGTTGAAAATTAGAGTTGCAAAATAGTAAATGTTAATTTCACCGTACAACACGCACTGTTACGTAGGCAAGACTTCTTTTATATCCCTTTTTTGTGGTTATACCTACTTTAAAATCGAAAACTAAAATACTTTTACGTAGAAAAATCAAAGTGAAGCCAAAACTAATTAAAGTAACCTCGCCCAATGATTCAAAGTAGTAGACAGATTTTTTATCAGTCCGCGGTTCACGCCCATATTCATGGTGTTTACACTGGGCGGACTTTAAGCAGGATTTTGAATAACAAACTCTCGTCTTGCCTGCATCAGAATATATTTTCGGTAAGACTATCCTCATAATATCATCCTTATAATTCCTACTCGTTCTTTTTTTTGGGGGGGGGGGTTCAGATAAAGGCTTATTCTTTTCTCTCTATCTCTAGTAGCCCGAAATTCCATGGTCTATTACTGATCACAAAATAAGTGGATGAAATATTTTTGGTTGGTAAGAGTTTGAAAGTAACATCAAGGAATCACATTCGCGTGCTGTTTACACCAGCTTTACATATATAATTCATACGATGTTGCAGAATACAGTGCACAGAATGTATACTTGAACAGGGTTTACAATGAAAGAAAAAAAAAATGAAGAAAAAAGAGGAAGATTTATTCCCATGAAATCATAGGCCCAATATAAGCCAATAAGCCTATTAAACAATAACGTTATGAACCCCCTCTTACAAACTAAACTGGCATATGAGGTAAAAGTATTTGACACGTAATATGATACAGTAACGATTCCCTTGTTTATTTCTTTTTGGGGGAGGGGCTTTATGTTGCACCCCTTATAAAAAAAAAACATCGATAGAAAATAGGTAGTGTTGTAAAATGCGCACAGTGCTTACAAAGTCCATGTAATCGTGTGCGTTGGTGCGCGTGGTTGCGCCTGCACCTTTTGAGAGCCCTTATTTTTCGCCCTGCCGTTGTAACAAACGTAGCAAGAAATAACATCCCTGTCTACAAAACATAAATCACATTAAGAAAATAACACTCAGTACAATTCCATGTTTGTAAGTAAGTACGAGAGAAAATGTAAACGGGAAAATATTCCATAATGAGACCTACGAAAAGAGGTGATAAAAAAATAACAAATTCTGACAACACAATTATGATAAGAGTGATTGCAAAATTATATTACCACGTGGTAGTAACGTGCAGATGTCTTGTCGGAGTGGACGGTTTACTTTTTGTTACTAATTTCAATCGAAATATCTTAGTTTTATTCTTGTTGTCAAATCATATAACTTCGCTGTACATGATCAATTTTTAAGAACAGTTTTTCGACGAAAAAATAAACGTGAATTAAGTACAACATCGCAGGGGTATTTTCTAAACGTAATGTTACTATTAACAAACAAAATTTGAATCAATGATAATTTCTTGATTTTTGTTAATGGACCACCGGATTTATTGTAATTTTCTTTCAAATTATCCAAATTTTTCTATCGACTATTCCATATACCAGTGTAGCAACACAAATGCAAGGATGACTTGCAAAAAATAAAGTATTAACTCACCGAAAACCCAGTAAAATAGGTTTATATCAAACCGTTTCTTTTCATAATGGACTAAGAAAAAGAAACGAAAAGATGGAAAATATCACTGCACTCTAATTCCCTTACCCGAAAAACTTATTGAAATTTGATTATAAAGCACAATAATCTATGGATCTCTTGCTGGCTATTGTTATAAAGAGACAACAGTAGCAAAATGTGGCTATGCATCATAGTACATATCTACGCATTACTGAAGCTATGTATATTTGATGAGTACGAAACACACCTTATAGTTCTATCGACCCGTATATTCCGAGGAAAAGTATAAAGCAGCACTAAATAAGTGAATATTGATAAGTTCTTATAACATTTTTTCCCATACATATTCACGACTCTCAGCCATTCGTGATTTTACTATGGAACGCTACACGAGCAATAATGCATAGGAATTTGAGTGCGGTTACAGACAAGTATATCATTGGCAATCGAATCTACTATCGTATTGACCCCGAGAATAGATACCAAGATGGTTATAATTTGAGTATGTGGCTATGATAATTATATATCGAAGAACCCCATACATTTACTATATTTTTTTTTTACCATAGGTTGGCAGTTTTTATGACGCCAAAACTTTATCATTATCACCACAAAGTGAATGTACCATCATTTGAATATTTATAGCAATATCGAAAATAAAAAGAACTAAATCGCGGATTAATAGATTAGACTTTTACAATTAGTGAAACACTTTGCATTTGGAAAGGCTACATCATACATATAAAAATTGAATCCTGCAATTTCAGTTAGAAGAGGACTTATGGTGTGATATCGTGCAGAGAATATCGCCCTGTATGTCAGGTACTAGTAGTCATAGTTAGACCTCCATGCATGGCTGCACATCTTGCATCGATGGCGGCCGTCTTATTCGTCGATGTTTCACCACCGAACGCCCTCTACTAGGTGCGGCAACGACTGGCTTTAGCGACTGTCTTTGGAATGCATCATCATACATGCCAGTATTCCGCACCTGTACCCTCTCTCCTAGAATATCCTTGTTAATGTCCTTCCATCTACAGGGGCGGGTAGCGTTGTGAAAGTTGAGCTCTCATCGATCTCTTGCTGTTTTTCCAGCAAAAGCGTCGATGACCTGAGGGATTAGATCTAGGCTTGATGATCCAGCGTTGAACTTGGAACCACCTTTAACACTAGAGCAGTGTCTGCGAGGTTGGGCTAAAACATAAGGCTCAAAACAACTGGTGCTAATAGTCTGTTACCCTTGTCTCTCCGTCAACACCAGCAACCGCAGCTCCACAAGCTTATGGGGTACGGTTTTTGCATTGATTCGTCTTTAGTTTGATACATGAACGTCAGAGGTATCTTGTGACCGGAGCAAACCATCTTTGCCCTTTTTGGAGTATCTCAGGAAGTCACTTTAGATATGAGGAAGCGAAGCTTCATGGCCCTGCCTTCCTCGCACTCTCTCACACACAGTACACACTCTCTTTCTCCATCTATTTCACTTGCACTCACGAGTTTGTGTTCATCACTATCAAGGTCCTCGGTTTCCTTCTTTTGATATACTGACATCAGGGATGCTGAACGCCCTGACCGTATCGTCGCGTCGCGGTTCTTCATTCGACGGGAACTGCATGGGTAACGAGTGAAGCGGTCGCAGCCGCAAACCCGCACCACGCGAGTTCATTGCGTGGTGGTTATTTGTTGCGAGGTCATTGTCCAGACATTGAAGCTGATTGAAGCGGTTATCCTGCATGGTCGGCTGGATGAGGTTCGGCGAAGGGGGCGCTAGATATTGCTGAGAGGAGAGAAGCTGGGTCTGCTGTTGTAGAAGTTGAGCGTTTTGCATCAGAGCGGACATGACCTGAGGCAAACCGTCGAGGGAGGTCTGTAGCTGGTCTAGTCTTCCCTCCAGGCGGCTCACCCTGTCCTCCAACTCGGCTTTCCCCGTATGCATATCTGATATCATCTCGAACATAACGTTTTGTGTCTGGAAGAAAACATACGAGGGACAACAATGATTATTTTTAAATAACAAGCTTGTTCATAAAGTAAATGTATGAAAGTTCGTTACATTAAACTGCTGTCAGTGTTTTTCCATATAGTCGAAAGGAAGTGACATTTTGGTCTTACAATGTGAATTTGAAACGATTGAGCGGAAAAAATATTTCTTTGGCAAATACCATGTGTTTAAAAGGCAACAATTCATGACTCAAAACAGTGAATGTTAATTTGAAAAGGTAATCTCCATAAAGGCCTATTTATCGACATGATTCAATGATATTTCAAAATTCAAAAGAAATAGGTACTTAAAAAAAAAAAAAAATTTAGGCCTTTGTGAGAGAATGCGTTTTCGTGGTTCCTCCCCTTCAATATCCCCTACCCATGGTGATCAAACAAAAAACTACACTACAGTCCCCGACACACAAACACAAACACATACACCCACTACACAAATCTTACGTATGCGGTTAGCAAGTTTCAACTTCTACGGCATTTCATTGGACAAATGCAAACAAGGATGTGCTCAGCGAAGCAATTCGATCGGCAACAGCGAGAACAACATACAAACACGTACAAAAATGACATGGCATATTTCGAACTGTAGCTATCAATCTTCCAATGCATGCTACAGAACGAACTCATGCGCTTAGAATAAATTTGCCAAAAACAGATGATTCCTGGGCCCCATCTCACAAAACTTTGTTATAAGCTAGTGAAATCCTAATTGCTTCTGATTGGTTATCAGCAGATTTGTCACTGATTATTTGTCATTTATCATTGAAAAAAGGCTTTGTGAAACGGGTTCCTGATGTCTATTCAATATTCTCTAATCGTGGTTAAAATAAGACATCTTTGCTCAAATGCAAAGCGTTTTCTATTAAAAAAAATTAAGGATCTTATTGTTTGGAAAAGAATTTTTATCGTGACCATCCCCATTATGTGTACAAACATGTTGACGTCACTGATGTGACGTATACCTTTCTAAAACTACGTACATACATACAACATTAAACGAAGCAGCCGTAACAATAAGTCTCATGCATTAACATGCAAATCATTCTAACCATTGACATACTTCTAGTACCTAAGTGTGCAGTATATGTGCTACGTTCTTACGTGTACTTTGGGTACAGCCTGAGCGGCAGACAGAGACCACACATAACAAAGTGATACAATAAAGAAATTCTCAATAACATTTTCCACAAAATTACGCTCCGCGCGATGGACTTAAGCGCGCGCTACGAGCGCACGCGCGTAAAATGATTGTATGGAACGCGCAATGAACAAGGGAACGAGTATTGCTATTTAGAAAACCCATGGAGCGTTTCTGTACATAAATTACAATTCAATTAAGGTAGGTATTATTTGTTTCATGTTATCGTTTATCGTTTAAAATGAGCTGTAACACTTATGGTAGAATCACACAAATATGTAACTTCGGAAGAAGTTCTTTCCGAAGTGAAAGACAATTATATCATGATCATAATGATCCACAACTGTTGCAGAAGTAATAAGAATGTTCATCGGTTCTGATAACTTCAAACTATAAGAATAAAAGAAAGACAAATAGGCCCTATTGAGTTTTCTAGCATGACTCGTGTTGAACAGTTAAGATGACATGTAGTAGTATTAGTAGCAGCAGTAGAGGTAGTAGCAGACGCAGGAACACTAGTCGTGGTCCCAATAGTAATACTAGAAGTATCAGCAGCAGTAGCAGTAATAGTTGTCGTAGTACACGTACGTGGTAACACTTACTTAACATAATAAATAATCACAGACCTAAACTTCATGTTAATTATATTGCTCTGTCTCGTAACAGAAATCAATCCATGTTGTTTCCCTACCTGTATGTGTTTACGTCACGAATGTTTAATTTATCACTCTATATACACTACATGAAAATCTATCCGTGGTACCGAGCGAATAAGGCAGACACTACATGACAATACACCCGTGGTCCTAAGGAACGACGTAGCATGTATGTGGTCTCTAGAACGATTACTTGTATTTAATCTAGCAAGTGTCTGGAGGATGGAATTAGTCTCTACGAAAAACGAATGTCGATAATTACGTATCTAGCAAAAGGCCAGCTAGTACAGCCCAGGGGCTATGTGTTTTAACACCCACGCTGTACGTCAAATTGCAAGGCGCCTTAAGTCAAACCTAGTCTTTCTCACCAGACGTTTCGAACATACACACGAGAACAAAGAGAAACATTAAGAGAGAGAGAGAGAGAGAGAAAGAAGGATGTATGAGAGTTTTCTATCATAATCCCCTTTCTTGCTTTTGAATTCTCTAGTGTAGACAAAAACCGAACCATGATAACTTTACCTCCATAACCATTGTAACTAAAATATCGATATCATTATAAAAAAATATTGAAGTCTAAATACACTGTTTATCAATGTTGTTATTAATGGAAGATGATTTTCAAACCATTACCACTGTTTTCACCCTTTGATAATTTGCACTGCATTGATATTAACCAAGGTACTCGAAGTTCACCCAACCATTCTAGGTACATAGATAATACTACGCATATGTACATGTCGACATGTCGAAACAAATCTTTTAACTGTTAAACAACGTGTCATTATGTGAAGGTTTGGTTTAAGTTTCCTGTTTTACAAATCTTTTGAGACAATTATTGTTAAAAATCACAATTATAAATTTGCATGACAAATCGCTTTAGATACATGTATTTCAGTTACTGAGTTTTAAACTCTGTCATTATAATACATACATTATTAAGGTTAGTACGCCTCAACACGCTGCACAATCGACGAAATGAGAACGACGACATCTCCTATCGTTGAGCCGCTGTTCCGCACGACACGCATACTACAGAACAAAATAGCTTACAGGAAAATTGCAGGTATATAGATATATATAAATATAATATATATAAATATGAATAAAATATATTAACATATTGAGAGGCCTTTGGTTATGCAATAATAACTGGAACATTTATTACGAAAAGAAATATCTACATTATATTTGTAAATAATCTATCTCAATATTGGTATAAGCTGCTTGGTTGAGAGAATTACCAGCTTGAGCAAATCACAGTATTGCGTTATCATGCTTCCGTGTCTCTGTGATGCTCTTTCGCATCATCCAAGGTCACTCTGCGAACTCACAAGCGTCGAGTATAACACATAACCCTCTAAAGAAGAAATTAATGGTGTACAAACATGACACGTAAAATGTTTCTAACTTATTGTTAAAATGGCGTGGTAAAAAAACTTTGAATTTATCATTTTCACTAACATCACCACTCAAATACAAAGTTCATCAATCGCATCGAATGCAGAGGTTAAAGAGTTGTTTGACAAGGAGTTGGGGTTTCTTCATAGGGTTATGTATTATGCTGTTTTATGCACGACCGTTTGTGAGTTCGCAGAGTGACCCTGGACGGTGTGAAGGAGCCTCGTAGATACGCGGAAGCGTGATCACTTAATACTGAGCTTTGCTCAATCTGATTACGGCGGCAAAGTAATAATACACTGCAAGGAAATAAATAGGAATAAAATGAAAATAAATCAAAGAGAGTAATAGTTGGTTATAATTGTCTTCTCAAATCAAGATGAAATAGGAACAAAATGATAGTAAAGGCATGAATGCAAGGCTAACCATGCAGTCATACATGCTGGGAATGGTTAGGCCATTTTCCGACTTGGAAAAGAGCTAAGAAATATGGCTTGGAGTATATATGTCCAATAAATAATTAAATAGCTCGGTAAAAAAAAATTGACGTAGAAATAGAAAGCAACGAAGGAATAGGCCAGAATACGTAGCTGGGATCAGATATGGACTGATTATAAGAATTAGTATATCAGGATGTAGGAACAAAAATGTAAGAGGGTTGTCGTTGATTATAGAGATAATTTTGTTATAAAGGGAAAGGGAACATGCGGGTTAATATAACACCTCTCTCTATCAATTTCAATTCATCTTAAGAGTATATGTTAAGGGTTGAGGCGTCAACAGGAGAAGAAAAAAAATGAAATTAACGGATGGATGCGAGCATAAAAAAGAATATTTTCTCCATGATGATAATAATAATAATAACAGCCATCGGGATAGCAGGGATAGGGCGAATTACCTACATGTCTGTAAACCGCTGGTGGTTTAGATGCATACATGGCCATTTCAGCTCTCGATACGCGCGCTAGCAACGGCTGTGGTATACAAACAGAGAAGTCAAATATATTTGCTAGGGGAATGAACAGAAACAAGGGAAATGTATTGCCAAACAAGAATCAATTTCATACTCCTTTTCTTCAAATATTTCCGATGTATTCTTTAAAGGAAGGTAAGTGATAAAGAAAGGCACTAAATAGCTAAAAGTCGAGGATTTTCTTTTCGTCTTTTCTTCGTTTTGGTTTCGGTTAGACCACAATGAGCAATCGACGGGTGCAGCGCCACCTTTTGTTGACAATAAACTAAATTGGCTTTTCGTTCTCGGCTGCTCGAAGCAGACTGGCCCTTATAATAAAGGCCTACATGGATGGAAATGGCAAGCCCATTGGTCTAAATCCATTCCCATGCTTCAAGTTTTTGACCACTTGGTGCTTTGCGCAAATTATATTTTGGAAAAGAAAACAACCGTGCTGTTTATTCAAAATACGAAAGCGCTCTTTTCTCGTTTTCTTGGTAGCTCTAGTTTTTAGAATATGCTCTGCTGGTTCTGAAGGCACTATGCGCCCATCCGAGAGCTCGAAGTGGCCACCTATACATCTTTTTTTCCTTATACATGGGACTATTACTAATATTGGGGATACACAACTGTGAGACAGAATATTCTTGATTTGGAAATGGGAGGTAAGTGGTGGGGGAAATACTAAGGGGTGGATCGGGGCAATGGAATTCTTAGTCAAATCTAGATGCGTGTACTATGATGTTACAAAGTAAATGTCTAAGGGAGTTTTGTTGGTCACGAAATTAGTACTTTTCACAACATTAGTTTTAGGGTGACGATTAGTTCTACACTGATTTCAATATAGGACAGTATTTGTTACCGAATACAAATATATCTTACAAAGCAAAGTAATAGAATGGCAGAAATGAGCAATGCGCCTTTACATGGATGAACATTATACACAATAATATAATTATCAGCATTATACAACCAATCTTTTTTTACAGAAAAAAGGATAATATTTGAATTGCACTGTTTTGATCAGCCGTGTAGGATACACACTTGGATGTCGTATGAATGTTTCCGTATCACCTCTCCCATCAGATATATGCACATATAGGACGGTGGAGGAATATGAAACAATTACTCTATCCAGCTCTCCCTGGCCAAAAGTGACAGAGCCATAGATTTGAAACGGTGATATTTTCAGTGCACATGCATGTAAGTAGATATTACTTGGTCTAGTCCGAGCTCCGTCGGTTTGGTTACTGAGTCAGGGAGGGATGTTTCCAGCAACTGTTCCATGTTCTCCACATTTAACAATGTGTACCAAGCGGCACTTCATACTTCAGAAGAAGAAAAAACCCTCTCCTTGAGCTTGTTGTTTTACATTCCCAGTCGATACAAACCATGTTGTAAATTTAATCATCTTGAGTTTGACGTAACCCTAAGCGACGAATAATGACACAATGACACACTGCGCCAGTCCATTCTATTGTAACACCATTCATTGAAATTTGAGTATTTCTTCGCAGTTGAAACCTGAATGTTACTGAAACCCCGCATAAGCACATGACGCCGTATCTCTAACTCATCCGTTACACACAATGTGCCATTTCCCAATGCGTTATTATCTGCAACAATTAAGTGTAAAGGTAGGCATGCGCCAGTAATTCAAGATACTGTTTGCACTGTTCATTTTTGTGTGTGTACGATATCATAATATCACTGTGCGTCAAAGACGGCGCCAAACTGTGACGCAGTCTTACGTCAGCAAATGACGTACGCCTCGTATCCAACGGGCTTAGGAAACGTATTTGCTGCGACGTTCATAATCTAATGCAGTCTTTAAAGGTAGTGTATCCCTTTTGCAGCAAACATCAAATTCTGTAGTACTTTGCAGGAATTATGAATACTGTATGTCACGTATGTCCTATCTGTGGAATTTAAACGTTAGCAGTGTCCTAGTATTCAAATTATGCAAGGAACCCCGCTTACTTTCTAGACTTAATTGTCAGACACTATTGACACTATAGACTGACTTCTTTTTTTCTTTGATAATAACATACATAAAATGAGTTGTAAAGGGTACATAAGCATTTGTCTACATCAATAACCCACTTCTTGTAATGGCCAAAATTAAACTGATTGAATCTTTGCGCAACACAAAACGTACGACCATTCTGTACAAGGGTCTGAAAATCAGACTATTTAATTTAACGAGCGCGATTTAACAACTAACGGTCGTTATTTTCCCACAAAAAGACATTTTCAAGTCCTTTTGTTTTGAGGGAAGTTCTACATTAGTATTATCTTTCAAATGCCGTTGGAATTTAACCTTTTCATTTTTTGGGCCTGCAAATGGAACATATACCTTTAAAGGCTATTGATATCTAAGATTTTAATCTCTCTCTCTTTCTATTCCTTATATTCTTAACAATCAGGGTATTCTACTGAAACTACTTCAGATTTATGCATACTGCCATCTGCTTCTCTCACTATACCGATGTGTCGACAGCCATGTCCCACAATGCATCAAAAACTGCATGACGCTGCCTTTAAAGTACAAGTCCACTCCACTGAAAAGTTGAGCTGATTAGATAGACAAAAATCTAAAAAGCCCAAATATAACTTGGTTTTGGAAAATGGTGCTCAGATTTATTTTTAATAATTTTTTTTAATGAGCAAAAACAAGTTAATGAGCGAGTCGGTTGTGACGTAGGGTCCTCACAACACAGATTCGTAATGTAACCAAATTTAATGCATACGTCTTTGTGAAGTGCCTCGATACAAACTATTTCATTCACCTGATAAGAATAATGAAACACTATTATTCTTATCAGGTGAATGAAATAGTTTGTATAGAGGCACTTCACAAAGACGTATGCATTAAATTTGGTTACATTACGAAAATAGCCTATTGTCAGAATGTATACCGCTGGCACTTTCGTTGTGAGGAGCATACGTCACATCCGTACAGCAATATAAATGTTTTGCTCGAAATACCCAAAACAAAAATCGCTCTTAAAAATCACCTGATTGAAGTACGCCCGTGATATTTGGCAGTTTTAACCTTTGATTTATTTACAACATGTTATAATTTTTGAAAATCGGAGTGGACTTGGGCTTTAAAGATGATATGATCGCAAAATATATAACTACCAGGTGTTCATTCCGCCATTCGATTATCAAACACTGTCTTTCATCAGTGGTTTCTTTCTCCTATACGATCGAGCGAGATTGTGCAGGTAATCTGACAGGAAATGTTTCACCTAACGAGACCCTCTTGTTCACATAATGCGAATTAACAACAACTTACACTGCTATGGGGGTAGTTTTAATCAGAACCTAAATTGTAAGTAGCCGTACGTAAGAATATAGATCCCTGGTTAGAGACATAATAATGAATGTTTGATTCAAATAATGATCAGAAAAAGAGAGAATTTAGAAATAACCTTTCATTCATAATACTTATGGATTTCTCATTTTACTACTTGCACAATTTTTTACTCAAAGTAATTAACATTTACTTCACATATCTGTATATATAGGCCCATATATATTGATAACAAAATCAGTGGTAGCAATATTTACCCTTTTCACTTATGTGCATTATAGGCCCTACGCTTTCTTTTCTCACTAACGTCAAGGTCAGTTATTCAAGTGTTGCACCAATATGTCAAGAAAATGTGCATTGTAAGTTGTTGTTAGAACGTATACATTGCAGCTTAACACAATATTGAAGATTATCCCATTCTATTTCAACATGCCACAAGATTAAATAACGATTATACTTGGATGTTAGAGAGTATCACAATATAGGATAGTTTACACCTCGATACACGCTCACCGGCACTGCAAAATTAAATATAATCACAGGCATAGTATATGAACTCTGTAGCAACAGATGCTAAGTGTGTGTGTGTGAGCAGTGACGGAGATTTTGTATAGCTTGTAATGTTACGCCATATCGGAATTGAGCCTGCATTTTAGACGTAATTTAATACACAGAGTGTGCGCATAGCGGCATAGATGCTTTTTTCAGGCCCCGGGCCATTCGCTTCGAAAAGGTCACCGCGTCAAGAACGGGGAGTGCAACACCTAGCTTTCGTGTCTACCGGGAGCAGAAGTCGGGGCTCGCCGTGGCATTTTCTTGCATCGTATTATGGCATCGGATATATGCAGAAATTCGGCAGGAATTATGATTAGAATCATTATTATCATAAGCACGCTCCCTGCCTCCTTGAAGAGCAAGGCACGGCGTGTGGTTTTGACATAGGTTTCAGCTTTGCCTACTAATGTGTCTGTGCCAAAGGTGATAAAAAGATGTCTGAATATCATATCACTGTAGTATCATACTTTATCATAGAAACTATTTATCTTTCTCGAGTTCAGTTAGAGTTTAATTTAGAAAATGTAATTTTTGGTTTTGAAGACAAAAGAAATGATGCTTTAAATTGCATGGTGACCTTGATTAAGCACCAACTATTTGTACAAAAGCTTAACAACAAAATTCCAAATTTTAGTTCTCTGAAGAAGAAAATTATTCAATATTATGAAGACGAGAGATATATTCATTCTATATCTGGTATGTTTAACAATTTTTTCACTAAATGGCAGGCACTTCATCATTTGTTTATATGAAAAAGAGAGAAATGTGAAAGTATTTTGTTTTATTTGAGTTAAAGTAAGACTTGATTTCATTGAATTGTAAAATGTTTTGCTTGATTTTGATTCAATAAAATAGCGAGCTAAATCGTAAAAAATATCTTTGACGAATCTTATTTATTTTACAAACAAGAGCAGACAAATGAGTGAAATTCCCGTCATAAAAGTATACCTCAGAAAGCAATATTTTGCCTTACATAATTATACCGAGCGTACGTGAAAGCTCTCTTTTGTGGAACAACATCATGAAACGATGCTTATACTAGCAAAGCATTCAAAATATACTGGCCGTAGATAGACCTAATCACGTACTTAATATTAAGCAACTTAATAACTTCAAGGTTATCTACAGACACTTGGCAAACATGCATCTAAAGCCCGGGGATTTTCATCATAAAAACATGAAATGCTTTATGAATTCAATTTTCGAATCATTATATCCTTCTTTGGGTTACAAGTTCTAACCTATCTTGTACTGAAGTATTCTAAAATCATATTTACACCAATAAGTCAAGTCTTCCCCATGTTCTTATAACACACGTGCAAAAACATTTCGGCTCTAAAAAAAACATATTCCCGATTACGCGGCACTGACAGGCTTAATCAAAAGTCGAGATGTCACTGGACTAGCACGACATTTTCCTAATTCAACCCGATGGTCGCTGCGGGAAACTTAGCTATAATATTAATAATGACTCTACCGCAGCTGGCAATGAATACTCCATACATATTCCATTTAAACAGTCTGCCTTAAATAGCGTTTACATCAGGATGCATTATGAATAATTTCCCAATACATAACTTGAGAAATATCCATGTTATCTGTTTGTGTTTTCTCCATTCTTTTCCATAAGTGATTCGGATGATCAAAATTATTTACGCCTTATACATGAACAAACGCACTTTTGTTATCGTTTCTAAGCGGTTTCTAAGCGGATTGAAAGCCAGTCTATACATAGGCCTAGTAAAGAATGTGTGAGAAAGAGAGAGAGAGAGTGAGAGACGGAGAGACTGAGAAAAGGGTAGAGAGAAGGGAGAGAGGAATAAAGAACGCATAATAAAACAAAATGCGCCAGGCAATTGCAGCTGCTTTCGATAATCCACAGGTGAGGGCAGTGCCTTAAAATCCGCAGAGCAAAACAATAAGAAATAGAAATTAAAAATTGAAATAACAGCATGAAAAATAGGAGAGTATGGATGGTTACTGCTGTGGAGAGAGAAAATATAGAAAACGAGCTAGGGTGCAAACATATTCATTGTGCATATCAAGGGCCTTCGTGCATATGCTACGTTTCTTTTTTTAATAGTTGTGTGTTCAGCGCTTTGGCGAGACGCCATTTGAGGTTGATTAAAAAACATCACAAAATGAATGGAAAACATACGGATGGAGACGAGTGATCACGTGACCAACAAAGATACGGACTGAGTGTGTGGTAGGTAAAAAAAATGATGCTCTATCCATACCAGTCAGGGAGGGATGCCGTTTTTGGAGGACAGCCGATGTCCTCCTATAACGGCACAATTGCTGCAGCGAGCAGCGTGGGTAAAGGTTCACGCGTGTTCACTGATGCGGAAATTGTGCCGTTAACGGAGGACATCCCTTGCCCTTCAAAAACAGCCGTCTATACCGAACTGCATACAGACAAAAGTGACGGATGGAATTACGACTATTAACGTCCACAAATGAAGACCTAGTCGATTCACACAGTCATTCTGTAAATCTAGACAATCTCAGGATACAGCCATCAGGTTTAATTGAGGACATACTGACGTTCAAAGGCCATTCAAGTACAACGTTTACATTCTCACGTGTTCAACACATAGACCGACCCTCATTCCTTTCAATACATAACACCAACAGTCCATTTTCCATAGAAGACTAAACTAGACAGCGTTAGAATCACTTATTGACCAAGTCATTGTATTACGCTTGTGTCCATGACCGGAGGAAATTAAAATTTCAGTCGTTGGTGGGAACTAGAATAGGAGGCACTTGTTGATTAAATTATCGAAATGAAAACCTTTGGTGTAAAATACAGAGGGTGGAAAGGGTGGAATGCAAGACGGTAGTACGATTGCTACCATGGTTACAGACAATCTTACCTTTGCCATATCTACTACTGTGCTTGCTTCGTCAGCTAACTTTCGCTGATCCATTTTTGTTTTTCTTAACCTGTAACAGGGAGATAGTGTAATGTGTAAAAAGGGAAGCAACGCATAGAAATGGTTAGTCTGTTATACATCTTACATTTTGCACTCATGGTAGTGATCTAACCGCTTGTAACGTTATTTTAGAAGATGAAATACCTCCATCATCAACATTACTCAATAGCCCTCTGGATTGTATGGGCTTGAGGAATGGGGTAAAAATGAAAGGCTAATTTGGGCCAAAGTGGGAACAGCCAAATCGTGTAAGCGATTAAGCTTTCGTAACAGGGACTAATGGGTGTTGGGAAAGCTCCATATACTTTCAGGAGAGAGAGAGGCAGAGACAGAGAGAGACAGCGAGAAAGAGAGAGAGAGAGAGATATATATACAGAGTGAGAGAGATAGAAAGTGAGAGGCAGAGAGAGAGAGAGAGAAGTCAAAAGTTTAGGAAATCTTATTTTATTCCAGATATCAGGACTGGGGCTCAGATATACGGTTAGAAAGAAATGCGATTAGCTCCCGCAAATTTCTTGGAAATGATCCGAACTCTAAAGAAAACTCCTATCCTTATCGAGTTTCACTTTAATTGACGTCTGAGGACAGGCAGAGTGACAGGGGGAGATAAGATCGAGAGAGAAAAAAAAATGAAGATTAAAAAGAAGACACACAAATATAGAGAGTTACAGAGAGATATAGAATGGGAGGAAGAAGGGGAGTGAGATGTAAAGAAAAAAATGGAGATGTATTAGAGATATTCGCAAGAAAGGGAGCGGAACACTGAGAAAGAAAAACAGAGAGCGATATCGAAACTCCAAAAAAGAGAAAGAGAGATTAACAAATACAGAAAATGAGGTAGAAAGAGGAAAAGGGATTGCACTTACACACAAACACACAACTACAACCAAATACGAGAGAGAGAGAGAGAGAGAGAGAGAGAGAGAGAGAGAATGGGTCTAGAAGGAGATACATGTATATGGAAAGAGAAATGTACAGAACAGAAAGACAGAGAGAAACAGTATTACACACACACACATATATATATATATGAAGCGAGAGGGGAGGTTTAGGGGTAGGGGTAGGGGTAGGGGTATAAGGTGAGAGATAGATTAAATCATACTAAGGAAGATGGAGATGAATAGAGGATGGTCATTTCGAAGTACTGTATATGCCCTCTAGATATTTTGCCCATTAAGCAGAACTAAACAGAGGACGAACATTTCCCGCGTTATCTCTTATTGGCAAGGGTGTCGTCTGCATAAATCATAAATTGTTTGTTTGGATGCCGTTAAAAGGAGCATAATACCAGCGTGCCGTTTGTCCTGTCCAATCCCGGGGACATTAGTTGAATAATTCAGTCATTTACAAGGGGTTTCTTTGTGATTAGAAATTTGAGAGAGAGAAAAAGAAAATACAACAACTAAAACATGTGAAAAAGAAATACATAACACTGGCTTGGAGGTTGTGTAAAATAGAAATCAATAAAACCAAGGGATGACAAAATGACCTCTTTTTGAAATACAACACGAATATATTAATAAATTAAAAACTTATGGGCTTAATCCGAAGAACTTTAACGATGTGCAAATTTGTTTTGTTTTTTAAGTGTAAACGCAATGTGTTCGCCTTTTGCTGTGACTTAAACATCATAAATATTAGTATTTAGAACCCTCTCCCACTTTTGTTTAGGCACCATCTTGCATGAAATTGTGAGTTCATTGCCATCGATGCATTTACACAAAACAGCATGCTTTATACATCATTTGTTGTTATCAATTTCATGTTCCTATTTTTAGATGCGACTATTTTAGTTGAGTATAAGATCTTAAGGCAAAATAGGATATTAGTATACTATGACATTTGATCCCTAAACTTTTGCGAGCTAGAATAACCGATATAATAGCCAAGATAAAACTCTCTGTATTGTAAAAAAAAAAAAAAAAAAAAAATGGTGGAAGGGCATTGAGGTGCCTAGATCAAGTTTCTCATCAATTTTTTATAAGGGTAACATCGAATTTACGAAGAACTTTCAGACACCGAATAGACAACAAGTTTTGTATATTCTCTCTTTTGGTTTTTGAATGATAAGCCTTCTTAGCCAGAAGCAGGATTAAGAGCACGTTTCTTTCATATGTTGACATATTACGATACAATATCTGACAGAAAAGGAATCGTCTTACATTTTTATTTGTTTCAAGCTGGAGAATATAGTCCCTTTCTTTAGAAATCTCTTGTTGGTGAAAATTGATATTTGTGACACCAATCAAAGAACATAACACTTTTTAACAAACCTTTGCTTTGGTTCAGAAAAAAAAGCTTGTCCATAAATATCACTATTTAACAACAAAATCATATTTTTGATGTGTACTTTATGTTTTAGGGTCCATTCTTAGGTATCTTATAAAATAAAATATGTGCAGATGAGGAACATTTAGCTCGAAAACACTGCACCTATAAACCAAGAAACACAATATGTCCATGATTTCAACAACTTTTGTCTCAAACTCCGACATAACACTGAAAAGAGTAGCCGGGACTACGACCATGACAGCAAGACCGTTGCATAGAATCATGGATTTATACTTACTTATGAATCGCATTTAAAAATTTTCTTTGGTGTTTTCTTATTCTTCTTGTGCTTGAGTGTTTGACGAGTTTGGTGTATTTGTAGATCAACCAGGTTTCTCTCAATACATTGGCAGCTGCATTCTTTAACTGTGGATAAAGAAAATAACAAGGAAAGAAAAGAAAAAATCATAGTTTAATTTCAAAATGACTGACAGCTGACGACCACTTAAACTGCAGTGTTTTGTATTTATTCACAGCCCCCGCTCGCACTTAGCTGAAGAATAAAACGATAAAGAAAATCTCCACTGAGTGGTTACCATGGCTTAGTGGTAGTAACCAGGAGTTCACGGGTTCGAAACCAAGTCGCTGCAGTCGTGCCCTTTGATATGGCATGTATCCTCATTACCAAACAAATCCCTCGGAGAGGACATAAAGCCGCCGGTCCCCTGCTTCCTTACTTACAATCATAAACATGCCTTCCTAGCAGTCAGGTAAAACAAACCATAATTTAATGTGATAAGATAATGTAATATTTTTTAAATATTGATGTTCGACAAAATATACTCCACATCTATTTCTTGCACAGGTGGGAGATAATACTTTGCCGCGTATTTCACGAGTTCAACCATTATTTAATCAAGTTCGATGAAGCAAAAACTTGGCTAAGGGCGAAGAAGAGATAAATTAAAACCATTTTGTGATTGAATCATGCATTTAGATTATCGAAATATATCACCGTTCGGTGATATAACTCTATAGTTTTTAATTTCGATTTTTTTTTTTTTTTTTGGTCTTCTTCAAACCGAAAGAAAATTTGATGGTGACATCAAACATCCCAAAACCCGTGTATGTCCAATCGAATAAGGATTTCCAACCTAGTCTCCCTCAGCTCAATACTAATGTCTAATAATGGTTGTCTATCGATGTAAAATACGTCATCCATTAATCCATGTTTACGGACACACATTCTACTTAATCATCATGTATTCCTAGACGTATTAAATGAGGAATAACATTGTGCCCGAGGTTATGGTAAAACGAACAACGCCCGACTGATTATCGCACTTGTTATTGGTTTATATATATATAAATGTTGCAAAATAAATATCTACGGACTTATTTCGCATATTGAAATACATTTTATATTCGTTATTTTTTCCGCCTTGCAGTATTATCATAATCAATATTTCAGTGACGTCTGCCCACAGGGAAACAGGTATTTTTGGTAGAGAACTGAATTTTAAAATCTCTTTTAGTTATCAGTACTATAATATATTTGTTTGTTTTTTCTCTAAAAAAAAAGGTAGGAAAAATACATTTTGAGTTTATTCTTTTTAAATTTCCTCTGCTATTTTGACCATGGCCACAAGAGAATTATCTACGATGTATCTGTCTGTAGCACAATTATTTTATTGATTGAATTACCAATAAGGTAACCAAAAACGAGGTATAGTATATTATATATCTTTCAAAAGCTAAGTACCAAGGCAAAGCTTACCTCAACCTCTTTTACACCCAATACCTAGATTTAATGAGATTTCGCCATGAAACCAGACCCGTAAACATCTCAAACAAACGTGCCTAACATAATTAAAGCTATTTGTTTTCGTTCTGGCGGGGTCTGCTTTTCACTGAATCTCTATAACACCAAGCAGCGGCTCTCCAAATTAGGAAATCAAACACCGAATAGGTATCTCTTTCCAATTGAGTCCTCGAAGTGCAACAATGACCTTATTGTGTAGATACCACAGTATTTATTATTAATTCGAATTTCCTTCACACGAATTGTCGTCATAATGTTCGAAGATTGCTTCCATGATATGTTGGTGCTTCAATTATCATTTGCTTTTTTAAATAATTGTGAAAGGGTAATATTTAATTTAACGTAAACAGAAGTGTGTCAAATAATGGATTCGTTGTACGCAAGAAAACAAAATGCAGATTTGATGATGGGAACTAGAAATGTATAGAATCAATACGACTTTTTAGTAAAGGTTTCTATGTGATATTTAACCATGGTGGGATATGCTTACATAAACATTTACATTGACATATATTTTAATACCATGTTTTCTTACACTTGTTCATATACATTAAAAAAAAAGCCCTATCATGATCATTGTGTAGCCGCTGCCTTTGCTTCGATAATTAAACAGAAACATAGCTCGTTGACATTTAACAATTTTCACAGCTTTTCCCCACGATTTCTCCGAGTTCAAACAAAATATGAGAGAGCACTTAACACAAACGTGAAGTATTTTCTCCCCGGTTTAAAGTTGCCACGATACCGGTATACGTCAAAACGCCGTGGTCTAAAACCCAAGCCTCACGTTGTATTTTTATCAATATGATAATCTCTTAAGCCTCCTCCTACTTCTCTCATCGGGGAATTGCCATAGCAACCAGGTAAATCCGTATTTATTTATAGAGAAAGCATTAATTTCAATCCTAAACTGTGACGTCATATAAATGTCGCGGACAGCTGATGAAAAATAATAATCTCCGTGTATCGAAAGAAATGAATCACTTTCAAAGACCTTCGGAAGAAAGAGAGAGAGACTGACTAATTACATCTTTTGGACAGTATTGAGTACCTCTTTTTTACAGTATACTTATAACTACACGAACTAGATTTGAATTTGACTCTTTCTTCTATGCTATTGTAGCAGCAATAAAATGAATGCAGAAATACAGTAGAGACAGCGTATGTGTGTGTGTGTGTGTATGTCTATGAGTGAGTGAGTGAGGGAGATGAAGAGGGAGGGGGAGGGAGGGGGCAGAGGGCATGGTCATATTAAATGTGGGCATCTAAAGAGACATACATAATCACAAAACGAACGGAAAGAGTGTATTTGAAGGAAATTAGAAATGAAGAGACAAAGTTGGGGTATACATGCAGATGCAAAAGCAAAACGAAACAAACATATGGATGTAGAGCGGAATGAGTGTTAGAGCATGGACCTACTAGAGAGAGAGAGAGAGAGAGAGAGAGAGAGAGAGAGAGAGAGAGAGAGAGGAGAGAGGGATAAGAGTGAAGTATAATATGAGAATGAGATAGTCCTCTGTTCATATCAAGGGAGGTAAATTGCTTCAAAGAAGAGATGTAGAGGAAAAGGAGGAGGAGAGTGAGAGCGATAACTATAAAAAGCCTTGTAAATGTTGATAGGATTGCATGTTTGATGGAGCTTTTCTTATTGCCAATCTACTTGTAAACGAAGTATTTACTGAGCCAATATGAGATAGGACAAGCTTTCATTCCAAGTCATCCTGCGTTACACATACAGCGCTCTTAAGCAAACAATGTACGCCGTAAATCTTCATGTACACACTATTTGGAGGTGAGCGAACGGTATTTAGATTGAGATGCGAATTTCACCAGCGATTGCATTAAGCGCGGAAATTGATTGTAGTTGCAATAAAACTGTACCTAAATACAGGCCACCCGTGTACTTTTTCCTTTTATTTTCCTAATGTTATCTTACATGCCTGGTTAGCTAGTAAACATGGAAACGGTGATGGTTATTGTCCTCAAATGGGGCTTTTCTTTAGAAAGAAATCATGCAGAAGGGACTAACTTGTCGCCTAAACACAAGATGTTAGGGCATATGCATGCCCAGCAGTAAATGGCGTTAGTTTACAAGAGTATGATTAAAAAGATAAGATAATATCAATGGAAAAGAACATCACAAGGTCCTCAGACAGTTGAGACCAACACTTTTAGGAAAGTTAATTATGTTTACGAAATTTATCGAAAGCATGCCTGTAGGCTACTAATGTACAACCATGTGCGGGCACACCCATAACATTTAAGTGTGTATGATTTTCTCTTACCTGTCTCCCTTTCGGTCCGTATTCAACCCCCCCCCCCTATAGGAACAAAAACAAATCGGATATTTTCTCTCTTCCACTCCCTGCTCTTCCCTGTTCAGCTCTGTGAGAAATGTAATCAAAGTGACACATATGGTTTAATTATCGTTAAGGTAATAATACCTCTCATCAAGGGACATATTCTGTTTTACATCGCCCAATCACTCATATATAATATCACCCATCTTTTTCCCCCTTAAATATTGTCACATTTACCCGTGGATGTAGATCAAGCCGTGTGTCAAGCTAGAAGTAGTGCTGCGGGGCTAACCTTGCAACGCGGAATGATATCTCTCCCGAGATAGAACGACGTCTTGTAATTTTTGTTCGCGTAATTTCCTTAATAGCAATAACCGTCCTATAAGATTAGGCATGATCGAATGATATTGTGACGTATACCTCTCGGCGAATGTTACTTTAAAGATATGAAATTATGAGTGAATAGCCTAGAGCAGAAATGACGACTTCAGCGCTGGAACGAGGACAGACAGTTTATATCTGTTTATGTATCATTTTTTTAGTAACAGAATGTACGTTTAGATTATTATTTGCTTGATATCCTGTTGCCTAATCTTGATTGTAACCGGTGTCCCCCTATTTCACGAGCCTTTAACTCCGAAAGACATGCTTAATATACAATTCACGATATATTTTCCAAAGCGTGTTACAAAATATATTATAATTGTGTTACGGTAGACATTTAACGAAACAAACACATTTATTATGTTCCGTTAAAAAAAAATCATATTATGAATACATAGGCTAGTCATAGTTTATGGAGAAATTTGACAAAAACATTTTTCTGTGTAAAAATGCAGCCATGTAGTATATAGCTATATATTTAATCATTATGCATATTAAACAAAGGTCGACTGTTTTTTGCCAAAAAAGAGACGTTTTAATGACTTATTAACTTACGTGTGGGGATACTAACCCAATTCAGCCAATGTGTGTTTGATAATCTCGCTTATAGAGAGTCTGTTCATTTCAATTGGTTAACACGATTGGTGCCATACAAATGCTGTCCTTTTTGGTGCGAAGAGAAGAGGAAAACATTTTTTCTCCTATTAACACTGATCGGCTAGTTACTTATGCGACGAAAAGAAAAATGACTTGAATTTGAAATACATTTGTAGAAGGACCGTTTTTGATAGATGGATTGCATGATAGGTATGCGATTCCACTTGGACGATTTGTGCTATTAATAACTACGACGTGTCTAGAATACTTACTCGTTTTGTAAGTTGATTATCCATCATGAAATTATGGACGTGTTTTTCTGCTCTGCTCAGCTCTAACTTGGTCGCCAAGACTGCTACAACAAGAGCCGTGCAACCCGCTCCCTGATCAGAGATAGGACAAGAAAATCAAAAAGTCTTGAATTAGTCATCATTTAGAAATACATAATAGAACAACGATTTAGACACTTATTAAATGTATATAGTTTGAGAAAAGAATTACAAGAAAGATGTTAGTTGTTGATCTACGTGTGCTTGTTGACGCCTTTCACTTTACCTCACCATCGCTAAGTTATTCTGGCTTCTTTGTTTAAATAAGAGAAAGGGAGAGAGAGAGAGAGGGGATGAGTGAAGTGATGAATGAGAGGGAGAGAGAGAGGGAGGGAGAGAGAGAGAGAGAGAGAGAGAGAGAGAGAGAGATCAGGGAGTACACATTCTTGGTGGTAAACATCTAATTCGAACAACCTGTTAATGCCATAACCCCGTAATTGATCATTCAAGTTTCACACCATCCATCTTGGGCACGACTGGAAAAGTGACTTGGGAATGCGAAGCATTATAGAATCACTATGTTGTTCGATCACGGGGAGATCCTGATGGGCTTTCTTTTCACGTTCCGATATTGACGGTATGTATATTAATAGGTTTGGATACATCTACGAGACGTTATTTTTTATTTTAAATTTATAAACCGTAAAAGGGAAATGATCTTATATAAGAAACGTGGTCACTTACAATATATACGGGCGAATTTATGATTTGGTAAAAGAGGGGGCTCAGTATCTTTCAAAAAGCGTGTGGCCTGAAAAAAGGGGGTGGTGGTGGGGGGTCATTATTGGAGTACTTAAGGTATGCCACTTGGGTTTCAAAAGGGATGAGGGTGGACCGGCTGTGCCTTCCCCCATGCGACATAGAAGCAGAACGACTCGAACGTACTTTGGTAATGTACAGTATCCAGCGCTAGCTCTCTTTTCATTCTACAATGTAACTACATATTAACATGTACATTCCCTACTTTAAAACATAATTTGGCTCTACAATAATTACACAGTTCATTATAAAACGCATATCTTTAGCCCCCCCTTCCTTTAAATAAAAATGGAAACTATTCTGATGAATAATCAATACAGCTACTCCTATTCTAATGAATAATCATACAAAACACTTATATTCTAATGATATTACAACTACTTCGTATGATGTAAGTATACATTTTAATCTTGATTCACTAGTTTGTATTGCTTCCTAGTCCTAAAATATGTGGAAAAGGAGCAAATTATAGCTATTCGACCTATATTTAATACAGAAAGCAAATTGTAAAGAAATTATCTATATCATGTTGCTTTTGTAAGACCGGGCGTAATAAAATGAGATTACATTCCAGTAGCTCAATCCAGAGATGTACGGTTTGTGTTACACTTGACTAATTATTTCCAGAGAAGCAAATACAATCAATCAGACTCGGTACAATCATTGATTTCTGTCATTTGCATCAATTTTCTTCCCGAGTTGACCTTCTCATCTCGTTGAGTAATTACGAGGCGACGAGCCAGGCCAAGATGAAAAAAAGTCTCATGCAAGTATCATAGGCCTAATCATACATAAAATACATGTGATGTGATATCACATTGCTGAGAATTAGATATAGAAGGATGAGTCCTTAAGGAAACAATTTTATTTTTTAATTCATTAATTTCACATGATATTGTACAAAACACAAAAATAGCATAAAGGTTAGAATACATCTTCCCCATAAATATATATTTTACTTAAGATATAAAATAGTTGAGTTTTAATTGTGATTTCAACATTTTTGAAGAAGGAAATACTCTAAAAGAATATTTATTTATTTATTTCCTTATTCATTTATTTATTCATTCATATCTATAAATTTACGTCTTTATTATTATTATTATTATCTATTGTTTTATTTACCTATCAACTTTTTGTAAAGATGTAAGTCTGTAAACTGGCAACAATGACAGATCGACTGATCGACTCAGGCAGAAACCTCACATAAACTTCTGCTGGTGGGACTTACCATTATACCAGTGATGACGGCCACCCCTCTCCCGCAGTAAGTATTGGGTACCATATCACCGTAGCCTATGGATAGGAATGTAATGGATACGATCCACATGGCGTTGAGGATCTCACTGTTGTCTTTGTCATGGTATCTGGAAAAAAAAGAAAGACACATGAAAATAACCTTTAAGAGTTATTACATAATCATGAAATGATGGCAGAGAGAGAGAGCAGAAAGTGATGTTAGCAAGAAAAAATGAAAGGACCCCTTCGAAACCAACCCCTAAGCTATAGCATTGTTAATTCATACTTCTTCCACGTGGTGACACCGCCCCCACCATGATGCTAGTGCCCCCTTAAAGGCATTGTTTAGCAATGCCAAATCTGAGATGCATGACCCTACGGCCTACGTGTTATCAGCGTCTGTGATATGGTTTAATATTGAAGCCCTAAACAAAATGCGCTTCAAAATGATCATGAAGTGCCTCAAAAAAATGAAAGTCTTTGAGTGACCGGTTTTTATTTATTTATTTCTGATATTTATACAGGGTGGCACATATCACCAATTTGGTGGGTTTTACTATACTCATTTTCCCCAATAGACTGTAGTGTTATAAATACCGTTGGGAAAACGGTTTTTGAAATTTCGAATTCCAATCATAAATATCTTGATAATCAAACGGGCGATCGGCTTGTAAACGTCATGGGATTCCTGACTGACCTAAAGGTTTATAATTATGATTGCAGCATGAGCTAAATCCAGGATTTTGTTTAGAATCTGAGACAAAATATCCAAGTCCTTTAATGCCTGGGATCACGCCGCACCATTTGCCTGTCTTAGCTAAGTATTTTCTCGTTTTGAGTATGATTAAAACGATGATATTTGAATATCAAAAGATTGAGAGGCCATCAGGAGAAAAGCAATCCATTGACTTTAAAATGAAGTGTCACCTAAAGTTTCAAGCAAAAATCTTTACAGATTTGAGGCAATGATTCTTTGTTAGAGGTCACGCCCATCTCCTATACCCCTCACCCCACCCTCCCCTATCCACATATTCTCCCCTTAGTTCTAAGCCTTCCCTAACCCCTAAGCTCTCTTACCCGCCACAACCCACCGACCCCATGATGTTATGTGCAAAATATAGACAAGGGATGAATAATGCTGGACAAGGTTTCTTAAGCCCTCATGTAGATTTCCGACGCACCGCTGCAGTATCGATAACGTATTTCTATCGTCCGCAAGGGCGAAGTATGTTGAACCATGTTTTGAACATAAATTCTTATTTACTTTGCTGCTTCACATAATTACCAATTCACTCTTATAGATTTTCCCGTCCCAAACCAATAAAAGAGAAAACTAGATATACTTGTAGCAAGCTCTTGCACCTGTTTTTACACATCGATATTTCGCCATGATGAGACAAGATTTTCATGTCTCAACTGTAGTTCTTGCAGTGGAAACGCAGGCGAGGCGAACACAAGAAAAGAAGAAGAAAAAAAAAGAGATAAAATCGATTGAACTCGCTACACGACCACCCACTGATTATTCGGAGCCGCCATGCAGGATGGACGCGTTAATTACGTGTTGAAATGTTCCGCGCCATACGGCGTGTATTTCGTTTCGCGCGATCAACGGTAGATATTAAGCTACTGGACAGGTACACAGAGCAGCTCAAATTGTCTGCTAATTTGTGTGTAGAGGGGAAATGCGGAGGTGTATTATTTTTACAATCACGTTTATTATAACAATGCTGGGTTTGATGTGCAATGCAGAAAAACATTACAAAATATATTTCAACCCGAAAATTTCATCAGCTTTCTATTTAAAAAAAAAATACAGTTCTCATGGTGATATCATTATCCTACCACACTTTTACACGATTCTTATCTGTGTTGTGGTAATAACCTCATCATTTCGATAGTAATGATAATAATATTGATAATAATAATACTAAGTATTAATAATAATGATAATAATAATATTGATAACAATGATGATAATAATAATACTAATGTTGATAATCCTAATAATAATAATACTAAACTAAACTAATAATAATAACAATGATGATAATAATAATATAATAATAATAATAAAATTATAAATGATAATAATAAAACACATATAATGTCCTAGTAACAGAACAAAATGCAGTTAAGCTCAAATTATCAAGCCGTTGTAACCTTTCGGGTTAAATATACAGTCTTTATTTTATCCGCTTTACTTTTTGATATTACAATAAAAGCAAAATTGAGGCAGAATTTGAAGGAAAAAAACGTATCTAATATCAAACATCATATTAGAAGAAACTGAGTTAAATAAAATAAAATTCTTGCATCTTCCTTGCAGTGTTTTTTTTCTGTTACTCTGTGTCTACCCCCTCGGAGATTCCAAACATGTAAAAGAACTTGAAACCCTAAAAAGGGCTCTTACCATCTAGGCACATTAACAATTATACGAAGAAATGAAGAGGGCTGGATTACAATTTTTGTCTTATTTCTACTTCAACATGGGTCACGTACGATCAGTGGTTGTCACAGAAATAATCACTGGCAGCAAGGGATTTCTGTGTCATCTATGACTCTGTCTAATTTAATATGCATAGCAATAGTCTGGCTTTCCTCCTAACGCCTTAGTGAAGAGAGAAGAGGAGAGAAGCTTTGGGGACATTTTCCGTCGATATTATACAGCAATAGCTCAGTTGGTAGAGCAGTGATCTCGTAATCCGGTGACCCGGGTTCGAATCCAAGTCGATGCGCTAGTGCCCTTTGGTAAGGCTTTAATCCTAATTACCAGGTCCCTCGGAGAGGACCTAAAGCCGTCGGTCCTCTGGTTGCTTACTAACAAGCATTTATGCTTTCTTAGCAGTCAGGTAAAATAACCACCACTATACTACTTCAACCCGTTTTAATTATTGATGTCAATGACTTGAAGTTATGCAAGTGGTGTAAAGACCTTTTTTCAACCTCTACAACAACCTTTTTCGAAGTTATCTCAGCCAGGCAGTAGAAAGACAAGAGAGTTGGGTATTGACATATCTTGTTGCTGTTATTCATCAAATATTGAGCCGATATCGTCGCATATTAAATCATTTTCGTAATCTTTATTTATGCAAAATATACCACACTAATCTCTTTTACCGCTAGGGACTTTCCCCAGGCTTACCTAATCCTGTGTATAATATAAGGGGGGATGAAGAACTAAATGCCCTTTTTTAAAAATAATCTGCAATATACTTACTCAGTCGACGGAAAGAAGTCATACGTGGCTAGTTCAGCAAGTTTTATTAAACCTTTCTTTGCCTTTTAATTTTTCTCAGACTTTTTTTTTATTCAAACGAAAATAAGAACACAGGCCAAGAGATGACAAACAAATTAAAGAATGTTATTGTTTTTCAAATCTGTCCACTGTTTATTCCATTCCTACTGAAGTATACTGTATAAGGTAATACATTCATTCCGCGTCTCTAAAAAATGTGTGGGGAGCTATGTATTCGTAGCTGAGCACTTTATTTATTAACTATGAACTAATCCATCCTTAAACCAAAAGTGCTTCATATATACTGAAAGTTACTGTACAATATTTCTATTTTCAGAGGGAAAGAAACAGAGAAACTGAAATGGAGAGTTGGCAACCCATCAAAGTAGCTGATAAACATAACCTGTTTGGTAAATAGCTGTATGAAAACATCTGGGGGAAGAAATTGACCTGAAAAGGGGCGGGCATTTCCAGATAAATTGTATTTGCATTGATCCATCTGCAGGCTGTGAGAAAAGGATGGGTGATGGCGATGAGTGGAAGGGGGGTGGGTTCATTCGTTGACCCGATGAGAATGTATCAAGTCATCATGGTGTCTGTTAACATTGCTTTCATTTCGCGTCATGCTATGTACGTAAAGACTCATACGAAGTTTAAAATCATCCTGTTGTTTAAATTATCTATAGCATGCGAATATTATATAAAAGATCAAACCAACCGAAAATCACAGACTATTAAGAAAATGCGATTTAAAAAAACAGCGTATATAAAATAAGAAAATAAAGGCGTTGTGGCGTGCGCCTGTAATCCAGCTAACAGTGGAAGGTACAAACTGATTCAGCCGAGGACGCAGGTTCGAAACTGAGTCACGTCTTTCGGATGGTGACGTTTAAAGGTCGGTCCCCAGACGTAAATAATCATATCTGATTGATACACGTCTGTAAAAACCCAATGCACACACACACACACACACACGTACATTTAAAATGTCTAATATTTCCGTGGTGGTGCTTTTGAGGTATCACGAAATGATTAAAAGTTTAGTTTAATGTTAAGAAATTAGGATTATATGATGCAGTTTATATGGGGTATAGGTACGTCAACATGCCTTAAAACCGAAAGGATGGCACCAATGTACACAAGGAGGGTATGAAATAAGATTAATAATAAAATATAGTAATAATTATAAGCTTTGTATAACCTTTTTCGTTCACATGAGATCTTCTTTAGATTTGCTCCAGTAATGTTGAATTTCTCTTTTGTTATATACCTTCACATCTCCTTCTGATTGTATATATCTTTTTAAGAGTTTTCCAGAGCTAAATCACTCACTTTCGCAGTCTTTTCTTTTCTCTCCCCTTTTTTCTGAACGCGTATACCTGGCTCTCAGTCGCAACAAGTGCGTAAAAGCACATGTAACAGAGTATCCCGTTTCCAAACATGGACGCTATTTTGGACGTCAGTGACGCATTTCGGGCAGTGGATTTTTCGGGAGAATAAAATAAAATAGGCCTACAGTGACCTGGAATGAGTAGGGTCACTGGCAACATGTAAATAAGACGAGAAAATTGAGATCCATTTCAGCTTAATCACGGCAGCCCGGGTGGTGTGTCACTTTTGCCAATTATAGAGGAGGCATGACCAACGTCAAAGGAAACTTTTGAGAGTGTATATGACGCAGGCATTCGGTATTGGAATTGCATAACAATAAAAACTAAAACAGAAGACAAATCAAACATCGGGTGAAGTATTTCTCAGGAACAAAGTTTCTGGATGGTTACAAGAATTTATTATTTAACACTCCGTGAGATGTGTAAATAACTTGTTAAAAAGGGCAAACTCCATTTAAAATCAGTGAGCAATAAATCTTTCGCTAACAGATCTCAAGTTTAAATCACTTATATATTTATTCATGTATTATTTGAACAACACTATTTCCAGTTGACAAATAATGCAGTATAACTGCAGAAGGTCTCTAGCGCCGCTGCCCTCCCAGGAAAGAGGTTCAATCCAATATAAATGAATAAATGAATAACCAACTAAATACAAAATTAATAACACATGAATAATAAATGATCTATTGATTAAATGAAAATTATCATATTTATAACCAAAGTGTGACATTTGTTCTTTTTTTTGGGGGGGGGGGCGAGCAGGAAAAAAGTATATGTTTGCTCTGTAAGACACAATCAGAGAGAAAAAAAAACATCGACAAAACGTCACTCCAGCGCAGCACGCATAAATCGATGCATAAGACCATGAGATATAGAACCCCAGCGTGCAACAGTGAGTGGAGAAAAAGGAACAGTTTCCTTGAAATATCGTAAATATGCGGAATCAGTTTGGGATTTATATGAAGCCCCACGTCTCAGCTGCGTTTATACGACTCGATGGTAGGTTATGGAAATGAGATGCAGTGACTCGAAGAGAAAGCCTTAAAGAGAAGGTTGAGTTCTGATCAGGATGGATTTTTTGTTGTTAAGGGTTTCTTATTCTTTGTAAGCCAGTGTGGAAAAATATTACATTAGGAGTGTCCCACGAAAATAATGCTCCTCAAACACACTAATGTTCGAAGTATGGCGATAAAAAGCTTGGACTGAACTGTTATGCTTCATCAAAGAAACACTTTTCTTTGTTGCGCAGTGAATGTGATTTTCAGCAATATTAAGCACATTTCGTCTTATTTTGGGTAAAATATCAAAGAATACATCAGTTATTATGAAAATTTTCGTAAATGCTTTAACAAGTCTATTTCGCAATGAAATCGCTTGACTTTATCTCTTAACAGAGGGTACTAGAATCACACAGAGTTCTACTCTTTGAGAGCCACCATCCATCTCCAGCCTAACCGCTCACGATGGTGGTCTCCTGCGTTCTAAATTACCTCTCTAATTTATTGAAAAAATGTTTACTATGTATTTGTTATCTTTTGTGTATGCTTCGTACATGTTTATTGTATGATATAATTGTACATGACCTTCTTTTTAATTACTTTTGTAAACATGTTATTCATTGTATTTGTTAATGTTCGAATTTTTGTAATTTGAGTTTGAATTTGTATCTTTTTGAACGCAGAAATAAAACCATTCAAACAAACAAACAAGAGCCGTGTTACGTGTATCTAATATAATCCGTGTGCATGCATGGCGATTCGTGACTCTGTAAAGGTTGCTTGACCGTTGCAAGATTCCAACTCTCGTTCGGCAACGATCGATGAAATCCACCCAAATCCATGAAAATCCTCAATCGAATATTTAAAGAAGTTCTATAACCACAATTCAACTAATTTCTTCCTCTCTTCAAAACCAATTCAACCCTCAATCTTTCTGTACTTATTATAATAATCGAACAGCATATAATACATAATATCAGGGCCGACAAGCATACGCAGGAGATAGAGCAAGAGAGAGATAGAGAGAGAGAGAGAGAGAGAGACAGGGGAATGGGAGAGAGAGGGAGTTGATATGCTATTGCGTAAGTGAAGGCTATGTATGTGGTGATGACGTCTCCTTTTTGATTCTGTATATTTTTTATAAAATAGATTACCAGCATCGTTAAATATAGCTTCTTCTGTGAAAATAAAACACTTATATTCACAGGCTCTTGTTATTCTATTCGCTTGATTTATCAGCATCGAGGTCCATGCCCGAAATCACGCATTTTCCATACCTTTCAAAAACTTCACTATTGATTAAAAAAAAAAAGATTTTGAAAAATCGAAAGGAAAATCTTTTCATATGTCATGTAGCTCCGGAAATAACGAAATGTTGCCTGGTACATGCTTGTGAGTTCATCAATACACGTCAATACATCTAAGGCCTTCACTCCTTACAACTGGGGGCTTATAGTCGAAAGACGGACAGAGGGAAGGGGTGAAACTTGTCTCAAGCAGTAGAACATAACCGATAGGAAGAAGGGGGTGCAACTTGACACAAGTAGTCGAAGGATGACTCTTTACCTGTCATACGCGTGCATGATCCAACTACCAAGGACGTACCAAGTAGAGATTATCTTTTCATTTTTCGATATTTGTTTTTCACCCTAAAATTTATAAAGAAGACGTAGCCGAAGGGGTCAAAAGAGGTTGTACCTTTCACATTTGTGCATGATCGAAATAGCGAGGGACTATATACAATGGTGACTTTGTTATCTTGAACATGTTTTACCGTTTAAAGAGGACGCAGTCAAAGGGGACAAATCAGTGGGAGGGGAGGGAGAGGGAGGGGAGGGAGAGTGGGGGGAGGGGGTGTAGCATTTGACGAAAGTGGTATAATTATGACTTTGTACCTTCAACACACCTGTATGTTCAAACTGGCGGGGATAACAAAAAAGAGTGGTGGTTATTTTTTTGTCTATTTAAACTCTTTCATCCTAGATTATAAGAATGAGGGCCTTGCTGAAAAGAGTGCAAAGTCAGAGTGGATGGGTACAACTTTGTCTCAAGAGGGGGATCTTTTACCTTTCACACACGTGCATGATCCAACTGGCGAGGATCCAAAGGGTGATGGTTACGACAAGGAGTACTGTGCCCGGACATATCGTCATGAGGGTTTTCATGACGAATCGCGTGTTGAAGTTGATTCGGTTGAGGGCGCCAATACTACGCGATGAGGCGTCGGTGAATAGCTTACTGTGTAATAACATAACTCTGTGGGTAAATAAAGAAATGAGAACGTACAAGTGTATGCCAAATATCTCAATGAAAAGAGCAAGATATGAATGAACAGAATATTTGATGAAAAATCGACCATACCCGTTGAAAGAAGAACGCGGGAAATCTAAATTTGTAAGTTTGATGTTAAGGTAGCCCACATTATATAAGGCGTAGCCCTACATTATTCAAACGAAAACCGTTACTACATTCTTTGCTAACATTAATAACTAACTAAACAATATTTTGCACATTTTTGAAATATAGAAGCTCCTATACTAGACATGATAACTCAAAAAAGTTTTGAAATTATCTCGTGATTCATCAAAGAGATATGATTCCAATTAAAAGATAACATTCAAACTGTTTTTACGGATTTGTAGATGGTACTACAGTTTTCTATCCTGACGAGTAAATTTCATGAATGTGTGTTTATGTTGTATTTTGGTAATATCGATTCCATAATGTTGAGATACAAAGAAAACAAATTATGTATGAATATGATTATTTGCATTATCTGCATAAACACATGTTTCCAAACTAATCATAATGAAACTAGAACATGTTGATCACTTTTAAATGGACCTCCTAATTACCTTCAATAAAAGACAATTTCTAGTTACCCTCAAATTGGAAAGAAGCGTAAAATCATGGGTCATGATAGGAAAGGGGGCTAAAGAGGACGCTTATTAAAATAATTTTTTTTTCTACCTGTAAATTAGAAAGAGGACTTAAAGGAGTGTTTTCTTTACCTCCAAATGAGATAGAGGTATGCAGTAATGTACTGGATATAGGGAGGAAAAGGATACATATGGATGAATGCGGATATTTAAAGGGACTTGGTAACATTGTTTAGATGAGAGAAATGGTGCTAAGGTAGTGACTTCAATGCTAGATGTACAATTAAAGATAATCTGAAAGTTTGAATACAAACAGATCATTATTAATGATAAAAATTGGGAAAAACTGATCTGATCGATTCCTTAATTCTCCCAACTACATTATTACAATTTAATTACATTTTAGGTGAATGCAAATCGTCACAAAGCAATGAATTAGCTCTATAAACCATTCCAGACATTTCAGTGTTGTAAGATTTTTAAAAGCCTGTCTTATGTCTTATTTTCGTGGGAAAATTCAAAAATGGTTGGGAGAATTTACTGTTAGAGGGTGTCGCACAATGACGCCTTCAAATAAAACCATAAATATCTTTGTGGTTTGAGAATTTGTTCAAGATTTTTTGCATGTTAGAGGTTTTAGTACAGTAGAAGGAATATAATAAGTAACATTTCATACAAACATTACGCAGTTTTTTCATCAACCTTCAACAATGTTACCAGTCACGTTAAGGACTATGAACCTGTATTATTTACTTGCAAATTTGATGGTGGATAGGTAAAGAGACTTAAAATTAATATTTAGAGCACTTTCTCATTTACCTGCAAATTAGATAGAGGCGTAAAAACATGGGTATGGATAGGAAAATATCGACGTCGGCTTCTGCCTCGCGTTCTTCGTGCGTGAAGGCCCATTGCGTGACCCATCGGAAGGTATAGTGACCGGGGATGGGGTGGACTGCGCAGATGACCAGCTCCGCTGTGATTAGGGCGCACCGCGACCATGTCATGGCGATGCGCCATTCGTCTGCACAGTTATCTACCAGGAAAAGCTGCAAGACGAGACAAAAATAAAGAAAAGTTTAACCAATTAAAAAGATTAACAAGGATAGGAAAACGATGAAATAATGGAATTTAATGATTTTTTTTATAATAGGGAATGATTAACACTTCATAAAATTCTCTAAGCGCTTTGCACTATATATGTCGGCACCCTCTCCCACTTAACATGAAGTGAATACGAAGGAAACAAAATACCAACCAAACAAACGAAGAAATACATTTAAAAAAAACTAAATTAAGTGAGAGTGTGCACTTCAATTTCCATTCCATATTTCTCAAAGTTAGAGTATTATGAAAATTATCATAATTATTCGAATAATTCAAATTATTGAAAAACATATTCTTTACAAAAATATTTATTTGCATATCACGATAAATCCATCGCATTAATTTTCCGACATGGTTCCATTTCTTAATTTCTTAATCTTGGTATCTGAGAATAAATGATATATTTATTTATTTATTTATCTATGTTAGTAACACACACATAGACAGTCATATCGTTATTTATAGTGTTGCAAGTCAGTAAGAAATAGTGTCAATTATTATTTTGACATCAGAAACGCAATCCAATTTAGATTTTCTTTCACCAGTGTTCAAACCACCATCTTAGGGGAGCCTTCCAAAGTTGCGACTGTGCCCCGACGCGTCGGGGCGCAGAGCAGGATATGAGAACAAAGGAGGCGTCTTTCTGCGCCCATTTGCGCCCATTTGCGCCGGGTACGAGAGGACGCAATTTGGTTTCCAGCTCATTAAAGTCTGGCTATTGTTTGGAGTTTCATTGTTTACATTCTCACCAGGGAAAATGTTCACGCTTTGAAGCTAATTTTCACAGTATAATATCAATTTTAACGTTATTTTTACATTTTTGTCATATTATCAGCCAATTACCTACTGTGGCCTAACTATACATGCAAACAAGGCCACAGTGGAGTTGTTATGTAATTGCAAAATAACCTCTATCGGGAAGATTTTATATTTATGTAACAAGTTATGATGCTTGATAGATAATTTTCTTCCTCTCTGCGTCTCTCTCCAATGTTCTCTCTCTCTCTCTCTCTCTGTCTTGCTTTCTATCTATATCATTTCTCTCCTCTTGTTCTCTCCGTCCTCCGTCTTGCTGGCTGTCTCTCCCCTTCCTCGTTATCATCTCTCTCTCCCTCTCTCTCTCTCCCTCTATCTTTCTTTCTTTATCTATCTCTATCTATCTCTCTCTCTCCCTCTTTCATTCTTTCGTTATCTATCTCTATCCCTCTCGCCCATCTCCCCTCATGTTCTCTCCGTCTGTATAACAGCCTGTCTGTCTCCCCTATCTCTCTAATTCGTTATCCCTCTCCATGTTGTCTATCTCTCCTTCTCTCTGTATCTCCCCCTCTCTCTGTATCTCCCTCTCACTCTCTCTTAGTTGATGCAGTGATTATAGGAGCTGATATTAATGTCAAGATGGCTCGACAACAAGATGAATGTCATTATAGCTTGTCCACGAATTATAACCGTCATAATTATCATTCTCATGGGAGCATCGCCTGTCGCCCAGGACGCTCAAGATCCTCTCTATACATGTATATCATGGGTTCTACGCCTCGGGAAACCGATGGTACAACCTTGCTGCTATAGCGGATGCACCATGCAGAGGCGTAGCCAGAGGGGAACAGCAGAGCAAGCGACCCCCAAAAAAAAAAAAAAAAAAAAAAAAAAAAAGAAGAGAGATTAATCGGTAGAAATAGAGAGAGGAGATGGGAAATGAGAACATGAAAAATTACGATACAACACCCTCCCACCCCTGCCCCAAATAAAACCGGTGCCCCCTCCAACATGTCCAATATCGGGACTTTAGCTACGCCACACCCCAACGGGTATGTTTGTCTCGTGTTCCTCGTTCCATATCACCCTTTTCTATCTCGTCACAGACAGTATTTTTGTGTGGTTATCGTCAACAGGATCCATGTCTCAGAGCGCAAAATTAATATTTAGACCCTTTACGCATTGAGATATAAGCATCTTTCTGCAGGTAGTTTTACGAATCTTGAATAAACAAATGGTTTTGCCCTAACCTCATTAACCACATGCATGCTGCTCGCAGATGGGGCATAATTTTTTAGTCCCGTAGCTCTGTTCTATTCATCTAAACATATATACTTGTATTCAGTGTATATATGGCCCACATCATCCTACCCAGCTCTTTTTTGCGTACTTAACACAAAGCCAAGGGTGGAACAAAATATCGCTACTGAGTGTTCAAATGATTCCAATTCTGAATCCAGAGTCAAAGCATATATTTCATGTCAATCCTATATACAAAGTTTACGGTTTCTTCATGTTAGGTCTACAATTTCTAAGTGGAGAAGGTCACACGAAGAATTAAGCAAACCGCCAAATATTCCAATGTCCTTGTATTTTCATAAAGTCAACAGTTATCAAAACCAAGTGATACACAGTCTTGTCAAGTTTTGACACACCATTGGTTCTGACATCAAAATTCCATCTAGAATCCCCAAGACACAATATATAACCCTTCTATCTGTACTACTGGGAAGAACGACGTCCCTCTTAGTTTTTTTTCAGGTCAGTGTAATTTCGGATCAGAATAATATTGAAAATGCCCAAACGGCATGCGCATCGAATAAGGACGCCCCGCAGCATCCGTTGCCAGGGATACCGTGACGCGATGCTGCCAATACTCCATCTCCGGTGACTCTTCATTCTTAATAGGACAAAATAAGAAAGAAAACAATTGGGGGAAAGGGGGAGGGGATAGGACAGGGAGATTACGGGTGCTTTACAAAGACATATCAATACCCTTGGACTCCCATGCACTTGGGACTACTAACCCCGGACACCCACGGACACCCCGCTCATGCACATTGTCTGTACTAGTCCAGGGGCGCTGAGTGGGGGGGGGTGGTCACCCGGATACACCTTCAACTACACGATGCACCTCTAGATATCTTTACCGAAATAAATTAGGGTGTATACTTTCATTGTTTTTATGGATGGATCCATAATTTTCAGATGGGGGTGGGGGTTTTCCATGAATAACGATTCACATAAATAATTCAATAAAAAATTGTTTTCAAAAAATTATTTTCAAAATACCATAGAGTAATACGATTATAGTGAAGGTCCAAATTTATTCTTATGCATACACGATGACGTCAAAACATACCGATTGCAACCTATACTGCTTCGAGAGAGGAGATAGCTATGCTAATCTAATTTTAGTAAGCTTTTATTTTTCGAATTATTGACAGGTGTAAAAATAGCGAAGATCATTTGCATTTATTTTCGAAAACGACACTGGGGAGAAAAGGACGAACACGTCCACAGGGTGATTGACATACTAGGCCATGAAAAGGCATAGAAACAATCGATCTATTTAATTTGTTAGATTGTGCTTTGCAATTCATCTTGCTATATACGCTTCTTTATTGTGGCGTCCAGCAAACATTCGGAACCTATGCATGGGGATTGGCGAAAGAGGTCCATATTCTCGGACCAAAAAAAAAAAAAAAAAAATATTGAACAGATAAAATGGAACACTTCATTGAAATAATTTTTAGGTAAGATTCCAAAAGGGTTCAAGCAGACTTGTTCTCTTTGCCATATTAAGTGCACGAAAATTGTAATTATTTTGAAACAAAAATGGGCATCGGTCATCGCCATGAAGAAGGGAACAATTACTTAGAGCATTAACGGGCATTTATTTTTAATGTTCAGGAGAGAGATACATACTCCATTGTTCAAGGAAAAAGAGGATTTATATCGGGAAGGGAGGGGATCTGGCGTCTTTCTGTTGCTTTGGGGGAAACTGGGGTGACCGTAAGGATCCCCTTTCCCCGGTTTTACCACCCATGGTCTATATGTTGGCGTCTGAACCACTTTAGACAGTCGTTATCTAGGCGATTTCACTCTTGTTTTCTCGGTTATCGATTTTTTTCTTCTTCTTTCATCTAGGTGATTGAGATAGCGATACAGTTAGCTGTTGTGATAGAGCTCTTGTGACGGTAGCTTCAAGTGACATAGACATACACATACACACAGAAACAGTATTAGGGATGGTTTCTAAACAAACACAACCATTTTCGACAGCGAGATGATAGGGACACTACAATTGTATTCGAGGACATCATTCCCCCTCCCCGAAAACAACAACAACAACAACCAAACAATTATGTATCGAAGGGGTACAATGACGATCAATAAGAACAGAATCCATGTATGTCAGAAAAATTAATATTGTGGAATGTTAGGCGATGAATGATCACTTGAGAGTGAATTAGGATGAAAAAGAGAAAAAGTAAAACGAGTTTAAAAGAGGTATTTCGAATTGAATACTTGATTGCGATGGAATTGTCTATTGCAGAATACATTTCTATGGAATGCAAGGTACGTAACACACTAAGTGTGGGGAAGGATACTTAGAAGGAACTTGACACAACTTGGCGACCCATTTTCCTCTTGCACCCAGGTCAGACTACGTACCAAGTTGGAGAAAGGAAGAGCCCCCCATCCCACCTCCAACGAAGCTTTATTAGATTATTGTGGGAACATGAACCTTCGACCGACCTTCCACTTTTCGATTTCACATTCGCGCTGAAAACTGGAGCGCTCGATAATGTGTTCTCAAGGAAGAGAGTGAGAGAGAGATGGAAGAGAGATAGATAAAGAGATAGATAGATAAAGAGAGAAATAGGGAGAGAGAGAGAGAGAGAGAGAGAGAGAGAGAGATTCCGATAAACGTTTCACAGTCTCATACAAACAGAGGAGTCTTTATAATTATGTAAGAAAGAAAATGCTCAATTTGAGATTTGTTTTGCAAATATTTGCCTGCCATTCGTGTGCTACAATTTGCTAGAACACAACAACACATGTGTCTGCCATATGATGCACGTGAAAGGAAACGAAAGAAAAAAAGGAGAGAAAATCTCATCACAGAAATTGTTATGTAATGTTCTGTTCGGACTTTCGTTGGTTTAATGACAACTTTGATGAAATATTTCCAACGCTGACCCAAATATTACACTACCCTTAACATACCGTAACATCCGATTGTAACTCTTACCTCGTATATCACTGATAAATGTTGGGGCACATGAACACTACGTAGGTAGGTATGTCGGCCAACATATTACACGTCGACTGGCGCCGTCGAAACATCTCCGTGTCACCTACAACATACATCATGTCACGTATATGGTGCAAAGCATTGGGAACCGAGCTCACCGAGCTCAGAAAGCACTTAAGCTATTGGTATTAGTTCCACGTCAAAAATCGTATTCAGTATGAACTTACAGTGTGTTTTCACACATAGGTTTTACACATATGTTTTACACAGAGAAGCATCTCCTAAAGGGCCGAATTGTGTGTATACAGAGGATTTGGAGGGACACCCTCTTCGAGGTTTTTGTAAGCCATTCTGTACCTGTTGTCGGAGTATTTAGGTTCATAAGATGTGTCAATATGTCTGCAAATTCGTCCGGAACCGCACCCAAATAGACGGAACGACCTTTTAAATTTAGTCATGTGATTGTGACTCTGTGTGACACCCTCTTCAAAGTTTCTGTATAAATCCGCTATGCGCCTATTGTCGGCGAATTTAGAATCATAACGTGTACAAATGAGTCGCCCCGCGCTCGCGTTACTGAGCTCAAGTGACACACCTGGAATTACATGCCAATGGAACGATTCTGTTTATTATTCTAAGTGTATGTATGTGTCTGTGTGACTGTGGGTCTGGTTTCTATTTTTGCAGCAGTGTAAAACAGATTGCAAAACTCTAATTACGGTACTTCAACAAATGTAAGGGGTACACGGCGCCAAGAGATCGTCTGCTCAAGTTCAAGTTTCTTTTTTTTTTAATCATGAACACATCTTAAATAAGTTCTGCGACGCCCCTCGTTTTGTTAAAAGTCACTTGAAGAATATTGTTTACTTGTGTGTACATGGGTGTGTATGTGTACATGCGGGAGTGCGCGTGTGCGACTTCAGAAAATGTGGAAGAAAAATGGCGCCACGTGGAACTCATGTTTTCCTAAAGCTTTTTACGGCTCCCACGAAAATACATCCAAAGTTTAATATTTAGGAACGTTCATGTGGTTATTAAAAACTAAAACATTTAGCGAATTGTGTTTTTGGAAGAAGAGGAAGATACATGACATGTTCGATTTCGGGAATATGAATGACTGGCAGTACAAACATTTTCGCAAAGAAATTGCAGAATATTTTATTGTTGTTTGAACATAATATAGGATATATATAAATATATATATATATATATATATATATATATGCAACTTACACACATATATTATGTATGCTTATAAAATATACCATATAAATCTATAACTCTATACCCAAAAAAGAAAAATCACGAAAAAAATTGCCAGAGAGATAGGAAGAAGAAGTCGTAGTCGGAAATAGACCAAATCGACACTTCATTGCCATTCCGCCATTTTCCATACACTATTCCCTCGCCATCTAATTATTGAGTTTGCAGTTGTAAGGAAATGTCAAATAACAATATATGGGACGGCTATGTCCTTAGATAGTGTCAAAGATAACAATGAATGGACGAGGCAGATGGGAAAACGGTGGAAAAAAGACTTCGTGCGATTTTTTTTTTGTTCGTTTAATAATAGCAGAAGAGGTGTGATGAAATATCGACCCATGGACACTATTTCTCACTCCCCTTGCAGATTTACACATTTGAACCACGGTGTATATGTATAGCACATGTCTAAAGCTTTGCCCGTGCGTCATAATGGTTTCCACTTTCTGTGGTTTATCTTTGAGCGAATTTGATACTAGTTGGTACTAAATCTCTCAAAAGACATCTCTTGAGAGTAGATATAATGTAATTTCGAAAATTACACTAATTTTTAGATTAGAAGAAAAAAAAAATCGATGAATCACTATAAAAAGAACACCGTATATATATATTTATTCAGATATCTACTGATTTTCTATAGTTGGATAAAGAACATGAATAGACAGTTCATGACGAAAACTAATTTAACAAGACCAAATAGGAATGGTATGTCACTCAAATTTTACTTGTAATTTCCATTATTTTTGAAAACTAATTATCTATTCTTTACTCAAGGATAATTTTATTTTTAAATTGAAAATATTAATTGTAGCCTATCCCAATTATTAACAAGCAACATGCTGTATCCCTTTGGTGTACGGTAGCACCTGTCATGACATGTATCAGACTTTTACTATTCAAACGAGTGGGCAATTTGAGATACCTTATCATGTGAATTGATTTACAGATAAGAATATCACGTTCATGATCGCAGTAACCTTTCCCGACCTTCTTGAATGTTATTCCATTTTAAAAATAAATGTATTAACAAAATAAGAGCATAGTATCTATTTTTGACACATGTGACATTTGCCGACATTGCGAACCATTTGAGAATGAGCCGTAGACGTGTTTCAAAATGCCTTGTTTTCCCTGATGATGGCATTCGTTCTGAATACGTGGGATGCAGTGCTGTATAATTGCAATGTGCAGCGGCGTAGTCCTGACTTTTAACATGGGATGGGGGCGGGGATGGGGGCGGGAAGGGAGGGGGGTTGCGTGCACGAAACAAAAAGAGGGAAAATACACGTAAGAATTCTTGTCAATGGAAACAGCTCACTGTGTCTACAAACTTTTTCGACACATTTCAGGGATGTTAAATTGCCATGTCACGGATAGCGGATATTCTATACTACGTTGTTATCTTTTACTTATTTCTAGTTTCAACATCCCTTTTCCCTTTCATTTAAAAAAAATCCATCTCCTTTCCTTTTCAAACTCTTCGTTTCATGAATGTTTCTGCAAAATATATCATCCTCATATCATATGATGTACAGGCAATTTTTTTGTTTGTAGGGGTCTATGATTATTTGTTTTCCATTACAAAATTCGTTCGTGTTTGGGTAATTTTGTTGTGTGGAAATACGATAAACCACCGTCCGCAGTCTACGCGTACAATAATAGGTAACGGTGTAGTCTAACCACGAATGAATAGACATTCTCCCTGTATTGCTTTGCCGAACGTTGTCTTGTTTTGTTTTCCAGCTGCAATTCATCACTGCCTCGAACCCATCTCACTTGGGAGAATTTTTTTCCATCTTATGATCTCCTCAATCAATTTGTAAAACAAAATAATAGAAATGGTGGGATAGTCGGTGCCATCTGCCGGGTAGTCTCCGGCGTTCGTCGACCTCGCAAAGTAGAACACAGGTAGATTGAGATGTAAAGATATATTTAGGGAGAGAGGGGAGAGATAGTACAGAGATATGTGGGATAACTGACAGGAGATGGAAAATAGAGAAAGGAGTTTCGTATAGATGGGAATATAGAGAGATAAAGATAGGAACGTGTGTGTGCAATGATTGGAGATCTCGCAATCAGAGGGGGTTTTCAGCGTTTTGTGAGGATGGTGAGGGCAGCGTTCAATAGTAGGCCTCGCTATTAAATGTTTGGGGAAGGGGCGAATTATGTCTCCCTCCTCGTTTCAAACTCGAGTGACGTCCCTCAGTTTCCAAACATATCTATTTCGTACGAGACTTTAACAGCTTGTTAGTTGTTTATTCATCTATTATGCAGACAAATATATAAACAATCCAACATACACCATATTCGTGCCATGATAGCGTTTGAACATAACTATAATCGCCTTAAAATCTCGGCCCATTGATTCTGTCTTTCTTTCTCTGTTATCTCTCTCTCTCTCTCTCTCTCCCCTTCTTCCCTTTCTCCTTCCTCTGTCGGTCAGTCGAAGTGTCCCCCTCCCGCTCTCTTTCTCCACCTCTCTCCCCTCTCTCCCTCCTCCTCTTTCTCGCGCCTACTCCCAATCTCCATCTTTATCCGTAGCAGGTGCGCTTTCTTCAAAAGATCACGACTCAGACAAGTCGTCAAAAGATCAACCCTCATGATACTTCCATTGCAATACTACTCATCCTAAAGTTTATGATCGTCCTGCCTCTTCAGCCACCACCCCCACCTTCCTCCCCTAACCCTCGCTTGTAGCTCGTACAATATTAAATGTGTCGTTTCTCGGTGGTAACTCAAGACCCCCAAGAAAAAAAAAGTAAGAAGAGAAATGAGTTCAAAATGCACAAGGGAAAATCTGCATTCCATTCAACCTTCAAGGGTTTAATATCTGAATAACAAACATAATGCCTTTCTCGCAAAAAGCAAACACACAATATTTCACTAATTAAAAACTACGGATTGAAATCATAAATATGATATTTTTTTGTTCATTTACCTCTTTGTTGAAGTGGAAAACAACTTTTCTCAATAATGTCATTTCAAAATTTCACGTTAAAGCAAGTTTGTAGCAGGCTATCAGTTATGATCAGTCATGGTTGTCAGCCATTGGGAACATGACACAGCTTAAAGGCTATGGATGTGTATTTCTGCTACACCCCTTGTGTACACGCTTCTATTTAGCCAGGCATATTAAAGGCTGAGTGCATATTGCGTTGTAGTTATCCTTCTAAAGATTAAAAATGGACCAGTAGAGGGAACGAGAGAAAGATACAAATGGAATCGATGTCGAATATATTACACATTGACACGAAAGAAGCACATCGTGGAATAGGAAAATCTATCATGCTCAGTTACACAAGTTACAAGGGAATATAATTGCCACAAGGCCCTAAAGATTACTCATCATAATGTGATTACAGTCTCTTTCGGAGAAAGATCGTTATAATGCAACGATTCGCCATATCACCTGCGCTCCAAAATGACATTTTCATGCCCGTTTGCATATCAATAGTGCTATTGGCTTTCATTACAGGGCTTCTGACTAAAAATCCATATTTTACTCTCTTACTCACGAAAAATATGTATCATCGCAAAATCCATGAAAACAACACGGAAGAGGTCTTTGGATTAATTTCATCTCTGGAAGGTAATTATCCGTGAGAGGGAACACTTGTGTGCATCTGTCTGTATGACATCACCGTTCGAGTTTAACATAATGTAGAACAAGAAAGACAGAACATACAAGTTTGACCCCCAAAAAAAAAAAAAAAAACTCATTCACAATAATTAGCAGTTAGGCGGTATAGGCCATATTAAGTCCGGTACCGAACCAGATAAGACGTTTATCATACGTATATATATCATGGTTGGTATACAATTTTCCCTTTTCAAAAACGCATTTTCTTTAAAATTTATAAAAAATATAATTTAGGTGTAAGTCTGGAGTTTGAGGATCATCTTTTCAGCCCCTTCTTCGTTTTAAAAACCACTAAGAAGACAGCTGAATCTGCAGAAAACGTTTCACCATGGCAACCGAATGAAAGCAACCACACTCGACATCCTGCCAGGGAAATATTGACTCTTTATTTGGCGCGTAAAGTAGTGTGGTCGTATTTATCTGGCAGAGATCTACCAACGTCTAAAGAAGGGTAGGGCAAGATCCTTCAGGCACATCTATGCATGATTTTGAAATGATTTTTGTTCTTGTATCCTTATGGATTCAACAGGTTTTTATCTATATCATCGTAATGGAGAAGTGTTACAGAGGATGCAGCACATCCTCTGAGTAAAAACAAAACAAAACACCCACATCCAAATTACAAATTTAAACTCAAAATGAGACAAAAGCAAAATTGAGTCAAATGCAGAAAATCAACAATCTAATAGAATGTTTCAAAAGAAAAGTAACCTTTTATAGTTCAATAAGTGTATTTCTTTTCAATAATATTTATAAAATCCCGTACCCAATACCAAACGAGAGATTTAATTTAATCACAAACTAATTAATGCCAGAATGGCTTCAATGCATAACTTATTAGTGACTCTTTGTCGATTTAACATAATTAAACAAAAATGTAAATCACTATGAAAAATTTGTCAGTGTCTGTTGCATTGATAAATAAGCCAGAATGTGGATTTTAATAAGAATTTCTTTAAAAAAAAGTTAATTATGAAGATTGGCTTCAACAATATCTGCATGACCTCCAATTTCGTTGCCTGTGTGCAAAATACCTTTGATCTACCGACAGACGGTATCAGCAGACATACATACAAATAAACTACTTTGTTATTTACAGATGAATAATGAGCGCGCCCCCTCCTTCTCGTGACTCAAAGTGCGCTACACTTTAGTTCTGAAGTTCTCCCTCCTGCGAAACAAACATGCACCGAACTCAAGTGCACGTGAGCGTGTATTTCTTTAAAAGCGCCTGGGGACCCGAGTCTACGTGGCCCTGTGGCTAAGAGGTCACGTATGTACATTTCTTTAGGTTTGGTATGCGTGGAATGCTGGCACGCAGAGAGAGAGAGAAAGAGAGAGAGAGAGAGAGAGAAAGAAAGACAGAGACAGAGTACGGTGCTGGAACATTAGTCTAGTATGAGGGAGGGGGCTCCCCCTCGTAAACAGCCACATAAAATGGCGACCATTCATATGAAGCTAATGAGAGACGAGTAATATTGTACACGAACATAATGGCTTATAACTTATTAGCACACATTAACAGCATTATTGCCCATCAATTCTATTGCAAAGTATATTGAAGTAAGACATTTTAAATGATATCAAACCATTGGAAATAACATGAATGGAATATACTCATCACAATAAAACAATAAAACAATAAGCATGTGTGATGAATGCATGTTTCTTGGAATGATTTCACTCCTCCTTATACGTCTCTTGTACCTTTTATTTTAGCCGATAACTCATAATATTCAGACTTTGATTTTCCCTCGACCGTAATTCGGTTATCTTTATCCAGGGTAGTTCTTTATAGAACCGGATATTACTCTTCAAAGAAACCGTGTATCTATTGGGAATGATATAGCGTTGTTCCCTCAATCGGAGGACTTTGTTTACATTGGCCCGCTGGGAGATGTGCGCGCGCGTGTGTGTGGGGTTGTGGTGCAGGTATTGGTTACTTCTTATTCGGCAATAAACTAATGGAGCGCAGGGTTTTGAATATGATAAATGCAAAGATTGAAAAGAGTGACTGGAATTTTTGATAATCTATGTTTCCGGTCACCGTCGTCTTAAGAAGATGGATTTTCGTCTTAGGCTGATGTAGACACATTACAAAATTATCAAAACGGGGCATGATAAATAGCTAAGCAGTTCACAGGAATCGTTAAAATTTGAGAAAATTATATTCTTTTGAAAGTTTTGTCTAAAGAAGATGTATTTTCGTCTTAGGTAGATGTAGACACACCGCAACACTATAAAAGCAGGGACATACACAGAAGGTGCACAGGTCTGGGGTAGGTGCCTCGTGCCCCCATCCGGTAAAACCCAATCTAGCATATACTCTATGCACAATAAAATGTTTTCTCCTGCCCCCCCCCCTCCTCCACACAGCACACAGAAGAAAAACATAACAACTTTTTTCCCCTTTTACTTGCTTACTTGAATGTTCCTTCGAGCTTGTCATAATTATTGTGACCCCCAGACACATGATAATTCTGGGTACACCACTGAACAATGTCTTGCATCCCTTATTTGCAGCTCGGTTTAAAGGGCAGTTTGGTCGATGTTTGAGTTGGGACTGCAAGGTTAGATGTTTGAGTTGGGACTGCAAGGTATTCACCCACGATCCATACATTATTTACAATTATTATCAACAAGGGAATTCACTTTCAAGGTGGCTTTCGGATTTAAAACCCAAGAAGTAGCAGATCTGAAACGCACTTGGACGAAGATGTCTTTAAGATCGAATTACATCTTCAAGGGATGGTTTTGCCCTTCATCCATCAAGCCCCCGATATAACGAGTGCAATCGAAAGCTAAAGCAATCAATGTAATTATATTGAGAAACTGGTTCCGGTATACCTATTATTGTCCATTGCATTAAAAATTAAAGGGTTTATTCTCCAAAGACACATTTCGAATTTGGATGGTATCAGAAATGGTTATCCATGCCTGAGGCTGCAGGGCATTGTGCATCCACAGAGAAGAGGGTGGAATACAGAGAGTGTCAGAGGAGAATGTAAGGAGGATGAGCTAGTGGGGTATTATGATGAGGAGGAGGAGGAGGAGGAGGAGGAAGAGGAGGAGAAGGTTGATTATAAGGAGGAAGAAGAGATTGATTATGAGGAGGAGAAGGATGAGCAGGAGGTGGGAGGGGGAGTTCGGTGGTGTAGTTACAGTAAGTAGCTTTAATCCACCTAAGATCGACATCCCTTTCCGAAATGATATCTCTACCCCCTCATCTGCAGGACCCAAGCTACGCACTAGGGAGTGGTGTTATGGGGATATTACGAGCAGAAAAATGTACATCCGTGTTGTAAATACAACGTTTATGCAGAAGGGGCTCAGCATAACGTCATAAACGGGACGGAAGCGGGGGCTACCCCTATTCCCTCCTGAAAAAGAAGGTCCACGATTTGGCAGAGGAAGAAGCCATTATGGAAAGACACAGGTGAGAGGGCATCCATCATTGTTCTGACTTGACCTTTCGAAAAGCGCAGATGACACAGCCCATGTGCTTCCATGCGTTTCACGGTCTACTTCTCCCTCGCCCATACATCACGCCCAAAACAGCGAGCAAATTATACAGAAACCAACCTAATTAGAGCAAGGAAACTTATAAAAGGGTTGCTGATTTGAAGAAGAAGAAGAAAAAAAAAACGATTACAAAAGCGGACAAAGTTTAAAATGAAGCGCCTAATTTTCTAGGAGCAAAACAGCGTAGACCTCCTGTATATAAGAAAGTATATTCCAAATTCGGTTTACTTCAATAGTTGGGCAAAACTTTGACAGAACTATAATCATAACAATCCCAAAATAAAAGAAAATAGTTGACTCCATGTAAAAGTCGCCCTACACGTAATATAGAACGATTTCTGGCAGGGCTCAGAAAACGTTTTTTTACAGGATTTCATGACACAAGTGATGTTCTGTATTATATACAATGTTGTATTTTTTGCACTTATAATCTGCTCAAGATTATCTCTTTTTTCACACAATATTTCTTGGAACAATCGCTCTGGATCACTTTTCATCTCCTATATCTTATTGACATCAGAGAACATATAATCTAAAATATTCGAAAAAATATAGCGCAGAGATGGCATTTCATTATGAGAAATGCCATTTTCCCTCTCTGATTTTGCACGCATTAACTTCTTCAATATTCAGGGAAACTTTGTAAAAATAGCAAATACAACTGGAAATGAGACCCTACACAGTCATGCAAAGGAAAACAAAATGTACCCATTTATGAATGTGCTTCATGTCATCATGTTCTCAGAATGAAATATTACTCCGACGCTCTGGTGTCTGGAGGAAGGATGAATCATCCCAACCCCATTACATGCCCAGGGTTGGGAATTAGCAATTTCCATGGCGACAAAATGATGGAAAGGAAGGCTAATCGAAAACATATAGTTTTGCGATTGCTTTCTAATGTTTAATCCAAGGGCTTGTCGGCATACACGGTACGTATGACTGTCAACATGATCAAGCCGTCTGCAGAATATTCAAATTGGTGTGAATTAATATTTTGTTTTGTAAAAGTGTCTTAAGGATCATTTAACTTAGGAATCCCTTTGACAATATTTCTAAAATTATGAAGTTCCTTAAAAACCTAAACTTGATAATTGTAAATAGTATTTTCCATGAGCTTTCACGTTGTGCGATGTTTATTTGGCTCTTTTATTTTTATTTTATTGTATATTTTAAAGTAAGATCGCCTTATACGTTAATTAATTTCCGCTGAGCTATTGAGGCGGTGTCGAGCGACAATGAATAACCACGCCTTTCGTGTTCGGTATTGAAGAGGCCGTTGTCTATTTCCAAGTAAAGTTGATTAAATCGATAAGCAAAAGAAAGACAGAAAATGAAAGGAAAAAAACACGTAATTAATGCTACCTTCAACCGTCTAGGCAAACGCCACATAAACGCATACAGGCAAACTGTTTATCGTACAACGTACACATGAAATATTGAGGTGTTGGAAGTGCAAGCGACACAATACAGGCAAACTGTTTATCGTACAACGTACACATGAAATATTGAGGTGTTGGAAGTGCAAGCGACACAATAATCCCATAACCTGTCATAACGTGGAGAGTATTTATGTCTCACCTTAAAATACACGTCTGCACTAATATACACCGTCCTTGCTACCTGGCGTTTTATACAGGGAACTCGGCACCGAGCCAGAATGAAAACTGGAGTAGTAGAACAAGCCCCTTAATGAATGGGAGGGGTTGAACACAGAAAGCTATAATGGAGAGAAGGGAAAAGCAGGATGTCATTCAAGACAATCGGATCCTATCCCAAATTCTAACGTTCGTAAGCAAGGCATTTTATTCACATTGCTTTTCTCCACCCAGGCTGGTAGGATGTAGGTCCCTCTCTAAATTAACGTTGTTCTCTTTTTACCAAGAAAATTAGGAAAAAAAATGTTGTGTTCCCGTGACCAAATGTAAAATTCAAGTTGTTCAACCGATGTGGTGCATGGTGTTAATTGTTGTGCCTGGTTTGTGAGGAGGTATAAATGCCCCTTTCCTTTAGTGACCCTCTTATTTTTTAGGTGACGCTCCATGACCTAGAAATGCGGACAACAATAAAACTGGTCTCATTCTGTCACGGTTACTCGTCGGTCGTTCGTATCGGACAGAGCAACGTCGATCTGACAACAGAAACAAATAATGAGCAACACAAGAATTCAACGATGACACACTTCATGAGGTCAAATAAAAATGATGGTGATAATATACTTCAGCTTGACATGTATGATGCTACTATATATATTTCAAAAGTGATTTATGACAGTTATCGATATCTTTGATGTGCTCAAGCTCGTGCAATTATGATATCATGTGTAACGGTTTGTTGTGGTGTGTGCAAATAATATGCACCAATGTACACCGTTTATGGGAATTGTTTAATTCATGAGCCGTGTTTTCTTTTACAATGCATTGAAATAGGACACACGATGTGATTCATATCTTACATAAGGATAAGATTGTTAATTTTCTAAACAAACATTATTATACGCTAAACATTTTTACATTTTATTCTTTTCAAACGTGAGGGAAATCACAGAGCTGCGAAAATTACCAACACATCATATATGCATTTGAGAGCGAGTCGTGTGTAAATAATAATAAACAAAATCATGTGGCAAGAATGATTCACTGTAATGGTTTATTTGGAAATATAATCGTGCCGACTAGCGCATGATAAACACGAAATTAATAATGCGTGATTGAAATATGACTGGACGACGAGTGCAAGGTACTTAAAGGTAAGATTTACGGTTGTAAAAACATGACAAATTAAGAAAATGTAAAGATAAGTGGTATGAACTAAAATAAAGTGGAAAGGAAACAATGGTTGACAACAAAAAAGAATACAAATATAAGCAGTGCAAAGGACTAAAAGCCAATATTCTAAAATAACGAAGGACACCGCGTGCTAATGGAGAAGAAAAAAAATTTCTCGGAAAAATGTCTAGGTAATTCGAACTTTTATCAAATACATATTTATCACCTGAAGAGTATAGGACTTTTGGAAAGACTTAAAGGGATCCGGTAACTTTGTCTCAGATTCTGAAACAAAATTCTGGATTTAGCTCATGATGCAATGATAATCATAAACCTTTAGGTCAGTCAGGAACCCCATGACTTTTACAAGCTGATCGCCTGTCTGATTATCAAGATATTTATGATTGGAATTACAAATTTTGAAAACCGTTCGCCTGACGGTTTTCATAACACTATAGTCTATTAGGAAAAACGAGTATGGTAAAACCGGTCAATCAAAGATTTTTACTTTTTGAGGCACTTCTTGATCATTTTGAAGCGCAATTTTTTTAGGGCTTCATTATTACACCATATCACAGACACTAATAACATGTAGGGCCGTGTATCTCAGATTTAACACTGTTAAACGATCCCTTTAATACATGGAAAAGATTAAGAATAGGATTATAAAAGAAAAAATACACAACAGCAAAATATTGGATTTTCGGAAAGTAAGAGGAACCAATGACAAACAAAAGATACACATCAAAAGGGAGATACAAATACAAGGAGAAGAAGAGGAATAGAACAGAGGATGAGAGAAGGAAGAGAACATAAGAAGAAGGACAAAAAGGAGAAGAAAAATCAAAAGAGGAGAAGAAAACTAAGGTGAAGAAAAATAAGAGAGAGGGAAAACGGGACAAGTAGGAGGAGAAAAAGTATAAGGACAATTATAGAACACACTAGATGAAAAGGGAGTAAGAGAGGACAAAAAGAGACTAGAGAGAAGTAGACATCCAACTCCTCTCGTCAGGATGACGCCATGAATCCCCTACACAAACATAGGGCTTTACTCTATGATAGAGAGACGACAAGAGAGGGAGAGAAGAAGAAGAAAGAAGCAGAAAATGACAACAACAACAACTAATACTTTAATATTATCAATAATGACAATAATAACAATAATTTTAATAATAATATTCATAACAATAAAAATGATAATAACAAAAACAATAATAATAATAATAATAATAATAATTATAAAAATAATAATATTAATAATAATAATACTTATAATGATAATACTACTACTACTACTACTAAAAATAATAACAACAATAATAATAATCATAACAATAGGAAGAAGAAGAATGAGAAGAAGAAGAAATAGAAATAGAAGAAGAAACAAATGAACGAGAAGGAGAAAATGAACGAGAGGGAAAAGAAGAAGAAGATTGGAACACACGAGTTAATAAGAAAAGAAGAAGGAGAGAAAGACAAAAACTAGCTAGAGAGAAGGAGACATCCAACTCGCCTCGTCAGGATGACCCCATGAATCACTTACACAAACATAGGGCTTTACTCGATGAGCAAAGAAATGCTTCCCTAGAAAGCTGGATAACCTTGACCTAGTACTAGTCCCAGGCAAAGAGATACACGGTGTGTTTACAGAGCTAGCTAACGAGAGGAGAGTGACGGGTAGATGGAGGAGGGAGAAAAAGGGGGAATAGATAGAACGGTGTGGCCAGAGTGATATCTGGCAATATATGAAAAGAATACACAAAATTGAATATATTGAAATTGAGAATAATTGAGTATAAAGAAGGGAAAAAACAGGACAAGGAGGGGAAGGGGGAGGAGGGGAAGGAGGGAGATGAGGAAAAGGAGATGAAGAGAGATGAAGTATGGATAAAGTGAGATGGGAGGAAGAAGTATGGAAGAGGGCGAATAATATCCAAAGAGGACGTAAAATCCATAAAGATAGACAAGAATGTCTGGTGTTTCAACAAATAAAATAAAGAATGAAAGCATAACATATACTTATAAAGAGAGAGGGGGTGCACAGGCAAAGAAATAAAAAGAGGGGAGGAGAAAAACGGATAAAGAGAGAGAGAGAGAGAGAGAGAGAGAAAAAAAAAGACAAAAAGACAAACAGAGAGAGGAAACGGGAGATATGACATCATGTGCATCCTTTAAGAGGCGAATGCCGGGTGATTAAAAACACACGGCCCATCCATCGGATCATCATTATCATCGGCTTTCAAGCTCATCGAATGCGACCGACGGATCGATTGCCGAATCCAGCATTGACGTCATACGTGCCGTTCCCAGGCACCCCGGTCACATTGATCGGTGACGTCATCACTACTTGCAGCGAGCGGGGGCCCCGCAAAATTTATCACAGCACTTGAAAGGAGAGTGTACATACACACACACACACACACACACAATCATGTACATTGTGCGAGCGTTGTGCTGTGATATCCTGACGCAACGGACTAACAAGGGAGAGCGAAAAACACAAAATTTCGAATCTAACGATTAAGCGTCAATTATGGAGGCTACAATGTAGGCCTAAACATATTTGCTTAACCTTCCTGCAGTCATAATCAAATACATGAACATGCGTATAATATTCCAGGCTACAACCTCCACATTAGCTACAGTATTTGAATGGTCACTGGCTATATCCCTCTCAGCAAGGGTCTTCCGAAAAAAATACCCCCTCTCGAATGTAGCATGGGAAAACAACATGTTGTCATACCATCTCACACGAGAGTCTGTACAAAGTGGCCTCCAAAATAACCTTATTTTAGATGAAATCGCTGCACCTGCCATAGAATGAATCAACGTATTGAGCGAGCGAAGACGCCACCGCGCCGATCTGGCTGCCTAGTATACGAGCCCTCATCGTGACGTCATTCATCAAGGTCATGTGATTAAAGGGATGCCTATGGAAGATCACTGTCTCTGTGCCATGACTTTCTGAGACTTTTTCATATCACAGGAAAGGAGAGCTTGGATAATACTATTTTAGATATGGAAATAATTTTCGTAAGGCCATACGAGCACACATGCATGCGCTTTAAGGATAAATAAGAAAATGTATAGGCTATGTATAACCTTAAATATAACCGCTAACCTTCGACTATGAGCGGATTTGAGGGGATGAATTTATATGCATATTTTGATCGAAATGTTTCATAATTTAATGCAAAGTGTATGAATATAAGATTCAAGGTGATCATGACATATATCTAAGAAAATTAAGCACTTTCAATTTTGTCTGTGTAAACAATTGCAAAAATCCTAGCAGTGTCTTCGGAATGATGAAGAATATATTAATAAATGAATGAAATTTAGAAGATACTCGTTTTTCATAATTCTGACTCCAGTCAAAGTGCACATGCTCGTCAATTTATATGCACCTACACTTTTTATAGTAATTTCATCATGTCTACTTCTTTAAGACGAAAGTAAGAAATCAAATCTCTCAAATAAGATGGAAATACAACAACATATCTAAGGGTGGAGGCGACTCTACAACTGCAGTTAAAATCTTAATCTTCGACGCACAACAAAGCGCGCGGGGTGGGAATGTGCAGCGATGGGTGGGAATTTGCAGCGATGGATGGGAATTTGCAGCGATGTGTGTCCTATAGAATTCTATGCAGTGGAGTGGTGTCTGCGTGGTGAACATGCTATGACGTCATCCATGAAATGCCCTCCTCGACGGTTGAAGGCATGTCAAACAGTCTATTTCTGAGCTTTCCTCTCATTCTTCTACTTCTCAATTTTGAGTACCAGATGAAATGTATTTGATCAGACGGTCATCGACAGAACGGGTGACGTACAGCCTCCTTCCTTCATAAAGTGGTCTTATTTCCCGCCTCTACATGTAAAAGTAGCCTTACAATACCCATCCGCCTACCCCTTCTTCTAGAGTTCCAAAATGGTGTCAGGCGAATTTAGGATCTTTATATAGGTCTGAACTAATGGTGTGACGTTTTGGAATCGCCTGGAAAATGCTCACACGCAACACGAATGACGTTACTTTGAATTAGCTATTAATTCGCTCTTTGAAGCACATGGATATCGAGAGATGAAAATCGTAGGCCCTATAATGAAATTAAATCAGAGTTCAAAAAAATATTATGCAATTTTAATCATTTAAAAATCATATTGACCTAATACATTTTAATAGATAGAATAGGGGTAGTTAATCATTCACCTCAGATGGGGGGAAAAAAATCGTTTCTTTATTACCATCTGCTAAATTGGCAACATGCTCAACCGTTAAATAGAACCGTTGTCTTCTTACTTATTACTTTTACTACGAAAACATTAAGAATCTAAATCACTTCTCGACTATAGGTTCACATCTCCCGAAGATAGGCAATTTAACACAAACAAGAAAACCTTTACTCAAAGAGACACCAACATTGAACAGAATGGATGTATCGACGACTGGTTTTAGTTTTTTTTATGATAACATGTCAAACTCAGACAGAAAACTTTCAGAAATTCCACTGCTGTGGTACCGTTGGCAATTATGTGAAGTCATAGTCTACAAAACAAACAAATATTCCAAAGGGAGATAGAAACGCATCCACTATAGGTAGGTACTCTTTCAAAACAGGTTGTAGGGTTACAACATCATGCCACACAGACGCAACAATAATAACCACAATAAAACGGTACATTATGAATAAGTATTGTCAGAATGATATGATTGACTTATCGTGTAAAAGATTTACGACCATCGCAGAACTATACAACAGATTTTCTTCATGGGCCCCTATGTACGAAGTGTTTACGAATCCTGGGAGTGGTCATGAATATTTATCTAGCTAATATGTGTTACGAGTATACATTTATGATACGAAATATTTACGAGTGTGTGCAAACTGTGAAAACATTTCTTACATTATATACGCAGAGCTGTGAGTAACGCTCTGTTTATTGTCCTACTGAAGCACGAGGTCTTATTTAATAGCATCCATCAACCGACATTTTAACGTATCAACAACAAAGCGACGTAGTAGCAAAGACGGTTGCATTTTCCTCATACCCGTTGCTTTTCGGGCATTTAGTTTCCACTACTTAGCATTTTCTTCAAGTAGGTATTCTGGGTAATGTGCATTCGCAAAAGATATTACACACACGATGCATGTGTGAGTCTGTGTGTGGTCATGCCATTGGTATTTCACAGTGTGAAGTATTCACGAGATATCCGCCATGCTCACACAGAAACGCTTCTACAGGTGGTAGCAGCGCCACAGTTTTTCTCCATGGATTTCGCTTCGTATTCTTTGCTTTATTCACACATCTCTCTCTCCCCCTCTCTTTTAACTGTATCCGTTTTTGTTTCCCTCTCCAATATATCTCACTTCTCTCTCATCATCTACAGGTCTCTCTCACCCTTCTCCCTCTCTCTGCACCTCTTCCCAACTATTTCCTTCCCCCTCTCCACCCCACCTCTCTCTCTCTCTCTCTCTCTTTCTCTCTCATCGTATCCATCTAGTTCAGCTTTGAGCAAAGCTCGTGCCCTGTTTTGTTAACAGCCGACGTTAATATGATCGGGAGACTCTTATTTCTTTCCGATTTGACCGCGGGACCCATTGAGATTAGATTATTGAGGAGATATAGATTCCCCTGTCATCTACCGACGATAAAGGTGGCGAAGTTCAAGGATGGTTACAGGGCGAGTTGAAATTCGGGTAATTTTAGTCAGGTTTAGCACAATTGTGGAGACAAATTCAGTAAGGCTTAAGCTACATGGAATATTATTCATTGTAGCACACACATAAATACATTGACGCTCTATTGTAATGTAATTAATCCAATAAAATGAAGTTAACGAAATATTGTAAAATTGTGGGGAGCACTAACGAGGAAGAGGAAGAGGACGAGCAGGAGAAGGAGGAGGAGGGGGTGATGGCAAAGGCATAATATGAAGTGGGAAAATATCCTCACATAAAAGATATTAAAAACAACCTTAAATGTAACTCTATGCCGCTGCAAAAAGAACAATCATAATAAGATAGAAAAATGGAAGAGCCAGTGTTTTCTCTTTAAAAATACACATAACTTGAACGTACGGAAAAAATCTAAATGACACCAGTAAATAAACGTAGGGTTATTTCAATCTTCTTAAATCTGAGACTGAAGATCAAAGGCATACTCCATTATCATAACAAGCATCTCCTTATACCACGCTTTTCCCAACACCAACACATTTTGAATTAGCTGGCTCACATGGAGATCCCTGAAATATATTTATTCCACCAATAGTGTGCGAGTGTAACACGATCCCAAGGTACAAAAAATGGCACACGGGATTTGATAAAGATCGTGCGCAAAAAGAAAAATATCTTTCTTTGTCATGGATCGATCTCGAACGAGCTGAATTATGCTAATGCCGAGATGGATTGAGGGAATAGGGCAGAATGGTGATCATTTTTCTTGGGATGCACAGTTGTGAAGCAGGTGATAGACGGATGACCAGTAATGCCAATTTGTATTCATGTAATCTTTCACTAATATGAACTCGAAAACCTCCTGAATAGCGTGAATCCCTGGAATAGCGCGAGCAGAAATTCTTCCCAGATCTATTCCCATGTATTAGTATATACTGGGGATGGATTTTAACTAGTTCGGTGGGCATATTGTTATGATTTGTTATCATTACAGATATAATAAACTCTATTTTGTTCCTAAAACACATACTTGTGCATACCTTAAATCTTTACCACGACATTTCTTTACAACGGTTTATTATCGCCATCAAAATAGGAAGGAAAAAAAATCCACGATGAATAGGTATTACCACATGCTTCTGTATGTGCCGTTTAAAAATCTATAATCTTATTTCCGTTGCACATATTTTGCTGACGTAACACTGCGTCAACGCTTAGTATAGCATTTGACGCATCATGTAATGTAGTTGATCATGTTGATACAAATGTGTAGAGCAGAAATAGCGTTGAAATACTGGCGCATGCACTAATTGCCTTCGGGTGTTTCACAAAGACTAAGATCAACTTTAAGTTGGACTTAACTATGGCAGTTCATGCCACTAGTTCATTTAACCATTCCTGGCATTGCTTTCTCAAGGGACGTACAAATCATGGTCACAAATCTACAGAATATACATCTTTTGATAGTTCATTATTGAAGAAAAAAATATTATCTAAAGATCATAATTGAGAGACCAATAGTGAGAGCAGCCAGTGGCATGAATGGCCTGCCATAGTTAAGTCCAACTTAAAGTCGATCTTAGTCTTTGTGGTACACCCCCTGATTAGCGCGAGTTATAACCAACCGTAATGACGCTTCGTGTGCAGCGAGCATCAGAGGTAATGCCCTATATTTAACGCAAGAGGACGAGTAGTAATTATTCAGCACCCGACCCGCACAATTACATTAAAGCCCTTATCTTGCTCATCATCTGTCAGTTATCATCACACTCGCATCTCTTTAGCCTTAACCTAATTGTGTCATCCCTCGTTCTCATCCTCCTCCTCATCAATTCGCTTCTCCGAGCAGACATTCTTATCGTTCGGCTCATCTTCACCCGACGTCTGCCGAGTTCTCCAAAAGGAACTGGAAGCGAATGCCAAGGTCGGGGATTAAAGTGCTCCGTGACATTGCGGGGACACGCACGCTGTCCTGGCACTTATCCCCCGAGAACTACAACGACAACTACAACAACAACGATAACGACGACGACAACAACAGGACCCGTTGCATTAAACTCACCATTGATGGTAACTTCAACAGAAGTGACACTGTGTGTTTAGTACAACGAATTCAATCTCTAAACGGGCTTGACAAAATAGTTTGATGTTAACCAATGATCTCAGACAAATGAATATATTATCAAATAAACAAAAACAGTAGCGCCGAAAGTAGAAGAGGTAGTAGTCCCATATATGGTTGTTTCTGTAAATACTTTGTAGTGCATGTCACATTCTGCATTTTCTTTTCCCTTGTATTACTTAATTGTTTCTGAGTATACATGGCTCTTGGTACACCGAGGGGTGTCCAACAGCACATTATTTCTACTCCTGCCTCAAATCCGATTAGCATTCAACTCCTTTTACTTGATTACCAGAATATATTAGTTTGTGTAATTACTACCGATTTTGTCTCCGTTCTAATATCCTGTCTTGCGTTTAATCTAAAAATAAGGTTTAGCAATAAACACATCCGCGCAAGGCACCGCAAGACCGGATCGCTTTTCAGTATAACGAGCATGTGTTTTGCCTGGCGTAATTTAAGACATAATACAATTGAACTTTAGGTGTCTGGCTATTTGCACATACACACCACTGCGGCGAGCAATTATATGAGAACTATATAGACCTTCTGTTAACCTTTTCGTCATGTTCAAAGGTGGAATTCAAGATGGTACAATTGATTTATTGCTTTGTTTATTTATTTAGTCATTTATTTGCCTCTCCATCATTGGTTTTCTTTCTTGTCATAAGTATTTTTAACATGAATAAATAACCTTCTTACATAACATTTATTCCTCATTTTCTGTGAGATAACCCTTATAGTGCATAGGTCCCCCCTCCCCTAAAATATAATTTTTTTTTTTGTCGGTAATATAGTTCATGCATCTAATCATATTTTATTATATTGTTTTATGGAAAGTAAGCTCTATATAAGTTTTCCCAACGTTTGCCTGGTCGCGTACTGCTTTTACAAGATGACAAGCTTACTACGAGAGTCCACACCGCTTGACACCTACATCAATACATATTGAAATCTGATCCAAGTAGTACAAAACTTTTGCGAGAACATAATTCATGGAGTTGCGAATCTCTAGTTAGGCCTACCGTAATTAATCTTCGTTGCGATTCGTTCCACGAGGTTGGGAAATGCCCCTGCGGGGGCACGTATTGATATCATTATTGATATTAGGACGTCCGGGGGGAGCGCCCCAAAGCATTAATGATTTATGATGCTACTTGACAAACATGAATAATCCTGGTATGAATGTCGAGCCTCCACATCTTAGTTTCAGCTGGAGTATTGGCTCATTTATTCACGTACCCAAAAGTAGATAACCATGTTGTCACAACTGATTGATATAAATCATGTGAAGAGATATTGTCACACAAATATCCCTTTTCAATACTCCCTTTTTATCTGTTCCCCTTTCGCCAAAATAGTTTACAAGTATATTATTTCTACCCATTCTCCCTCTCCCTTTCTCCCTCCTACTTTGCTGTTTTTTGTATAAATCTATTTCACACTATACCCCTGGCTGTATCTATATCGTTATTTTGTTATGAACATAAATACATACCTATCACACATCCCCTCTCTCTTTCTCTGTCTTTGTCTCTCCCTCTCTCTTTTTCCTTAACATCTTTCTTTCTGCCTCTTCTCTGTCTCTTTTTTCCCCAATTTCATTCTCTCACTCTAACACTTGTTTATTTATTTCTCTCATTCTTTCTCTGTATCTCTCCTTTTCCCCTTCCCCACCCCCTTGCTCTGTCCTCCGTCCTTTCTTCCGAAACACTCTACCCTTCCACCATTTAGTCTCGAGACGCCGCGGCACCAGCCAAACATCACGCATGCACGCGGCTTGTGTAGTTGTCAGGTGTATTACCGGTCGCTGCGAATTTATACATCTTCCAAGATTCGACCTTCCAACTCCGTGGTTCAGCGAACTGATGCGTCTTGACAAATTCTGGTCACGTGATGCATATAATTTTGCAGGAGAAGCTGCACTAACGAGATCATGTCACGAATCCATGCGAAAAGTCGTGCTTCTTTTTTCTTTTATCCCCGAGTATTTTGCGAATAGAGAAGAAGTAACACTTTTCAGAAGTAGGATGATGGATTGTGAACGATAGGCAAGTTCTAAATCCTCTTTAGGCAACCATCAATTCCTCGAAATTTAAAGTTCGAGAGCGTCATGATCATGATAGTCGCATGACTATTTAATAGAAGAAATAATCAACATGAAAGTTTTGGGCTTACAATTACAAGACCGTATGTTGACCCGTCAGAACTCAGGAACAACATTTGTTAGGGCTTTTATTAAACCCATTTAATAAATATTTATATCTTGACACTTTTCTATGTGCATTTTGTGGTTTTCCTTAGTAAATTTCATACTGTAATCCACTTCCCTTGACGTGTACCTGCCCAAGATCTGCGTATGCGTTAATGGAGACGTGTATTTTGGATTTTCTTTATTTTCATGAAATCCAAAACAATATTCTGGAGGACAGGCAAAAACACACAATATGATTCGCTAAAGGATTACACGATTGCTTGTCCCATCCATAAATTCAACAACAACAAAAGTTTTGTTTCAAAATTATTAATACAAATAATTTAATTTGTAAAAAAAAAAGCGGCGACATGGGCTAAGTTTATTGCTAAATTATATATCAGTAATGTCATTAATTCAATACAACAACCCAATTGAAACGGTATACAACCCTGTACTACACGTAACGCATTATATATTATAATGCTATCTTTATGACATGAAACGCTAAAAACTGCTGAATGAAGTCTAAGCTCTGATTTCTTATTCTATGGCCGTTGATATGGCTGGAGATCAAAACACGGCAAGACCCGGATGCCCCGCGGCTTGCCATGGCAACGGAATTGAGGCCATCGACATCGGAGGAAGACGGATATTGGTGGAGGAACGTCGACGGACGGAAGGAGTGGCTAATAGCATCCATCCATCTTTGGGCTTAACCCCTAGCGGCCCGCCGCCGGACGGACACGGTCGGCGTTGCAACTGTGTTGAGATTACGTGCTAGGCTTCGCTTTTCATCATATATACACCAGTCTACATATGCATACGTGAGACGTTAAAATGTAACGATCCTTTAATGTGGGTGATGAAAATAAGAGAACAGAAAAAATCAATCCATTTTTTTTTTAATGCTAGTAGGGCAAAGGAAATGCCTTTATTCAGTACAGTATAATTATTTAAGGACACCTGTCATGGTTTGGTGGTGGTTATTTTACCTGACTGCTAAGAAAGCATAAATGCTTGTTAGTAAGCAACCAGAGGACCGACGGCTTTAGGTCCTCTCCGAAGGACCTGGTAATGAGGATTAATGCCTTACCAAAGGGCACTAGCGTATCGACTTGGTTTCGAACCCGGGTCACGAGACCACTGCTCTACCGACTGAGCTATCGCGCCTCCCTCCCATGAGTATGATTAATTACTTGAACAGACTTTAGAGAATGGGTGTAGATGCTATTTCAAGTAATTAGAAAACTATGTGTTTGAACGTCAGCAATTTCTTTGATTGAAAATGAGGTGACGTTTCTACGTGTAAAGTTGAAGTCGTAGAAGTGAATCCACTTATCATGAAAGTGTTTTCGTAGAAACTTCCATTACTTTCATTAATATCTCCAGGCGATAAAGAGAAAGAAAATCCTTCAACACTACAATACGTCGTGAAAATATAACCTCAAAATTAACAAGTTGCGACAGAAAAAAAAGGAAGAGAGGTTAACAAAATAATTGAATGTTCACAGAAATGGATCCCACGCCAAAACCGGGAAAAATTCTAGAAATTAGGTACTGAAAGAGAACTACAGATATCAGTGTTCGCGAGTATGAATTACAAATTGAGGGAGACAGCGCTATGAATATTTCAATTCAATTACAGTAAATGGAATTTCTTTACGATGTGGGTGAACCGGGAGGAGTTGCGCTACTTTCCATCAACGCATGTATACATGCACAGGCGTGAAGGCCAATTCGAGGATGGGTTGAAAAGAACGGCAAACAAAGATGGCGGATTTCAATAGTGGGTCTCATTTGTTTAGAAAGAAACATACATTATCTTGGTATTTTATCACTTTGTCGTTCGACTCTCTCTCTCTCTCTCTCTCTCTCTCTCTCTCTCTCTCTTTCTTTGTATCTCTTTTTTGCTCTTGTACTATATCAAGGAAACCTATAATGGGCTCAGGTGCAATTATGGCAGTAAAATCATCTTAATGACATGTGTTAGCTACGGGCAGGATAAAATGTATAAATATAATCAGGGGCGTCAGCAATTGTGCGTAACTCTCTCTTCTTGCACGTCATTCTGTACTTCTCATTCATTACTTCTAAAGGATTAATTTATAATAAAACATAAAATGTAAGACGCCCGTTAAAAGAACAAAACGACAAGACAAATAGTGTAGTCCATAGGTTCCCGCTTTGTTTTAAACATCAAGACACACCCTTCCATAACGGTGTTCAAATTTCTAATATGGGGGGGGGGGTAAGATACATGTACGTATTTCCAACGAATTTAAAGAAATGTAACTCGACCTTTATCCTGTTGTGTCAAATGTGGATCATCATTGACTACAAATTGATCAAAATTTACCGCAAGTTAAGCTAGTTAACCATGCAATTTCCCAGACATTTAGTCGTACACATGACATTATCTAAATGTTAGGGAATTTTTACGCCCAACCCACTTTAAGTGCACTTATTTCCGGTGCTTACTCATTATGTTTATGTCACACAGCAGTTACTAGTTGTATGCATTTTCACAAACTGTCCCAAAATTGTATCCGCCCTCATGTTACTCAAATTGACATGCCTTGACATTTACATGAAGGTTATTTGAACCGAGGTTATATCTACAAAATTGGATATCAAACTATTTTTGACAACATGGTATTATGAAAAATGTTTAATGATTGATGGAATAAATTTCGTTCATTGCTACATTCCCAGGGGGGCAGTAGGGAATTTATGACACGGCCTCTAGGTTGAAAATAGATGGAAGCACCGTGGAAAACTTAATATATATTCATAAAGATATAGTAATAAGTCATAATTGAGGAGTTGAAATGACAAGAGCCTATAGGTCAAACAGAAAAATCAAGGCCGACCTCAAATAGACGGTAATGATAACTTTACTTTAGGTAGTATTAATGAGTATTTAGACACATCATCTCATTATTTATTTATTTATTCAATTTTATTATCATTATTTATTTATTTTATTTTATTTTTTTAAAGGGGGTACTTGCCACGATATGCATCCAACGATTCTGGAAAATTAAGAAAAGTAATGTAATACTATCAATACCATGTTTTAATTGTTATGACAATGAATAGGATGAGAACCACTGGATAATTTCAGGATCGTGTGGGTGCGAAAAGGCGTTTTTATGCTTGTTTTAATATTTAGTTATTTCATCATTCTCATCAACGATTAAAATAAATCCATTATGCTGCAATTCACAATATGCTAATATATTGGGAAATATGAATACATCCTTTTGATTGTAGAAGTCTCTTGGACCGCCTGTGTTTGCTGTGATACAAACGAGATGAAATAATACAATCCTCTTAACATTTAGTCGGAATAACCGGCGATTCAAATAAGCCTAAATTCAATATTTCTCTATCAATTTGTGCATATCCGTCTACTTTCCCGACTAGATAGCTATGTCTTGCTCCAATCTTGCGATTGAGGCAACCACTTTGCCCCGTGCATCACGATCTGAGCCGCCTTCAGGAATAATAAAAGCCATTTGATCGATTTCTCCAAGGAGCCAATAGAGCTAGCCCCCGCGTGCCGGGGGATTTCGGCGGGTTGAGCGAAGCCGTGTCACGATTTCGTCACACCGAAATAGCGACGTCCCGTTGCTTTGCGGTCCATCGCAATCCTGAGTGAAAGAATAGACCGATGTATAGATGTGCTTCCACTCCCACACAGGTCAAACTCAATGCCATGTATGAACACCTTCAATTGAGGCAAAAGACTTAAATCCTCCCCCCCCCCCACACACACACATACATACATGTATAAATCATTAACAATTAGTAGGCACCTCGCTATAAAGGCCACCTGTCTTTATTATCCATTAATTGTCACTCTCTCGAGAATGAAATGCCTGTTCCGGAACCTGTCTAGAAAAGCCAACTGTCTACAGCGGAGACTGTTTCGTTTCCTTTGGGTCGACTCAGTAGGCGGGTTTGGCTGTACATTGTACGTAAATGTCGGAAATTTTCTGGAAAATGGAATGAATTTTCCTCAGAACTAGATCCAAATTTTGCATCAAGTAATAAACAGCAAATAAATGTCATCCTATGGTTTCAAGTTGGAAGAACATGAGAGCAGAATGTCTATATTTAGATTCTTTGAAGGTCTTTTATTGAACATTCAATCCATCTACATAAAATTTGTAATCACTACTGAAAAAAAGATTTGAAATTCATTAAAAGCATGACAAATCCTGTAGCCATTGCGAGCTTGCAAAAATAATTCAAGTCCATTGAACCCCATTCAGTTATAATTTACATTCAATTTTGAATACTTTTCCTTCAAAGTTTTGTCCTTGGCTGATTTCTGACTTGGAGAAAATCATTTATCAGAGGTACATGAACATTTACGTCAAACGTAAAGGATCTATACGACCTTTTACAACATTCATCATTTTGGGAGTGGAGTACATTTCCAATGACATGCGTTGAATCACTGACGCAATAAATTCTGATCGTAACTTGGAGCAGTTGAAGTACGTTGCTAGATTGGGTTGATTTACGGTTTACGTATAGAGCCGTGCTCTCTTAATATTTTTGTTATACTTTATTTCTGTCAGTCAGTCAGTCTGTCTGTCGATTTGGCTGTATGACTATATTATGTATATATTAGTATGCATGTCTCCGTCGCTGTGTGTGTGTGTGTGTGTGTCTACCCCCCTCTCTCTCTCTCTCCTATTGCTATCATGCATAGGCCAAATGTATTTTCGCCTCTACATGGTCATGATGGTGGTGCCTCGATCTTTTCTACCACCTCTCGCTCTCGGTATCTCTCCTAGCCCCCGCCCCCTCCTCTCTCGTTCACTTTCTCCCTTCCTCACCCTTATATCCCCACCCCACCCCATCCCTCCGCCCCCACGTTTTCCCCTCCGACAAGTGGCAGCCAAACACTGCGTCGACGCCTCCACGGAGAGACCGTGGCGCCTTCTCGGTCGGCCTGAGAATTCGTACGGTTCGCCACCCAGCTGATTCGGGCTTGCATGTTTGCCCTACATTACCCGACGTAATGTCACGCTTGGTTCATGCACATGGACTCGCATGCAACGCGCTTTCCACAGTGAAATGTCTGGTTTGGGGCTTTGATCCAGCCACCCATTAACAATGAATTCAATTCATTGATTGATTGCTGGATGGTCTGGTTGCCTTTCAGAGCAGTACATGTGTATTTCAATCAAATTATTCAGGGGGGAGGGAGGGCGCTGTCTAGCTTGTTGTTGTGCTTGCACTGTCTTACATTATTGGGACAGTCTAGACTCTAGACAAATCAATCCGAGCATGAATAGTAGGTACAGATTTGTTGTTGTCATTGAATGGAGCATGTTTTGATTTTCTAATTTTTTTTTCCTTATTTAGAAAATATACAAAAATAGACATAATAACATCACTTCACAAAACAAATCAGTGCTACATATTAATGACGACACAAGAATAATTTGTCTGATACATGCCTCTATCAAGATTTGAACGTAGCTGCTCAATAGAAATGAAGGTAGTAGGATGGCGTCGAAACCATGCAGGGATCGCTATCTCCCTCTCTCACAAACACAAACAAACGCACACACACACACACACACAGGCACGCACAGGCACACAGGCACCGACACACTCTCATAATTTTCAAAACTTAATTACTTTCTTATTGTTAATTTTTTTTTTGTAATCAATTTTTGTTTCACTGATGACAACTTAAAAAATCAGTATTTTCCTATTTTTAAACGGTTATTGCTAAAACTTTTATTACTGTGTTTCTCTCATTTTTCTGGTTTTATTAAAACCAACTTGATATCAGGGTGGACTTTCCATTTACCCTCTCCCCCTCTCACTTTCAATCCCAATCTCTTCCATTTGGGTTGACAGCGGGGTGAAGACGTAATAACTCATAGGAACCACTTTAGATGATAAATGCTTCATAGCTGAGATTTCATGAGAGAGAACAAGAGGCACACGAATACTAATAATTCATACAACGACAAGAATATAAAAGCACACCTTGGTCATTTTCATATTGCTAAAAATGCATTTGTAATATTACTTTGCAATCTAGTTTTATAATGTAAATCGTTTTTTTTTTAAATCTCCTTCAGTCTATATAGGTTCACTGTGACCCATCACGGGGAATCCTTTTGGTATTATATAGAATATAAATTGTTGACGTTGTTTATCAGTTCAATGTTTATTCAATAAGGACCCCATGAACAGCGGTATAGCGTCATATGAAACTGATATGATATTAAGCTCAACTGTTATTCATCTTATTTGGAAACGTATTATGGTGATTGTCTATAATGTCTACTGTCATTATCGAAATACTAGTAAAATTATCAAACAGCTCGTATATATTTCTATTTTCAAAAGAAAAAGAAAGAACGATTTCGGTTATTGTGTTCTAATGGCGTTATAGTTTTGTGAATTTCTAGATGAGTTTTAACAAGTGCAATATGTTTTCTTATTAAAACGACGAAAGTTGGGGCATTACAATTGCGTTCTCGTTCGGGAGGAAAGAATACAAATCAACCGAATCAAATCAAATCAAGTTCAGCAGAATCATTATTTTGTTCCGAAGACAGAGGAAACTACAGGACCTCTATATATTTTAGACTGTACAAGGTTAAAAATTATTTTCCATCATGATCACCATGACAAAATTTCATACAAAATGATATAAACATTCAGCATCGGCCTTCCATTTAATAATCTAATATCACTTCTAAAGAATAAATCAGTTCGAAACGAATAAACCAAAACAAAGTAGAAATTCCTGGATACCATACATCTAAAATATATCAAACTATACTGTACCGGATCTAAAGGCAATTAAATGTCATTACAAAATAGCACTTTGGGAAAACAGTAATTACTATCACACCAGCTTTAAAACACTTGAGCGAAATCTGTGTTTTTCACCCCTAGGCTATTTTCAGACCTAGCCGAATAAAAACATCTAATGCAAGAAGAAAAGCACGAATACATTCCATATGTTATAGGGTATACTAGGCTAAAAGCATAACACCCGGAACTAATCGGTTTATGGAGGAAAGGAACCAGGGGATGTTGTTATTACTGAATTTCTTTCGTGTAACTATGGTAACCGTGGTTACAATATAGGATGAGAAGTTAAGAACACACCTCCTGTGTCTTTCTGGACTATCGAAGGTATTAAAGTATTAACCATGTAAAAATAAGGAGAAGAAAAAGGAGAAAAAAGAAGAAGAATAAAAAAGAAGGTATCGCTAAATGAGGGAAAGTGTTAGAATGACCAAATATAAATAAAGATACGAGTTCTAGAGATCTGCATATTTAAGGAGATACGACAAAATACTTACTGTTAACGGCCTATCATAAAATGTCCAACTATTCCTGTACTTAACGCTTTTAAACCCATAATTACATCAAAATGTATTTAGCAGTTTCGTGGAATTCTGATCACCACTCTAATCGCCATGATACTCTTTAGGAATTCTAGAATTTGTTTTTAGTCAGAATGTTATTGAGCGGCTTGCCGTTTTAATTGATATTAATGAAATACGAAAGTCTTTCTTTCATTTGGCGCTTTAATCCATATCACATGATAACGTATTATCCGTAAAACAAATGAGGACATACATAAATACAGCACTTAATTCTGGTCATCTCTTTTCTCTCATTTTATAAAACCTCCAGTTCTTGGTAAAGGGGGGGGGGGCAATATTCTATTATCATAGCCAACGTTAACCTATGCGATGGCGCGTAATTGGTGATGGTCGAGGATTCAATACCTATATTGGTGAAAGGTAAAACAATTTTAGAAAGAAAGAGATAGATTCTTGATGTCGAAAATGACATTAGAGGAGAGGGGGTCGACTAAGAGGAAAGAGGGATACAGAGTGAGTGGGAGTAAGGGAGATGGGATGGGACCTTTAGAAGAGGAAGTAGAAAGTGGTGGCATATGATTGTGCGTGTAAGCAACGAATGAGAAAATAAAGGGCGATTAAAGAAGAAAAAAAAACACGAAAAATAATGATATGGATGACAAAAGACAGAGAGAGAGAAAGAGAAATAAGAAGCAAAACATGCAGACATAGGCAGACATATATATGAGAGAGAATGGGGAGAGAAAGAGTGTTTGTGTGTGCGTGTGCGTGCGAGAGAGAGAGATGAAACATGGATAGGTGGGAGATGAGAGTAGAAGAACAGCATGATAACAAAAAAAAAAGATAATATAAAGTAGAGAAGGAGGAAAGAAAGGACTTGCCGGAAAAAGAACAGAAATCAAAGTGAAAAGGAAAAAAATGATAAAAAGAGAGAGGGAAAAAAAAAGGGGGGTAGAAAACAGCGGTAAGAGGGGGAACAACACGGGCATTTATAAGTAGAGATTCTTCAAGGAAAATGCTCTATGACGTTAATTGGTACGCTTTTAGGTTTCCCAATCAGAATCGACCTCTCGGTGATTATACATGTCATCACAAATTTCCATCACAAACCGAATCCCCCATGTTGAAGGTTGTTGTCGTTCTCATTCAGAATCAATAAGGAAGCAAAATAGACTTGGTAAACCACCAGCGCCTTTCGTTTCAAGAACCCTCTTGCCGTATGTAAATCTTGTGAGGAAGAGCCTGCCGTGGTCCAACACAGCCACTGACAGCGGGACGGGGTATATCAATATCTGAATCGAGGCCCTCTTAAAGGGAAGAACATCTAGGTTCGATTGCTGTTTGATAAATGTCTGTACGTGTTTTTAGCCTTCTGAATCTTCTTCGGATTCGAAAAACCGCACATCAATAGGAAATACAGTCGCGCTCCGGCTTTACAGACTCACATAAATATTATGTGACCCGTCTCAGCCCAAGCCAATGCCGAAACTCAAACATGTCTAACTACAGGTATCATCCGTTCTGATGTCATTTTTGCTTTTCTTTCATAACAAAAATTGAAAAAAGATTTGAAATGTCAAGCTATGGTGATATCAATAGTCTTGTTTATCCCCCATTAAAACGTGCGAATATGACCTTTTTACGTAACAATCCAAACATGATAGTTATGGGACATTAAACAGGGCATTGGTTTCTCCTAAGTTTGTTCGCTCGTGTTTTAATGTTATTTCAATGACCTCAGCATTAAAAATGCAAGGATGGATATCAAAATCAGAGAATATTCTAATACATTTATTCACACTATGCTGAGAATGCAAAGACAAGCAACAAGTCGAAAACATTTCTAAAAAATGCGCCTTTCTATTCATGTATATCTTGTATAAATATTTTCGTGCATGCATAGCATTTTTCTACCAAACCTTCTAACGATATTTTAGTCACACGATTTTCCCAGGTCGCTACCAGATCGCTTAGTCAACTTGGCTGGTTGTACGTTACGCATGAAAGTCAACTTTGTATAATTAATTGGGATGCGGTTCAATTTATATGCGGGCAACTAGTTTATGGGCAATTAATTAAACTGCACTAAAGCGGCAGACCCACCTCTATTACAAGAGGTGTGCAAACATTACACATAATCGTATAGGTGGTTTGACAAATACATAACAATATGTCACACTGACCCATTTTCCTTCTCATGTAAAGAATTTTAACGGAATAAGGTAAAAAATGAAACAGAAGTATTCGTGTGTTATACGATTAACACACATAATACACTAATAATAAATGGCCGATATTGCTGAAAAGCGTACCAACTTCAGTCTACTTTTAAACCCAAAAGGGTTTAATTACATGTAGTTCCCTGATTAATCGACCCTAGACGTAGAGTAAACCTCTTCAGCCCATATAAATGACCGTAATGAATTTACTAAATAAGTTAAGCAAAATCATGTCATCACGTAATATATTTCTTAGTTCACCATATGTTTGATCATCTGATTTTAGAATTACGGAAGTTGTATGAAATAAAGCAATTGAAGTCAGGTTTATCTTGGTCCATCTTTTATGGCAGTTATGCGTGACGTCATGTTTAGGTTGCATTATTACATGCGCTCATTGATTGGCCCATACGCCAGTATTTGAGCTTAAGTTAATTTTCCCTTTACCCTGTTTTGTACATGTCTCTCCCACACAGCACGTCAACGGAATCACTCACTGACGCAGTCATGCATGCGACAAACAAATGGCGCTTCGTGAGCAGCGGGCATGACGTAGGACTGCGTCAGAAAGTAACACTGCGGTGAAAGTAACGCCGTATCAAAGTGAGAGCAAGCTGAAAAGTTCACATACAATAGAGACTGCATTGAGTTACTGGTAATCATGCTAATTACCGTCATAGTCTTGATTGGCGTAGGCATGATAAGGCAATCGAAACCTCTCGCGTGCAACGGGTATACATGCTCCGCCTTTTATAGAATACGGCGCCAATGAAAATAAAAGGACTCTTACCTGGATTTCTCTTGTGTGATACATTATTATGAGGAACAAAAGCCCGAGTGTGGAAGCGCTGATCATGGATTTGAGGATCACTGAGCACACAGATTCCTAGAGAAACAAAAATAAAGATGATACAAAATAAGGGAAGATTAAAAAACTCTGCACAAGCGTATACAACCACAGTGATTAATCAACGAAATTGCCGTGTGTCTGACAAAATATCCCACCGCAACCGACTGAGTTGAAGCGTTAACATAGTCTCAACGTGATGGTTGGGTTATCGTAGGTTGATATCAAGATGAAACATGGTATAATCAAGAGAATGGGAACATGAAATCTTATTGTGGGAGCAATTGTAGACTAGAATACATGGGACACTAGATAGGAGTGGGATATCCTATAGTACACCGACAGCCCACGAGACCGGAAAAAATATAACTCTGGTGAACAATGAAAACCGTTGTCAGAATGCCCACAATAAATGTCGGTCTCGCCGACTGCCGGTCTCGTGGGCACTTCGTCTCGAGCTGATAAGATAGACAGTCCAGTCATTTTGAACATCCTTTAAAGTACAGTATCTGTAATATCAGTATCAGTAATATACCGTCTTTAAATGTCACAATAATTTTCTTCGAAACTTGAATGTTAAATGATTGAAATGCATTTACAAATATATACTGACACAGTTGGGCAACTTTTATGAAAGATAATTAAGTGTTCATTTTATGCTTATTATTAACTCAATAACCCAATTAGGGTATGTGATTAAATAATAAAATCGAGACAAATGTTATCAACATAAGTACAAAATAGCAATGGTAATGAAATAGACTAGATATCTTTTAAAGGATACAGTTGAGTGGGTGATTTAATATAACAATAATTGCATAGTGTCATGTCATGATTTCTGGTTCATGATTTCTGGTTCATAATTTCTGGTTCAGGGTTTCTGGTTCAGGGTTTCTGGTTCAGGATTCAAACTTTTCTGATAAGCCGTCAAGTAAACAAAAACGCACCATACAACAATTATTCTAGTCGTCAAGCTAAGAGGAAAAAAAACATACAACAATTATTCTAGCCGTCAAGTAACACACAATACAAACATTCCAGCATGATTTACATGTAAACCACGTACAAATTTGACTTGTATAGCTTGAATTTAGAAGAAGAAAAAATGCTGGGTAAATAAAAAAAAACTAAACTTCCCTTTTGAAAATGTTTACCCAAAAATCTCCTTTCATCGAATATTTACTTAAAGATCATCATCCCGTTCTATTGACACAGATATTTCTTTTCAGACGCCATCACATGAAAGGAAAACGTGATGGTATATGTAGGGTTTTTATTCACACTCATATTCTTTCCAAGCAAAATACTATTGTTAAAGATAAAGACCAGTTCTGGTCATGCGATTGCATTGTGAAAGAAACGTTGTGGAATCGATCAGAAAAGTTTGATCATCTAGCATATAAATATTGGTGTGTACTACAAGGTTCTGGAATCATCAAAATGATAAGAAATTTGGCCCAGTCTTGGTAAAGTTACAAGCACTGTACACAGAAAGATGCATATGGGACTACGCGACCACGTGCGCGATATCTATTTGGTCCCAATAGATATAATAATTTACCAAATATATCAATTAGTATTATCACGTATTAGTCAAAACACATTCTTTCACGTGATTGGTAATGAGAGCTTCCATTTCATTTTTTGAGAGAGGGGCGTTTCCAAAACTGGTCTTTACCTTTAATCTTTCAACCGTAAGAATACATGTAAGTGTATTACAAATGAAAAATGCACAGTGAAATGAGCTTCCATACAGGGACGACTTGAAATTCATAAAATTTATGGTGACAAATTCTAAAAAAATATATTTATCTATGTTAAATCGGAGGCTTAGAGATTTTGAACGAAATTTGACAGTGGTTAGGCCTACGAATTGCCATCTCACCCCACTGTTTTTAACAAAACGAGCTCCATAGCATGCATGTACATGATTTTCTTTTAGGTCAACCTTTAAAGTATATACGATTATTAAAGGCCGGCAGCCCCTCCATAAAAAACACTGGTTCCGCCACTGACGATATAAGCATATATAGGTGTATTAAAACATAAGACTGCAGAAATTGCAAGAAAAAAAATGGAAAAATTAAGAGAATTAAGACATTCAATTTTTTGCAAAGCATGGTTATTGCTTTGGAAACATATACATCACACTGTACTCCCTCTCCAGTACTACGATATATGCGCACTACGGGGATTGCGAGGTGAAAATGTCAAAACTTGTAAAAGGGCCAAAATGTTATTTAAAAAAAAACATTCTTGAAAGCTTTACTTATAGCGCATGGTGGCAAAACATTAATTTTTAGCCAAATTTCAGTCATTTTATATTTTCGATTTAGAATTTTGCAACTGGTAGTGTTTTGTTCATCCCTTTTGTTGTGTACAAAAGAGTGCTTCAATTTTCACTTCAGAGAGAAAACCACGGAGTCTGATATTAAGCACATACTTTCTTGAACTCATCTTGCTGCTACAGATACATTTTTAGATAAGTTTTGACGGCTTACAAATCAGGGATAGGGGCTAAAAGGCTCTGCCGGACTTATACGTCTAAGAAAAAAATACACACGGTACATGATGACAATATAAACAACGGATGCACATAATTTATTTCCATCTCAATGTAATACTATCTCAACCATTAATATATACCCACATAGATTGTACAAGTGCTGGTTAAAACGATACGGAAATTGCATTTATCAAGTCAGTGATAGCTGGTTTGATGTGAATATTTGTTTTTTTGGATTCGTATTTCTTTATCATCATCGAAAATGCTAGCATTACCATATTTCGCAATAAATTTCATTTAGCATGCTTTAATAAGTTTCACATTACAATGTACAATGCGCAGTGAGCGCGCGTAATGCAATGTGGTTAGAAATAATAGTATAGCTTTGACATATGGAATTAACCAAATTGCATTATGAATAAAGACATGGGGATGGATAGCAATAATCTTCGGGGCTGTACATATTATTAGGCCTTCAGAAAATACTTCGAAATTGTATTTCAATCTTTAGGGGGGACAAGACCAATTAAAAAAAAAAAAGGGTAACTAGATCTTCTCGATGATTGTGCATTTCTCCCCCCACTTTTGTTTTCTCTCTCCCTCTCTTCGTTATCTCCTTGCTTTCCTTCTTCCATATCGTAATCTACTTTCTTGGAATCTTGAGATATGAAAGGCAATACACGATTTATTTTTCTCTTCTTTTTTTTTAGAATCCTGGATCCCCTGCCTGTACATTTTTCATCCGAACATTTGCGGGATCCTGTGTACAGTATTAATTTTCAATAATATCCGGATTCAAGGAAAAAACATATTCGTATCTTCATACGTTGACATTCAGTATTGATTTATTGAATACGATCTTAAAGGTAAAGACCAGTTTTGGAAACGCCCCTCTCTCAAAAAATGAAATGGAAGCTCTCATTACCAATCATGTGAAAGAATATGTTTTGACTAATACGTGATGATACAAATTTTGCCGGAAACCGCCTACTAATTGATATATTTGGTAAATTATTATATCTATTGGGACCAAATAGATATTGCGCACGTGGTCACGTAGTCCCATATACATCTTTCTATGTACAGTGCTTGTAACTTTACCAAGACTGGGCCAAATTTCTTATCATTTTGATGATTCCAGAACCTTGCAGTACACACCAATACTTATATGCTAGATGATCAACCTTTTCTGATCGATTTCACAACGTTTCTTTCACAATGCAATCGCATGACCAGAACTAGTCTTTATCTTTAAGAATACGGGGAACAGGAAAGAAAAATATTGTATTTTTCAGAAATTCGAAGTACAAGTTATATCTAGGTGATATACCTGCTAATGTGCATAGATTGCAGGAAATATATTAGACTCATCCAAGGCTCGCTTTTGCTTCATGTGGCGGGTGAGAATATACACCAACTTTAAAATAGTAAATAATACCAGTCAAAACATACATAATAACTGAGATTGTACATATCGGATAGCATGTCATTAGACAAACATTACACAAATAGTTGAGGTATATTATTTTGCTATACATAAAGGCCTAAAGCTATGAAAACTATTATCAAGGTATTGAACAAGATATACGGATAGTAGAGAGAAACGAACAAACTATCTTGATAATTAAAGGTATGTGAAATATTTGGCTACATCATATACCTTGTTGGATAATTTACTTAGTAGTCTGTAGTTTGGAAATATAGGTAGAATAACGATGCCGTGACGACTCAAAATAACAAAAACAATGTTACAGTGTACCGCACATGGGTACGAAAAGAAACAGATCAAGGATTTATTAAACTATAGTGACAAAACTTGAATACGAAGTGTAGTTAGACAATCTTCCTTTGACGAACGATTTTTTTTTAGAGCAACTGTCCTATAAGTTTAGACATTGAAATGCAAACAACCCTAATTTCAAAAGTTATGCGTCTATTACACAAACTGAATACTGCACAAAATAGAATAACCTATTTATATGAACACTCCCCAGTCCCCCCACCATGCCTGTGGACATATATCGGCGCTTTGATATCCACAAAAACTTAAAGAAAAAAATGAGCGCGAGACGCGGTTGACCTCAATTTCTCTCATTATAATTCATTTTGGTCCTCCAAAGAATTGCATATACTTTGTAGACATTCGTCCGACCGTGGATGATGAATATGCTTTTGGGGTTTACTGTCAAGAAGCTAAATTTATTTCTCTTTTTTATTCGCATCGGCTTTGTGGCAAAAATATCAAACAAAATAACGACAAAAAATATCGTGACATTTGGATTTGGCCCTGCGCGGCATCAGGGCGTGAAGAAAAACAACATAATAAAAGTGGTTTGCTCGCGTCGTATAGAAATAACGCTCAACTGTGTCGGTGCTTTATGTGCGCTACATAGGTCACTCAATATTTTAAGGGAGGCGATAATAAGGATAATAGGGTGAACATTTTTAAATTTTCTAACGGAGCAGAATGCAATATCTTTAATAGGATAGTCATTAGAAAAACGTTTTCTTGGACAGAAGAAGTGTGAGAAGTATCATTTCTCAAATGGAAATTTTATTCCAACGTGGTAAAAAAAAATCATCAATATCACATTGAAAAAAGTATGTACTGAAATGTACTCCTTCTAAAAAATCCCAAATATCATACAAAATATATCGTAAATTCGTTTTTCGTTAATTTTTTTTACCCGCTGTTTAATATGACACCAAAACCTCAAAATATGCAATTATTATTATTTACTTTAAACATAAATAGCCATTCCTAATATCTTCTGTACATTATGTTTCGCCATCAACATGGTAAAAGGTCGCATGATCAGTAGTCGAACTTATCTAAAAAATAAACAAAATGTCATATTTATATTCTTACTGCTTTCAGATTTCATGGTACCTGTTACATTTAGTTCATCTTATTTGCTTATGCTTATGCTTTTTTACAGGGCTCTCTTGTAAGGCAGTTTTTTATGAAGTGTAGAGAGTAGAGGTGTCGTGGTCGAGTGGATACGTCGCCGGACTATCGATCACAATGTCCGCGGTTCGAGTCCCGCCGCGGCACTGTCCTTTGGCAAGATATTGATCTACATTTGCCACTCTCCACCCAGGTGTTAAATAGGTAGGTAGGATGCGAAAGCCAATGTAGTATGCTTAGCAATTAGAGCTTACAAGCTCTTGCTGGAATGCTCCCCAGTGAGTGGAGAAAGTGCATACATTTTGTGCGGGCAAGCCAGAATCCGATGACCGGGGGTAATTAATAACTGTAAAGCGCTTAGAAACTCGGACTTGCCGATGTATTAAGCGCTATATAAGCAGAAATATTATTATTATTATTACCCTGTATAAAGAACACAGAATAAATATGCTTTCTCTGTCTTCATAATGTCCATCACCTCTTTATGCCTTTCCCCCACTCCTCTCCTTTCCTCGAGTCCTCGGAAATCTTTCTATTTTGCCTCCCCCTCCCCTCTCTCTATGTCTCTCTCTCTCTCTCTCTTTCCATTCTAATCCTGCATTGTTCTGCATGTTGTCATAATTAGTCAACACAATATTCATCAACCTGCTTTGATGCTTAATCATGATTTGAAAAACAGGCAAAGATTGTCCATGACAATCACCTCGACAGCCTCGTAATCTACACCAAAACAATCGCCCTCGTGTACACCTCATTGCGGCCTGAGACATGAATTAGCAATTGATTGATCAAATTGGCAATTCATCATGGCGCTAATGATATGCACAATGGCATGCTAATGCATAATAAATGAAATTAATCAAGCTAACTCACCGGTGCTAGCCCAAGCGTTGCCGGTTTTCGACGTATTTTGAAGGATATGTTACGCATCATGACACGAGAAGAGAGAACTCTATTCGATATCTAAATTAATCCCATATCAGAATTAGCATGCAGAACAAAATACCCTTTTATTGAGTTACAATAATTAGAAGAGTGGTGTTGGTGTTGTGCTTTAAACAAGAGCTCTAAAAGCAAATTGCATGCACACCCCGCCTGAGTAAGTTTTCCTCATGAGCGCTAAAGAAATTTGGCCGCACCTACAATAACCGGCTAAAAAGAAAATTGGAATGATCACTTCTAAAGGTTACTGATGTTTTGATGCTGCCAAACAAGTTATCGTAAGCATTATGACCAAAATCTACCAATCCGTTGAGTACTGAATTATACTATTTATTACCATAGGTTTAATACAGTAACCATCCGGTTCCATGAGGCAGTTGGTTACAGGCACGTGATTGATTATAACAACAGTGCGTAGAAATAATGCAGTGTACTCATTTATCATTTCGCCCGTGTATTAAATGCACACAAAAAAAACTAAAATACTGGAACATATTATTTGGGTTGTTTAAAATTAAAACGTATGTCTTCCTGTACGATATATCCATATCGTCTAGAGAATTGGCAAATCTACACAAAGATTCCATAACGTCATTTCAAAACATGAACAAACTTTCGAATTTCATACAATTAATTTGTGGGCTGTGAATTGAACCAGGAACAAACATTTATCGTGAATTAACGTATTGCATTATTCTATGTCCATTGCCCATCTATTTCAAGTATAAAATCAAGTATCAAATCGTTTATTCATATAAGTATTAAAACACCTATTATATTTTTTTCTTAGTTACTTATTATTATTATTTCATTTCATTTTGGGGGACACATTTCAGCATCAAATACAAATGTATAGGTTTTCATGCCATGTGTTAACTTAGAAGATAACAATGCGTTGATTTCTGTGTTTCACCCTGTGAAATTGAAAAACAATCGAATAGATCTAATGAAGACTACTAGTATTCGATTGTTTTTCAATTTCACAGGGTGAGACAGAGAAATCAACGCCTTGTGATCTCCAGAGTTAACACATGGCATGATTGACAGCTAGTAAATTCAATTCCGTGTGGATGAAAAGAAAGCTTGTACATTTCATACATGGTATGTCCTGTAATTAACTATTGCACATATCATCGTACAATGTAAAGCATATGGTAAGTTACATCCGGAGTAGGGCTGTACAGTGACCCATTTTTTCATTCGCATTTTGAGTGGTATAAAAAATGTTTTGAAGGTATTTCTATTGCAATACACGTACAATGAATAATGCGGTAAGTGACATATATTTTGGGATTTTTAACATCGAATCAAGATGTCAAGTTTCAAGTTTCGAATTTATTTAAAGATTAAACTTGGGTGATGAGAGAAAATATTTCAATAAGGCATGTTTAGTGGATGCGTTGTCGTCATAGCACCCATGAGCAATACTGTCAAGTTTACCCTCCACTCTCTCTCTCTCTCTCTCTCTCTCCTTCTCCTAATCACTCATAAGCTATTAAATTTGATAACTTGTGACAGGTGGAAATATGTAATGTAAAATCATTAATGGGATAACAATAATTGCTACACAAAATACCACATGGCAGCGACTAATCAATCATTTCATCTCCTCAAAGTAATGAGCAACTAATTGCGTGTAAGATTAAGAAGCATGTAGATTGACAGTTTGTTTGTACAATATGTATAGTTAGTGCATTAATTTCCACTGTTGCAAATAAAGTGTTTAACAATCCTAATAATCATTTGAGAGTTTGCGTGTATAAGGAGTTTATTCAATAACTTTCTCAGTTGAAAATATAAAAAAATATTTCTGAAACACGACAGAGAGGTTGCAAGGAGGTTGGGATCTCATTCATACTTCATCCAAATTAGGCCGTTATGCCCCCACACCAAGATATAGAGATGCTTATTTAAAGGTGAACATTTAAGAGGTGTTAAAGATCTAAGTTAGATACTTATATAATATTGGATGGCTTTGAGTGTGATACAAGAATATATTGCTCGAGCTATGACAATATTGGACGAGCCAAAGACGAGTCTAATATTGTCTTAGCGAGAGCAATATATTCTTGTATCACTCGAAAACAAAGCCACACAATATTATTATTATCTATATTATTCTGACTAGCAAAATAACAAAATTTGACCTACCTCGGTAAAAATGGCTTTGTTTTCGTATGATATCGATATAATATCGATATCAATAGTTGAAGTTCCCGGATGACTGAGCAATACGAAAACAATATTGGTCAGTCATCCGGGTACTGCGCTACAGATATTGAATACGCTGATTTATTGTACCACTTGGAAGCCTTATATAGATAATAAACTTTATTTAAACAAAAAAACGGGCAAGTTTCCGTGGAGACATTGCACAGACTTTATTGTATGGCTTCTTATGTACCGTCAGCTGCCTGCAAGAAGGCCATAAGAGAGCTATTTATTGTCAATGACAGTATCATCATACAGAAAATAATTGCAATCGATTGGTCTTATAAAGCCTTTCTTTAATGAATGTTTATTACAAACATTGAAGGGGTGGCAAGTATCCCATACTCAAAAAGCGCAACACACAGCTCACGTGGGTGTGCGCCAACCTACATAATGCACTGTTTATGTACACTGGTGTATTCATTTGTATCATGCTGACATTCAAGACATTTGGATTCGAGTCGATGACAGTAAAAGTATCTTTTTGGCTGTCACCACCCAAATGTCACTATACACAAACAAGCCATCGACATAAGGGAGAGGGAGGGGACAGGGAAAAGTATAAAAACAAAAGTTCAGCATTTTCCAGCACGCATCAGCCATTGACTTGTTGGGTAGTGCGCTATATCGAAACCGTTGGCCGGATGCGAAAAATTCAATGAAAGTAATCATCATACTGGAGGGGGGAAAAAACCCGCCTCGAATTCGAGCGAAAGCAAACATAATTTGGCGGGGCTAAGTTAGTCGCAAATCTGTGCATCGCCAAGGCCTCACGCTCTACCGTCCTATTCTTTATTTCCCTCGTCTGGGGACGCAGTGTGGTGTCTGTAATAATATGAGCATCCCTTACGGATATGCCCAAGTTTGCTAATGTGACATTAAAGGCCCTCTCAAGACCATCCGATTCTTCTCGTCATCTCCTACCAGACCAATTTCCTCTATTTCGCTGCCAAGTTCATCTCAAGAGTTCGTCGAGATACAGGGCAAGATAACATGCCTGTGGTATATCCTCATGAAATATTAAGGCTCATCGTGTGTCATACTCCTATTAAAATCAGATTTTTAGTAAGACGACAACGATAACGCATGGAGTGCGCTTAATTCGAAAATCATTACGTCAATTTAATTCAGCAGAGATGAACATTAGGGGTAAGTTTGTTTTTGCACCATGCCGTGATGAAACTCGGCTGTAAATGAGGACAATCTCTTTAATTCATTCATCGCTCCTTCCCGCCAATGGATTGACGTCATCAGGGGGCCCTGTGACATCATCAACTCGGAGTCGCAGCCTTTTGATGTGATCTCTCTCACAAGATAGCGGGCTTTGTCTCCTGCATGCCCGGTGGGTGCCATGAGTTGGCTCGCTGGGTCATCCGGGGTGCGTGGGTTTGGCCGGCTGAAAATGGTGGGTGCGATGATTTGCCAAAGGGTGTGTGGGTTAATTAGCAATGGGAAGTGTGGGTTAGTTTGCAAGGGGGTTGTGCCGTGTTTCGCCAGGGCTGGTGCAATGGGCGGCCAGGGTGTGTGCGATGGTTCGCCAGGGAGTGGTCACTGGGGTTTGTGTAATGGATAGCCAGAGTGCGTTCAAGTAAAACATACTACACGGGTGCGAAGGAGTGACACGAAAACAAAATATAGAAAAAATTTATACAAGTGAATATTCAAGCTATAGGCCAATACATTTTGTTTAACCTATTAAAAACAGGCACTGCCTGCTACTATCATTAAAAAATTTAAACTGGTTTTTACTCAATCAAGTCTACACAACGCGGCGTTAAGTAAGTAAAAAAAATATCAAAATAAGTACAAAAATCAATGGCAAACTTGGACATCACTACAAACTTTATTTAAGGTTAACATTCTATTGTCTGTCACTGATAAATAGTTCTTCACATTAAAGGCTTATTCTTAATTACCACTTTAATTACGTGAACGTGGTTCAAGTGTCAATATAAATATCCTTAACCCTGGCCGCCCCCCCCCAAAAGGGGGTGATAGAAACATACATAGGCTACATATAGAAAGAGAGAGAGAGAGAGAGAGAGAGAGAGATGGGGGAGGGGGTATGAAATAAGACTGGGATTTTCACACAAAATTGATAATGCTTTTTCATATCGGCATGAACGTTACCTAATTGCGCCCAGTGTGGCACCAGGAGGCGGACCTACAACATGGTCCACCCATGTGCCAAGACACGTCATAAACGTTATTCATCATGCTAGTGAAGAACTCTTCGAGAAGCTGATGTGACATTGGCGTATGTATGTAACGTAGGGAGGAACCAATGAATACTCCCACCAGAACCCCTTTGCAACTGGTTTACAAATCAATGCCACGTCAAGCGAAATGTCTTCATGCCAATGTACACAGAACCCTCTTTACCCGTTCTGTATCAAACAAGAAGTACTTCTACACAGAAGCGGTGGTTCATTTCTCGAAAGGTCACGTTTACATTGAAGTCAATGTGACGTGACAATCTATAGGAAAAGGATATCTATGCGACAGGGTGTCATCGGGCAAACCCTTTCTAGAGGGGCGGGGCAAGTACGCCTTTATATTCACCCTCCAATGTGTCAGGCAAGGGAGGGTGGACGGTTCGCACACCCCTGAAGTCCCCCAAAGACGCCGACAACCTCCGACATCGCAATCGAGTCGTGTGTCTGCGTCCGGTATTAGTAGTTAGCCAAATATGCGGTAATGGAGGAGAGATATCTCAGTTTGATCCGTCCGGCTTTGCACGTCTACGCCCTCAATAAAAGACGAAAAGTGGAGAGGGTCGACCTAGAAAGCGTGTTTCCACAGCGTTGAAATTTCCCGGGGACCATTCCCGCAGAACGACTCAAAAACCTCCTTTAAGCTACGTACATATTCTGTACATCTCAGTAGGCATGGTGTATGTTTAGAACCCCCAAGCTATTCAGACGGATTAAGATGAATGTACGGTAATACTCCGTGGGGGCAGTGAGAAAGAGACTGCGGGACACACGTCACGTCCAGGGAGAATGACTGATTCAGAGTAAAATGGACACAGAGTGCGTAGATGATCAATCTTAGGGATTTAGAGGAAAACCTGACTTCACTGTCTAAACACGAGGTCTCTCCAACGCGATTCACTTTTTTTTTTACTTGAGGTTTGGCTAGCAATTCTTCTAGTTTCACACACCGAGCGCAAACTTTCAGCTTTCAGATTCTGCCACAAAAGTTATCTTACATAGTCATCAAACTCAATTGCACTCCAAATCAAATAAACAAAACAAAGTGGAATCGACTCTTGAATAATAACTTTTCTTCATCACCCTTTTTATTTGTCATTTAGGCAGTGCATTCTATCCGATAAATAGGTGTAAAGAAGTTAGTTAATGCGAACTTACTTACACTATTTCGTGTAATAAAATCTACAATCATTCCCATGCCGTTATCTTTGGCTACTTTCCATCTCCATGTCAATATTCAGGGACACTTCAGACTATCATCAGTAGTCGAACTCAAAAGCAGCAAGAGAGTGGAATATTTCCGCCAGAGAGAGAAAATTCTTAAGAATTTACAGCCACTTGGGTCTATGAAGAATGTCTGCCACAAATACGGAGAGAAACAAAGAAATACAATAGAGTTAACTAAAACTAGAGATTTTAATATTTATCAACTGCTAGCAGAGTATACATGAATAAATTCGTCTATACGAGAAAATATAATGAGAAATTTATTCTTAATGTAAGGTTCTCGAAACATTGACGTCTTCCTCACCAAGTGTGATAAATATTGCATAAACCACTACTTAATGTAACCATGGCAACCACTTGTAATAATGAAAATGGAAATGAAGTATGGAGACACCCGTCAAGGCGTAAAGCATAGGTATAACATGAATCACTTAGATGTTACTCTGCCATTATGCGTTTTTTTTTTCTTCTTCATAATTATAAACCTGAATTTACCCCAGAAAAATCAATGTGAACGTACTTTTTTTTAAAAGAACACAAAACAGTGTATCTATTTTGAGCATGTTATTTCGATTGAAATAACAACAATATGACTATATTCATCCACTCTCAAAACAATCTAGTCAGATTTGAATAGATTACCGTATCAGAGGGACACTTACTAGATTCTATTTTAAAAAATACTAGATTCTAATCAAAATGACCAGAATTTGAATAGAATTCTGGTCATTTTGACTAGATTCTAGTCATTTTTTGAATGGAATCTAGTAAGTGTCCCACTGATACGGTAATCTATTCAAATCTGACTAGATTGTTTGAGAGTGTCCGATTACCGTTATAACTCGATTTCTTATCGTGGGGACTGGGGACCCGGATATACGTCATCGATTGTATTGTGGGAAGGGCGGACCACCGCAATGCTGTACTGTTTTCGCTAGCTCAGTATGGATTTCTTTCCTAAAATGCAGCTGCCTTGGAAAATCACTGTGTTGAAGTGTGGCAAAACAAATGGCGTTAGGAGACCAGCGAAAAGTTCAAACGTGTAAATGCGAGGTCTCAAAGGGTCGACGTAATGTATCAAATGGATATTTGAGGCACCTACTTTTTTAAAACTTAGTTAAAGCCAATAGCATTATCACTCTTGAGTGAATAATTATAACTTATATTCTACAACTGAAACATAAAAAAACAAAAGAATAAGAAAAGATCACTGTCACTAAGCACAAACGTAAATCTCTCTTCGTTCTTTGCCTTTGGAAAGTTTGGATAAACAAGCAAACAAAATAAATTGTTTGCATCGTGTTAAGGTAGGAGAAGTTTGATGAACCTTAATATTGATTGAAGAAAATATTTGACGTCATAAAATCTTTTTACAAACTTAATCATCAGAAAACTGAATTTGATTGGTTCTTTGATATATTTGTTTCATTTTAAGTGAATGCAATGGTTACATGATAGGGCTACATGATATGTATTTACGTGAATCTTTTCTGTACGTTTAAAGAAATATTCTGAAGCGACCGTAACGTTTCTAAAATACATTACACTCCCTTCCATAGCAGACTGTGGCTGTAACATGAATATTTAAAAAAGAAATCCTATTTTGATATAGCCTACGGTTTTCAAAATACAAAATCAACTCCCTTTTGCAAGTGCAGCCCCATATATCCCCTATAAATAGTACAAAGTTAGAACAGGCTTGAAAGAGGAGAGAAATTATCATAATGCACGCGGCAGCTAACCTGACATGTCCCCGTGGTAGCCAAATGATAAGAAAACATTTCAAGTCTCCGAAGGGAAATGCCATTCCCTGCACGTGAAGCGTGAAGACCATTGAAACAGGGGCAGAAGAAAGAAAACACTCGAAAAAGATCTGGCTAACCTGAACACGCTCAATTTTGTTTTTCTTAACACTTTCTGAGAGGTAGATTTGACGTCGTGCCGTAATTAGATCATACTCAATAATTAATTCGATTTGTGCGTCCATTTTTAAGGACAGTCAGAGCCTACATGTAGGCCTGTTTTGAGGCTCTCACATCATCGTTGTTCAATCGCTTAAGTTTGCAAGCGTTAATCTTGAGAAGTTTTCGTCATTGATATATTGATAAGGCACTTTACCATAAACGAATTCATTAAAAATATATATATAAATATATAATAAACAAGAATCACCGATATAACAAAATAAATAAATAATAATTAAAAAAATAAAAATTCGTAAGAAAAGTGTAAGTAAAACTGATCGTCTGGACTTTAAACGATATTGAACCTTCAACAAGAAACATTGTGATGCACATGAACATGATATCGATTACTCGAAAGATAGACAAGTAAAATTTCTTCTCATTTAATGTTTGTGACACCGGAAAGAGAGGAAGAAATTTGGCACCAATATCCCGTCCCTGGGTAAAAGTTGTTTAAGTTTCCATATCATCTGATCATGTTTTCTTAAAATTCACGGCGTGATCACCATTCAATTAGATTAGCGCTAGAAGCGACGTTATTTCTGTTTTGCATTTATGGTTCGGGTTATGTCTAGTCTAGGGCAGACGGACGGCGATCATGTTAGCTATCGACGGATCATGTAGTATCGTATACCCAATGTAAACGCTCCATGTCGTTACACGACTTATATTTTCGACAGGCTGAGCTGTTCGTGTGTAATTACGGACACACAGCGAGGGAGTATCAAAAGGCAATCAACGGTGCTGTAGTTGGCGCGTTAATTAGTTTACCTTGAAGGCGTCACACATTTTTAAATGTTTGTAGAACATTCACGCAACATCATCATATTAATATGACTATATTATGGAAGCGATGACATGCATTTATGTTGTATAATCATGAGATAAAGCAATGCACCTAAATGCGCATACATGCGCACACCGTCATCTACCCAAGATATGAATATATAAATGTAGGCACAATGACTGCTAAATAAATTAACAATATCATCATATTTCACTTGTCTAGAGAGGGAAAGGTAGTGAGGGAGATAGAGAGAGGCCGAGTCAGAAAGATGGAGTGGAGTCTATTAGAAAAAATACGAAAATGAATCATATAAAGGAGATTGACATAATTATAGGTTGGAGAAAAGTAAAACGAACTGAGAAATAACACTACATCAACTCTAAGGATACAAACATACATATTACCACAATGGACAAACACACACATTACATACTTGAATAACTGACACGGTTTTAGTTATATAAATTGATTTGTCACATGAACGAAGATGAATGAATACAGATAAATGGTGAAATATATGACAGGTTGTATTACCGCACTCATCACACTTTACTGAATTAATGGCTCGACTGTATTAGTTTCTGCGTAGCATCGCACGGGAGTAGATTTATCTACATTTTAAAGGCTTCTTTTTGCTCCAGATTTACGGTATTGAAACAGCCGAATGTCTAAACACTGTTAGGCAACAAATCAAAGTCAACATAATGTATTATTATGTGGCGTATCGGGGGTCTAGTCATTTCGAGGGGCACTGGCTTCATCGGGGTATCTAATATATTTGCGATAAATGTAAATTAACAAGGTAAACAATCAAGGGAGTGTGTGTGTGCGCGAGTGTGTGGGAGGGTTTCTAGTATAACCACATGGCACTCCTTTCCCCACTCCCTTTCCTTCTTCCGGTCTTTAAAAAAAAATTATGGGATTGGGCGTCCGTTCCATCCCTACTCCCTGTACCTACGCCATTAGTATTTTCCTTTGATATTTGCGTCACTTCTTCGAAATTCAACAAAGCAAATAAACACAGCCATTAAAGATAATCTTCAAGAGAGACGGGTTGTTTTTTCGAAGAATTTCGTGAAGAAGCGACTCAATCACGATTTGATGAGAAGCCCAATGAAAGGTATAAATAAACAGATAACAGAATGAAGAAAAATCAGAGAATAACTAAGCCCGTACCATAGCAATTAAAAGGTAAATCAATATTGATCACTGTCCAACTACACTGTCCAACTGCTAGCGATTAATAAGAGGAGAAAATATGAGTTCACCATCATTATCGTGGAAGACACAAGTAGCTGATAAACAATCTGCACATTTGTGATGTATAAGAAGACTGCATGGATTTACTCATTTATGAATTTCATTTCTGTTAAATGATCTGCTTGTTGATTTTTCTAAAAATAATATTAATATAACTACATGTGGATGAAACAGTACACGATTTAAATGTACAGCCATTGACAGATATGCCGTCTACATGGTCAAGAATAAATGGAAACGTTGTGCACTCATGCAAGACTGTCAGACGTGTGGAAGTCAGTAGTTATGATGACAGTTTCAGGTGAAGGTCGCACAGTATATACAAAAGCACTCGAGAAATGGTGAAGAAGGAGAGTAAGAATGTCGCATAGATTATCAGAATCTCAAGTATATGAGAAAAGGGCATCTTCCATGCACCCTTCGATACCATTATTTGGCCCCATCTCCTAGCTCGTCCGTCACATCGAGTACGACTCCTCATCAATAAGAATTCGCATATGAGTGAAGATGAGGGTCGAGCAAGACTTAATTTACCAACAGAGATAGATAAGGGAGAAGCGAATAAGAGAAAGGGTAAGAGAGAGAGAGAGAGAGAAAGATTGATAACAAAGACAGGTAGACAAAGACAGACAGAACGAGGAGCAGGAATGCGCTATAGACAGAGAGGCAGAAAAAGAGAATCGGAGATTTCGAGAAGAAAAAAAGATGACAGTTAAGAGAGAGAGAGAGAGATAGAGAGAGAGAGAGAGAAAAAAAAACATGAAGACAAGGAGCTTTACGAATGCATGGTTCCGCAGTTACATTAGTGCCAATAAAGTTATCAACATGAATTTGAAGGGGGAATCATTTTTCAAATATAGATGTACACAGTGGTATGTTTAGAGAAATAGTATGCACGCATTCATAATGCATGACTTATCAAAGTCTGTAGAATAAACAATTGTGCAAAAATAGCGAGAAAATGAGGGAGAGAAAAAGAGAGAGAGAGAGAGAGAGAGAGAGAGAGAGAGAGAGAAAGGGGATAGAGATGTTTATTACCACGAAATACTTTCACAATTTACTCTAAATCAAGTTTTCAATAAGTATGAATATGTGGAGGGCATTTTTTTTCTTAAAATTTAGATATACGGAATGAGCTGGTCAGGGAATCTCGGAAGCGTAGGCAATTAGGATAGCCCTGAATGTAAGCATGTTGGAGGAGCGCATAACGTTGAGGAAAGGGTGCGAGATATATGTAATCAGAGAGAAAGACAGACAGAAAGATAGATATTACTACGTAATGTTTTGACAATTTGATAACTCCAAGTCCATTTATAAATCTCAACAATATGTAAAGGTCATATTTTAAATTTAGATGTACATAGTAGAATAGATAAGTTACATCAATTTGCACACACCAGTACACGTATGCACATGCATAAACAAGATCGAAAATGAGCATTCAGAAAAGCGTGCATGCATTAGAGCGAGGGGACAAGAAGGGAAAGAGGAAACATAAAGAGAGAGAGAGAGAGACAGAGAGATGGGTCGATATCTATTCAAATGAAAATACATATCAAAATGAATGAATGTGAGTTATGCGACGGTTCGAGGTTCGTTAAAATGACGAATGGGGGCCCATAGCAAAAATACACATGCACATGCGGTATGAATAGTGGAATCTTTTATGGAATCATTCGCTCATTCATCATAGCGTGTAAATAAAGCTATTCAACTCGTTATAAGCCGACCGGGCGAGAAAAACTGATATATCCCACGCCGATGCCGCTCAGAGCACGGATGCAAAGGGATCAATCATGATCGTAAATGTGCCAAATAATACCTTCTTATCTTTAATAACAACATACATCATATTTTAAAGCTATCCATAAACATGATACCGTGTATGTGTGATTGCGAGAAATCATCTGGGTCGCATGCTCACAATATCTGATCCCAAAGAGATAGAGAGACAGACAGAGAGAGAGAGAGAGAAACAAAAAAAAAAGGAGAGCGAGACGGGAAGGGGGAGGGGGGGATGGGGTGGACCTCAAAACATCACCTGGAGCTGCCCTTACAAGCGCAGAATAAGGAAAATCAAAATAAAATAACGCTCATTACTGAAACATTAAAATATCAACAAGTGATAATAATAATAATAATGATGAGGTAGATGATGATAATAATAACAGTAATAACAATAATTATTACGATATTATTAATGACAATAATGAACATAATCGTAATTGTAATAGTGGTGATAACACTGATACTACTACCACTCTACTACTACTACTACTTCTACTACTGCTACAACTAATAATAATAATAATAACAACGATTTAATACAATTTTCCATTTAATAAATACGCAGTACTTAGCTTGTCTCCGGTACATACATCATTTTGATACCGACCTTCAGCATTTCGGCTCTACATCCATTTCTTCAATACATTATGGGGAGATATTTTTACGCGGCAAAAACTAAGGGGGGCTAACGAGTTGGTCGTCTGGTAGTGTGTATCAACACACTGCACGCGTAAACATTGACGTACGTGAATATACGCCATGGCGTTGCCGTACATGCATTGCCAGCGATCGGCTAATAATGAATATACTTTGCGAATGCATTTGTAATAATTTAACATTTCAAGAAAAATGAGCGCACAACAATAGTTTATTTTTAAGTGTTTTTGGTTGCATAATAATAAAAGAACACACAACGACTGAATAAAGCTTTCCAACTAATTGCTCGTAATTATGACACGTTTTGCACCATTATTATTCGTCATTTGGAAAATAGCATTTTATGAGGAAAGATTAACAAAAAGAGACATATTTCTCCTTGAACAGGATGTATGGAATTTATTTTGCTTCATATTTTCCAGCATTTAACAACACATTTCATCAACAAACGACTTTTAAAATAACAATACTATTTATATAACCATGCCTTTAGCGCTCCATTCTATATTTCTTTCAAATATATGCAACTCATTCCCAGTGTCCGTAATAATATATTTCATAAAAACCATACAATCGATACAGAGACACATATAAATGTTGATGAACACAGACAATAGCTATATATGTAAATAGAAATACGAAAATAACCATAGCAGTACACGATATGTTGAGCATACAGTTTTTGAAGCACTTGTTCAAAAATAAAATGTTATAAATTAAAGCTTCGGTCGATATTGACCTGTAATAACGCATGATGTTTTCGAAAAATATAAGTTGTGGAAAGATTAATGAAAAACGTCAAATGTGTAACATAAAAGGTAACACGGTAACATCAAACATCTGGAATATAATCTATGATACAAGACACAAGGAGCTCTTTAGCACTGCAAATTAGCAGATTTTTTTCTTTAGATTTTCCACTTGTAAGTCGCATTAATTGGATGACAGAAGGTGTCATCACTGTCATGTACGGTGCTTGTAAATCCCCAGAAAACATTTGTCAACCTTGGCATGGAGTTCAGTGCTGATGTTGATATTCTTAGCCTGCCCATGTCACTTCTGCAAACAAGACATTTGGTCGTCCGTTTGTTTGCGGAGCAGCATTTGGCTATCATTAGCCTATTTTCTTAAGTGCCTCCAGCAATGTGTTTTAACTGACACTCTGAACTTTGCAACAAGAGAGCAACGTTGCTTTTTTTCTTCGTTATTGATGTGTTTGTGTGTGTTTGTGTCATTCTAAACCTCCTCATTTGCCCACAGGTCTTTGGAATTAGTATTGATATGGTGTCCCCAGGGAGAGGAGAAGCCCTGTAAAATACATGTTACGTGACAAGAAGTTGAAAGCACCCTCCAACATACGACCGCCGGCCAAATATAGAAAGCACTTGGGAAGAAACACGGTCGAAAGCGACGGCCAAAATCGAGGGCACGTCAACCTTTAGGGCAAGCTATAGATTTTCACTGAATTATGCATGTTGGCGGAGCCCCTGTTTACATTTCCTTAATATTTCAACCAGAGAGGGAGAAAGAGAGAAAGAGAAAGAGAAAAAAAGAATGTATGAGGCAAGAATGGTCATGCAAAAACAAGACGCCCGCGCAGGGTTTGACAACCAAAGCGCACATCTTCTCCTCCAGGTAGGGTCTCGATGAATGCTATTCCAATTTCCACCAATTGTGAGATGGGCAATTTTACGGGATGAGCGATTGCACGAATGAGGCACACTGTCAGCAATGCCTTGAAACATTCATGATTACGATTGAATCTTTGCCTTTCGTTTCTTTCATTTATCCTCTGGGAGGAGATCACGACGGCGAATGATACTTCTATATAGAATTCATAAGCGGTGGAAATATAAAAACCTCGGGTACTTTCTTTTAACTCACGTTTGACAACATGGTTGAAAACATTGACCAATTCATTAGTTTTTATTAAAATGAAAGAACATGCGTGGCCGGGACAATATGGACGATATTCGTTCATAATAAAACAATTCTCTCTCCCTTCTACCCCCCCCTCTCTCTCTCTCTCTCTCTCTTTCTGACTCCCTTAGAAAATCCTTCCATATTTTCTAAGGTTTTTTAAACGTTACAAGATGCAACTATATCTCGAGATACATAGACTACCCTTGCAAGCACACTTGAAATATGCACGTATCACAATTTATTTTAAAAAAAAGTAATTTCACACCAGAATTTATAATCGGCGCGTAATAGGGTAGGGAACTGGGTAGGGAGTTGGGCGTATCCCGTGTTACATCGGATTTCGCCTACAAAATGGCCACTACGGCCTCTCCGCAATGATTCGTCGGATTTGCCCCTGCCATTGTGCATTGATTTCCCCCTCGAATTCTCATTCCATACCCCTCTTATGGTCGTCCCACTTTACACAGGGGCATCGTTTTATTTGCTAGAGGCAAACGGAATGTAATACAAACTCGCGCTTTCCCCCCAAACGACCCAGACCGAGACATCTATTTGCGACAGGAAAAAGCGAGAAAAGGGCCGATTCCGTATGTAGGTATTGTCAATGACTATTGTGCATACGACACAGTTATAGTCTTGATAAAGATGTCTTGCGCGGGTGTGTGTGTGTGCATGTGATTGTGCGTTTTTCTTCTATTCTTTTTCAAGTCTTTCTCAAATCGTAAAAGTTACATGTGAATGAAATTGGAAAAAAAACACGCTACTACAATATCACACCAACAATTGTTTGAAATATGGTGTGTTATCTTTATAGTAACAAGTTATTATTTCAGCTCGATAATTAAGGACTACACCGATAGGTGTCCAATCTCCAAAACGTTTCCATAATTTAACCATTGTTTCCGGGGAGTGATGTGGATATGCACACCCTTGGTTAAGGCCAGATATTTTTCTTGACGTATTTTTCATAGTATTTTGATATTTCTGCATCGGTCTATTCATGTGTATTCTGCCCAGTTCTTCGATTATGAGTCATGAAGAGATGTATATTATCATATGAATTATTTGTTTGGGTCTTCAGTGAATATCCACAATCAAACCCCGTATTCCCATACACATTAGGCAACGAATATTAACTTTAAACCATAAAAAATGTTCCCAAAGCAATGGATCCCGATACCGTGATTTTGTGCCCCCCCCCCCATGGTGCCCCCACGATTCAAGAGCACACTAACTGTATTAAAGAGCGCACTCTTTGGGGGTTAAAACGATCTAGATGCAAACCCATTTGGCATAACCCTAGTCAATATTGCTCCCCTTAAGATGTTGCCATGGGGGCAATGTGAGGGTTTGAAGTTGAAACTTTTTATAATGAAACGATAGAAATGCCATGCATAAATTAAGTGGCGTTTGGGGTTTAAGGTAACATGAAGTTATATTAGTGAGACCATTCGGGATACATAAAAGGCTATGATACTATATACTATAGTGCTCCATTTACACGTAATTTTTTCATCTCATTCGGCATGCAAACTCCACTAGACTTCTACTTCATGGCCACAATGTAATACTGTAATACATGTCTACCTCTATGAAACAATAAAAAAAGGATACAAAAGTGACACTTGTTTTCCTTTTCTCTAAAACGTGTATTTTAAAAAAGAAATTATAAAGTTCCTAGCAGCACACGTGAACACAAAAAAAAGATAAAAACAAAGAATTTTGGAAGATATTTTTTATTAACCTTTCCAAGAGTTCTCACATCACCGATGGTCTAGGAGAGTGGAAGAATAAGAGAACAAAAATAAAGATAGAGTCAGGTATAAAGCAGTTACATGGTTTAACCTTTATGTTCCAGTACCTTTATTCCAACTCCTACGCCCCTGAGAAAATGAAACCCTTTTACAAGACAGAGCAAACATCATGATTGTTATCACCGTGATCACAATGTTTGTAACGTCTGGAAAATATAGGCCTAAATATCATTTCTCATGCAACAATCCGCATGAAATGTCACCATAAACGAATTCTTTAAGAGTCGAAATGTAAAGGTGTCGGAACATATGGGTGTCAGAAAATAGGGGTGTTACATTGGGGATCAGAACATAGAAGTGCCCGGACTTAGCAGTATCAGGACAATTTAGGGATATCACGACAGATGACAGTCACCGAGTATACTAAGCCTAAGGCTAAGGTAAAAGATCATTCCCTTAATTGTATATGCGCTTATTTGAAGCCATAATCGTCCAAATGTCTTTATAGTATCATGGTCATGACGTTATATTACTACCATCCGGATATCATACAGCTCTTTGCCTGTACACAAATTCAAACAGAATAAAGAAGTTTAATAGACATCATAGCTTCAATTTACCTTTCTCAGAAAGATCGAATTCTTAATTTAATATTAAGGAATTTATTTACCTCACAACAAAAACATATTACATCTATACTCCAGGTACATCAGTGAAGTATTACGTGGAAATGGAATAATTGATGACGTCATCATTCTATATCACAATCAAATCGAGAGATATAATGTTGTCGGGCAGTGAAGACTTCCGTTCTTCGAGTCTGTCGCATATTATTTGTTTGCCTTTCCTCCTGGGCTCCTGGAAATTTTCCGGCGTGCCCCGACTTCAGAATGAATATGTCTACAAACATACCCATCAAGATATTCACCACTCTCCCCCCCCCCTCCCTCATTAATATAGATTGTAGACAGCAATGTTGCGATTTTTCCATCTTATTTTGCCGTGATGTCGCCTCTCTTTTTCTTCCTACTTTTTTTGTCTATATGACTCTATGACTCTTCTTTTGCCTTGTTTTCTTGTCAGTTCATTCACTTCCACATGCAATAGACTTTTCTGTTCAGCAAGTAGACGTCTTTATGTATATTTTAGATATTTTATATAAAAAATTACCTCAGGTTGATTCTTTAGTTCGGGTTCCTTTAATTCCTTTGATACTTTCTCTCATTTTGCACTTTCTCTCCTTTTCCTCGTCATCATTTCATAATCCCGGTTTCATAAAGTCATAGTGTGTTACATGCTGGACAGTTACATACATGACATAAAACGCACGATTGTTAAATGTTTTTTAAGCCTTCGGAGTCTTGAGTATTATTGACTTTACGTGAGGATATCACTGTATTTGACATGCCTATAAAAGAGTGCGTGTGCTTGTATGTTTGTGCGTGTGTATGTGCGTGTGTGTATACAGGTAAGGTCTCATCCCTATAGATACGAAAGTTCAGGTCGACACCACAAATCTTTAAAGTTCTTCTTTATGCGTTGGTTTATGTGGGTGGGGTAACGTTGTTTGAGAGGTTGTGTGTGTGAGTGAGTGTGTGGGCGTTGTACTCATATACATTAAAGTCGCCATGATTTCATGAGTTCCTCTTGCAAGCAATATTGCAAACTCCCTTATGCATGTAACCAACCTTAGTTAACGAATGAAACAGAGAGCTAACTTGTCACCATTTCGGGTAATCGGAAATGTAACAAAACTTGCTCAAGATTTTGGAAATTAATTCCTTAAGGCACAGATGTTTCCACTAGAAATGCACTGGGTGAACGAAGAAGTTGCATTCGCGTAACTCCTAAAGAGCGTACGTTAATCAGTCAAATTGATCCATGGCTGGATGCTTTTGATTCCATTATCATAGATTTCTCAGAAATGCGGGTTGGTGGCTAAAAACATGTTGCGGGTATCCTGCTTTCAAATCTATGTACGTAGCCTTTATTCAGTATCCTAAACTTAATACTCATTCTCCGAAGTAATTTGAAATGTAAACCCCAAAAGCAACCCCCCCTCCCTCCCCCCCCCAAAAAAAAAGTTGGGATGCAAACAAGCAATACCAATTAGTGGTTGTATGTTTGAGTTTCCAAGGCCAAACAAGTAATGATCAATTGAGGGACAAAACCTCACTACGTCAGCCGATCAAAGATACGAGCTATATTGGTAAGAAAAGTTTTCCCCATGCATGCACAATTGGTCGTGTGTAGCTATATGGCATACCTATTTACAGAGACAGTTGATGGAAAATACAACTATAGGCGAACACCACGGCTTTGATAAAGAGAACGATAAGCGTATAATGTAACTTGCACTTCGATCTTTGGAAGTGGGTTTGTTCTACAGCCTTGCATTGAGACCAGTGCACCTCGTTTCTTCCTTATTGCATTACACTTTATTGGCTTTCGGTTGCTTCGCTAATTTTAGGATTGTATTTAATCTCGTTATTCCTCCACGACGGGGGAGCTATCTGATTCTGTATCCCACCAAATATTTTCCATTCCTCGAGAAACAGCAGGGAACACATACATGTAGGAAACATATGGAAAACATCGAGGACGAGTCTTCATGTTTAAAGCGACTGTTGAGCTCTCGTGAAAATGAAAAATAATTTGCGAGCTTTCTCATACTTTTCATGTCAGTGTGGAAGAATATCGTAGCAGAAACGCCCCTGAAAAGGTACCTCTTCATATGCCGTTATACTCGACATATGACTAGAAATAGATTTAAGCCTTCAACACTATTTTCACATCACATGTATAAATGGTCCCATATATCAATTTTCGTTTTCTTTTCACCCTATATGATTTTATGTCAATTTCTTATCATTTCGGTGATTCCAAAACTTCACATGGAACACCAATTATGAATTACCAAACCACCCGTTCTCGTTAGTTTGTTCTAAAGGGTTAATAATTATGTAACCAGACCTCAAAACTATCTTTAAAATCTATACAATGCACACGCGAGCGAGAGCGCAAGACAGTGATGCCATTGGCATACAAACACTTTGAAAGATCAAAATCATTATGCGGGGGTAAGGAAATGAAGAACTATGGTCCATCTACTTCAAACAAGACGTTGATAATTCGAATCTTGACCAAGTCTCTGTATCCTCAGAGAAGCCATTTCATCTGCAACTGTCTCTCTCTCTCTACCTAACTTTGGTAATTGGATACCCTATGAGGTATGTTATTGTAAGGCCAAATAACAAAAATAACGTGTTTCTCGTCCCGACTTTAAAAAAAAAGTAGGAGGCAGGGCATTACTATTTACTATTTTGCAATTTGTTTTGCTATTTTTTTCCAAGATGGCTGCAATGCTAATTATAGCTGGCCAAGTCTAATAGTATTTATTCACAGATATTGTGCTATGTGAGTATACTGATGCAATGTGAGTATACTGATGCAATGTATGATAAAACAAATGATTTGTATCACTTTAGAAGCTATTTAAACAAAATGTATATCACAGGCTTTTTTTTTTTTTTTTTGCTGTTTTTTCTTCTGAATAGTAAATAGGAGGCGGCGGCCAAAAAGTAGGCGAGCGGAGACGATAAAACACTTCATTTTTGTTATTTTGCCTAATGAATAGCTAAATGGACATTTTCATAACAGTATGTGCTATGCATTGTATCCCGATATAAATGAATGTGATACGACGCAAACGCAAACACCTCCGCTCAATTTTACAGAGCACCCAATTCTACCATTTTAACATAGTCATGAAGGTAACTATCTGATTATTTATCTGCCATATACACCTGTGTAATATCTGAGAAATTCAGTATCCCTGAAAATTCTGAGAAGGCAATCATGACCAACGTTGGTCAGGGTGGAATGTCTTGACGATTCCATCAAATGGTCATCATCCTCATCATATTGCTTCCAAAACCCGCTCAGTGAGAATATTTCAACATCTACCTTAGACTGATCAGTAATGCATGCCTCAGCTCGACTCCACAAGGGTATTGTTTGTTAATTAGAACATGATACTGTGTATGGCAGTGGTGAATCAATGCACGATGGTTCTCTCGCGTTTTCCTTTCCTTCGAAATAATAAAATCTTGTTCCATGCCAAATATCACTAATAATAATAATAATAACAACAACAATAATAACAATAATAATACTTATATTACTATTACTTCTAACAATACTAACAATGATAATGACAATACCAATAATAGTAATACATGTAACTTAATAACTTAATCTATCACTAAATCACCAAAATGATAAATGTGAACCGCCTACAGGCGTGATTTAGTATCCTACTTTTAAAAAACAATTTAGACACAATTTTCTTTTATTACACAAGTTAAGATGGATTTGACACTTGTCTTTGTTCTGTAAACCACCGTGTATAAACTGTATACGGTATTAGATATGCAGGTTGTGTATTTCTCGATGAAGGATTTGGATTCGTCTTTAATGACCAACTGCCTTGATATACGCATAAGAGTAAAGGTCCGACGGATGGTTTTCTCAAGATTACTTTGTCAACGGGGGTGATAATCAAACGCTGGTGTTATTTCCATCTGCAGAAGGCATCACCTTCCTTCATCGTGTGACTCAATTGCTCCAGCAGGAGTGGGGTAAAATGGCCGGAGAGAGCGCAGCAACACCGGAACGAAACACAGCATGTAAACCAATGTTATCATCATCATCCTTCTGCATGCTATAACGTGGCTCTAAATTGCATATATCTCTCTCTCTCTATCTCAAACGCGAGAGGTGATGATGCTGTGTTGTACCATGGTCCATGGTTGTACGAGTATGACGAGTGAAATTGCATTTTTTTAGAGAGAGAAAATATCTAGAATATACCATGAATTACTGCTAATGCATTACAGAAAGGGCTCATTCACAATGCATTGATTTGTCAGGATGGATAAAAGGTTTCTTCCTTCACTTTCTTAAACAAAGAGTTGCAAGGAATCTCATACACGCCAGCAAACACAAACGCAGATATGTCCTTGAACATTACTTAGCAAAACTATGATTATTTAGAGTTTGGAAAAAATTATCGAATAAATATAAGATAAATCCAGCGTAGCTTTTTTGTGGCTTGAAAAGAAAGTAATAGTTATTTCATTCCATAATGAAAGCACTGTTTAGGAAACAGTACTCCATCCTTTCTTTCGTTGTTTGTTACTTGTTTGTTTTTGTTTGTTTACTTTTTTGGGGTGCCATCTCTGCGCTGACTCTGCGCTTTAATCACTTCCCAGACGCGTACCTACTCACTGGTAAAATTCGATACACATGATTTTGTCACCTATAGATCTTGATCAACTTCAACCGCGCTAAAATATTGAACAGATGGGGAGAGATAAGTGCTAGTGTGGAACAAAATACTGCGATAAATCTTAGCCTAATCATGTACACTGCCAATCAACCTGTGGCGCCGAGAAATAAGGAATTGATTTAATGTTCAAAATGTAAGTCTTTGACTTCCTCTATATGAATTTCTCACTGTTATGGTAAAGGATTTTTTTTGAAAGGGCCATAAAAGGTAAACGGTAGTCTGCAGTTCGCTTAATGGTAGAATGGAATACAACACAGACTACAGAGTTCATCTGAGTGAAAAAAGATGAGTATTATAATGTAAGCAGTAATGTTATTTTTTCCATATGTTCATGATGCATTGAATCTAATCTGTTCATCCATCCATTCTTTCATTTCATTATCATCCATCCATCCACTGATTAATCGAATTGTTCATTTATTGACAGTGTTTATTTAATCAAATCCCAATCTAGACAGTGTATGATACTGAGACAATGGCCTTTCCAAATTGCGATATCAAACATTCTAATTCAATCTCATTTCCGTACGAAGCTTTTTGATAAAGGATGGGGGATCATTAACTGAAATATGACCTGTATACATGGATGGGAACCCCTCTTCAAAGTGGGGTACCCAAACGAACTTCTCTGACTAGCGGGTGGAAAAAAAACTAATTAAAAAAAGAAGTGGAAAATGGAAGAGGTGCGATCCTCCTTCCGGGGTCCGAAAACACAGGCCCCTCGTGTTCGCTTAGAAAAGATGTAGTTCATTTTATGATGCTTGTGCACAAGAGGGTGGGGGGGGGTCTCCTTTTAGGCTTCATATTTTCTTGTAAACACTACACCACCTGTTTATAGGCATTGACTTTATTGATATTATTTTCTGGGTCGAGTCAATCTACACGGTCAGCTCCAAAACACTTTCATGGAAAGTTCATCCATGTATTTATCGTGATAATTACATCGGGGGTGCGTTTACATTCACCGAAATATTATATTTGCCCATAGGCGGAAAACTCTCTTCAAAAATGGGGGAGGGGACACATTCAAAAGTCTCCGACACGCAAAGTCAAGGTAAATAAGAAAAGGGAGAGGGCGGGAATGGAAAAGGAATGGAAAAGGAAAGGAGTACGATGGCACTTCCCTCCCGATTGGCTGAATTTACATATTCTTTTAAGGGGAAATGTTGTTGGTATCATTAATACAGACATTAGCTGTAGGGGTAGGAATGTCACCTTTAAGACTTAATATTTCAAAAACACTACAGTACGTGCCATATAGGCATGAACATATTGATATTGTTATCTGGGTCAAGCCAATCTCCACGGCGAGCTCTAAAACAAATTCCTGGAAATGCATCCATCTATTTATCATGATCTATTGGTAGAAGTGTTTTGACAGTCGTATGGCCGCCATGTAACTTCATAAATAGAGGGTTAAGATGTAACTTTTGGCCCTGATTTTTTTTTTTCGATCGAGTATAGTTCACAATTTGTAGTCCATTGTCTGAACTACATTTGATGGATCCAAACTAGGGTACCCCCTACAAGAAATAGGTTTTGACATTATTGTTGTTGTATGTTTTTGGCAGTTTTGAAACATTTTGCTCATCCCTCCTCTCTCAGATATCCGGGATACGCCTTTGTGCAGTAGCATAGGTGGTCAAATTGTAATTATTATTGCATAACAAAATACATATATACAGCATACACTGTATACAGGGGTCGTCATTACATAATTAAGATAGTTAATTAGAATTTTGCATACATTAATTATTGTTTGCTTTGTTAGACAAACATTGCGGCTTGTCCTACCTATCAACACGTAATGTATGCAATTTGCATTCTGACTACAATTTATTATGCATAACATGTGAATGAAAATTATTTACAAGGAGGCACTTAACAAAGATTTGTGCATTCAATTTGATTACATTAAGAAAATGGCCTATTGCCTCAGTTCGTGGTCTACCTATGTCGACCAGAAATTCTGACTCGCAGACTTATTATGATTTTCTAAAGTAGATATGATGAGATTCCTGTAATACACCGTTTACAATGCATAATTAAGTTTTTCATTCATTATGACAACGTCTGATAATAATAAACCTAATGACAGATTGTAGCCCCAATATAACAGAAATAACCCATAAAGGGCCGATCAAATACCATTTATAAGGATAACTGTAATTAGGAATTTGGTCTCGGTGGAACATGCCTTGGATGTTGGTGTTGCTGACCAATAAACCTGCTCCAATACCTTTGCATGTACCGATTTGAGAGTTATAGTCATCGTTTTCATTACGAAAAGTGACCGGCCCTTAATCTTTGCGTTTATCCTATGCTTCCAAAGACATATACAGTATGTCAACAATCCTGCTCTTTTTGCATACAGAGCGCGCGCTGGTGGCGCCAACTTGCAACATACATATTATAATGTGTCGTTCGTTTTTTTTCTAATCATCATCGTGTGTCAACAGGGACCGCCATTTTGTTTTACACGTGCCGCGTGGTTGCACGCATACCGATGTACACGAGTGCCATGTCATGGTCGAGAAGAAGAAGGCGAATGGTCCAAGCCGTGAATGAAGCTGTGAATGAAGTGCGATGTTCATGAATGTTAAATGTGTCAGCCCCAATGACAAAACACCCACCGTTGTGACTAGTATGAACCGATTTTGCTTGAATGCACTCAGTCAAATAAAAGTGGCTGCCACCACGCCATCAACACAGCCCGGTCTAGCTAAGGCCATAAGGGCTTTCACTCTAAATGAAAGTCTTTGAGTTAACGCCCTTTTGGCACTCAATGGACGCTCTTCCATGTAGTATTTGAGAATGTAAAGGTGCACGGCACACATGCATTTTCGACAAATTTTAATTTGATGTCAATTTTAAAAGAATGATCTGTCATCGATAAACGGCCACCTACTTGGGCCGAATCCAGCCATGACAAACGTGCGTAACTGCATTAACTGACCAGAATGAATCGCTTCCATATCGGGGGAAATTTAGACAATCACCGTCTTCAACACTCAACAACAAACAAGAACACCAATTTAGACGAAATTGCAAAATATTGTCTCACTCAATCCCATCACAGTAGTTAATGTATAATACGATGGCAAAGACTTTCATAACATCAAATAAAGGGCAATTTCAGAATCTTATTTTATATCCCATTCAAATCTTGTTCGGAGCACAAAATACGTCACTATAATGTTTGCACATCGCACAAAGTTTTAGTGATGAACAAGGCTATTCACGTGTCCGAGATTGATTTTTCAAGAAAATATTTTGCGATCTTATTTGTATTGAAATGTACGACAATATGGGAATTCGTCCTTAAAGAATTTTTCCGGGGAGAGTGGTGACTGCAGACACCTCAAATTTAATAGAGTTATTTCGGTTTTAAAAAATTGGGGAGATAATCGAATCTAACCGCGTGAATAGGAAAAAAAGAATGGATGGATGGGCCGTTATCAATTTGTAAAATTGCTTTAAAGTAAATCGTCGTACTCGATAGGCCATCAATTCACTATATTTTTCCAAAAACCAACGGATCACTATAACGAACGGCGAACATTTTTGGTAAACAAGATTGACCTTCACTGGTTGTTCAAAATTCTCCTCCACGCGCTGACTTTCTGAATTTCATTGAGTTTACCTCAAGTGAATATATGCTTTGTAGTTCTGGCTTAGGAAAGAAGATTACAGTACAATCCCTTTAAAATTCATTTCATATCAAACATGTCCAATTCTAACATTGCTATTCATGGAAAGCAGGAAGCATAAAATTGGAGGTAACCGCTTTCGCATTTTAACTCCTCGCTCCTCCCCTCTCGTTTCAGTTTCAGAATGATTTAATAAGCATTAGCTATTTACCATATTTTAGGGGAAACAAATCTCCTTTAGAAAGAAACGCTTCGTTAGTGAACGCAGATAAATGATAATTATAATTGAGAGTAAAACGCATCAACTCAATGTATTACACATTATTATTATTACTACATCAACAAATCAGTAGGTAGGTTAGCTTCAGTGTTTTCTACTATTTTATATATGAATGAACGACAAATTATGATCAATGTAATGCAAAGAGTTGTGTCTTTCACTTGTCCTTTAGCTTTAGAATTAAATAGATTTTTAAGCATTTAGAGAATATTCCAATCCTTCTACATGATCAAACAGAAATTGATATATATATTTACATATAGTACTGGTAGGAAACATAATACACCCAGACCAACCCGAAGTGGTAAAAACATGGACAAATAAGAAGGGCAATGGACATTTTAGAGAAAAAAAAAAATTGAAAACAATGTGCACGATAGAAACATAACACACCTATTTAGACTCTGACTACCTGTCGAGGCTACATCTAAAGCAAATGGTCACCAAACCAAGAATAGATATCATACATCCGATTTTTTGTCTTCTTTTTCTTTGTATTCTCTTTCTTTTGGCGTCACCATAGACATCATCACCATGGAGCATCACGAATCCTTCCAGTATCCATGACAACGGGATGATGCTCTTCCATCTGAGGCTTCCGGAAAGTCAATAAGGTCAGTTTTTTCAACAATATGCCCACACATAACTTCTCTTGAAACTAATTTTATCAAACTGGCGCAATTTCCACTGCCTTTTTCAATATACAAAAGAAAACCCAGAGGGACAAAACCAGGTCATCTCTTTTTACCACAGGCAATATAGTCATACATTATCATTATGTGAAATATATATATATATATACATCAATTTGTGCAGGTGCGTATGTGTGTGGCTACAATGCATTATCTGAGTGTTAGACTTTTCATTATTTTCGTCTGCATCTAACTACGCTGGCAATCAACATGCAAAATAGGCTTATATGTAGACCTTAGTATAAACATGGACCTCTATGGAATTAATATGTAAATATTTGTATACATAAATATTTTATACACACATTTACACACACACACATACAGATATGATTGACAGTACAGCAGTCAACAATCATTTCACACGTCCCTAAGGTCCTTGGCTCCCGTTGGCTATTGAGAAGCATGCTCAATAAGTCATTCAGTCCCACGCCCAGAGGTTCGCGCAGGGAAAAGGGCACGTCTCGTGTTCCTTCTTTTTGTTGTTGTCTTCTTTTTTTCACTCCTGTCCATTTGTCACCGCGTGAGATGCTATACTCAAAACATGACCGTTCATAGTCGACAACTGTTCCGACGTCGGAATCAAACCCCATGCATGCGCCCATGTAGAAAGGGCATCATGGACTAACTCCTGAATCTAAAACCGAATCGCAACTCTCAGGCCATTAACATTGTCATTGCCGACACAAAATTTCATGGATCACCGACCCAAAACGTAAAAACGAACGCTCAATAAACGAACGCTCAATCAAATTCGATGTTAAATGTACACATGTATATGCTATTCCTAAGAGCTTGGTAAATAGAATCCATAAAATCTATCTTGATCCAGATTTGGCTCAGATAATAGATCATAATCATACCAAAATGAACAACTGACTAATGAGCATTTTGACACGAGAATCGGTCCGAAACAGAATTTTATCAGTTGCAATTATCAACAACAACAAAAATCCCATCACAGATATCGCTTCATTATCGTGATTATAAACATTGATACATCTGTACTAACAACAGTACTCTTCTTCATTTCAATTTAAACGAATTTTTAAACGAGTTTCCACTTATGTCAACGGCATCAAATATTTCCCAAAAAAAGTACTTAGGCCTTTTTGCAAATCACAACATTCCCAAAATGTATATATACAATTCTTTATAATAAAAACACCTATTTCTCTCATAATCATGATAATTATCAGCAATTAATTATCTAAATGTAATCAATTTTTTGGAATGTATTACGTACTTCCGTTAGGAGAGAAAGAGAGGGAGGTAGAGGGAAAGGGAGGGGGTGGGGGAGAGGGGGAGGAATAATTCACATATCGCTCGCCATGCACAACTTACGTTAATGGTTCGGCAATTATCGATCGCTACCATTCATGTACTTCGTGACGTCAGAGTGGGATTGACAAGACAGAGGCGTGAAAAAACGTTTCGATATCGATCGCTATGTCGATATCCGATGGGACGCATTCTCGTGACAAAATACGAAACTGGACATCTGTCTTTTCTTTTTGGGCGAGAAATTAGCATATTTCGGTAAACAAGCCTTGGGAGGTATTTTGTATTCATTCCCGTAGTAGTGCAAGGTATATGATGGACATTTGTCTTCTCTTTTCTCTCTTTTACTTTTTTTTTCTCGACGCGATCTAAAATGAGACAGGAATAGACAAGACAAGAGACAAATTCAGGAAGTAAAGCATTTTAAAACAGGAAACAGAAATAAGTGTGCTAAATATCATGCAGGCGGAAACGGAATGGGGTAGGTTAAGACAGACAATGCAGTAGTGTTTTTTGTTTTATCTTTACATTTCTAACAACATTATGAGACGTTCAAAACAAATCTGATCCCCAATATTCGAATTATCTAATGCTTGGTTGTGAATTCATCTATAGTTTCAATTTAAAAGAAAGGGGGAAAACTAAAACAGGGAAATTCCTAAACTAGTTCTAATTAATTAATTATAATTTCACATATTCTATTAAATTGTATAATATTATATGAATTATATATATATATATATATATATATATATGGCTGAATGGCCAATGTATCTTTACGTACATGTATGTATATGTATTGGTTGTGTTTATATCTTACAACATATTCCTGATCATTTTATGATATACTATTTTTATACAATTAAACATTAATGATTTTCTGAAGTTTACGTGTTGTTTATTAGTATGCGACTATCACATACACATTTCTTATCACTCTAAAGTAAGTTTCTTATGGAAACATGACCACACAGTTACGTTCAAATGCTCCCGGTGTTAAAGTATTGCTATCATCACTACTACACCGGTACCTTTAAATTCTATGGGGGAAGAGTCACGGGAGCCCTGGTCATAGACAAGCGAGCATCATACCTACATACTACAGTATCGTCGGGATGTACTCCCGCTGCACCTGTTCTCAACATACTGATCCGAAGGGCAACTTAAATTGATTCCCAATCCGCCCACCGATTAGAAATTATCATATGGTTATAGCTTGGCTTGCAGCATTGGGCAATTGGGCAATACATGTCTCCACGTAACGTACAATGTACTTAGTAAAAATCGTGCCGTGTGACAGCAATGAGAGTGTTGTTTTTACAATATTTGTTATTGTTTTCTTACGACTTTAATGTAAACAAACGATTCCTCATTTAGAGATTTCGTTAATTAGGATTGAAACATCATGATATGATGTATTATATATGTCATTCCTCAGACGAATGTTTGACTTTCAATTGAAGATATTTATATACTCGGCTATCTACGTAAGCAGTAATGATTAATATCATATTAGCCGATTCCACGTCACTTATTTCTAAAACCCTTTCTTTCTATCTTTGTATTTATTTTATGTTATTCTATTCTCTCCTCATCGTCGTCATCCACTCCCTCATACATACAGACATCTTCTCATTCTCCTCCCAGACGTTTCAGTTTTAAACTGCTGATAACCCTTTTAACATATGTATAATTGTTCCTTAAATTCCTCCTCATCCCTCTTTTTCCGTTTCCAACTGCTGATAACCCTTTTCAACATGTTTAATAGTTCGTAAAATTCCTCTTCACCCCTCTTTTTCGCTTCGCATCTATACTCTGTCTTCTAATAATCTACATCTTCCCCTTCTTCACCTCCACCACCTTCATCCTGCACCCCAGTCTGTATCAATTATCCTTCCTTTGAAACTCTGATACGAGGTTTAAAATGTCTCTCTTTTCCCCTCTGTTTCCCACTCTTTCTGCAGCATCTTCATCTCCTCCTACTCTGTAACCTCCGTCTAATCCGTCTCATCTCCTCCTCATTCCTCTTATAATCCACATCCTCATCCATCTCATTGTCCTCTTAATCTAAGTCATTCGCTTTTACGCATTCTCCTTCTTCTCTCCAGCATGAATTCGTTGAAATCTTACTGCGATCTTCAATAGTTAAGACAATTTCTCCATGTCTCTCTTTCTCTGTCTGTCTCACTCTTTCTCTCTCCCTCTCTGATTTTGAAACTTTAATACGATTTTTAATAGCTCAGGAAATTTCTCATCTTCCCTCCCAGACTCCCCCCCCAAAAAAAAAAGCTGCTATGGGGTAACCTCGCTAGTCATAAGGACCGCTATTCATAAGGACAGCTATTCATAACGTGGAACTTCCTAAACGTGAAGAATCGCTATTCATAAAACGGAAAGGGGGTCACAATTCATAAAGGCACAATGACTGTTATTCATAAGGACCACTTTTCATAATGTGAGATGAGGGTCGCTATTCATAATTCATATTGAGGGTCATTACTCGTAAGGACCGCTATTCATAATTTATATTGGGGGTCACTACTTATGAGGACCGCTATTCATAATACGAAATGAGGGTCGCTATTAATCTTCAATCTTCTTGTATTACGAATAGAGACCCTCTTCTCGTATTATGAATAGGGACCCCTATGAATAACGACCCCGATTTTGTATTATGAATAGCGACCCTCTCCTCATATTATGAATAGCGACCCTCCTCTTCGATTATGAATAATCCTTAAGAATAATGACCCCTATGAATAATGACCCCTTTTTCAAATATTATGAATAGCAGTCCTTATGAATATTGGTCCTTATGAATAGCGGTCCTTACGAATAACGGTCCTTATGAATAACGGTCCAAATGAATAACGAGTGCCCCCCCCCCAAACTCTTCTTGACACATCTTATCCTATTCCTCGTAATTTGTCTTTCTTGGAAAAATTAATATGTACAAATATATCAACATTTTCCCCCTCTCCCACTATCTTCAAGTCCTACCTTCTCCGAGGGCATCGGCCTCACCCTGATTCTCCTCTTCATTCACATCATCTTTGTCTACCCCATCCTGGTCCTCCTCTCAACCCCTTTTCAGAATAGCACTTTTCATCGTATAAATGATTTACGAAGACCGTATAGCTTTTTGATAAGTAATTACCTTTCTGTGGTCTGAACGACGTATTACGAAACTCCCTGCGGCGAAAAGGGGATTTCAGCATTATTTCGAACGAAAACTCGATAAAGAATCAGGCTCCACTACTTAAAGATATAGACCGGTAGTGGTAAAATTGCGGTTCAAGGGTTTTAGGCGCAAAATATCCATTCAATATTGTTTAAATATTGCCTTCAGAGGTTTAGATGGCAATAATTCAACCTAAATTCGCAAAAAAGCAGAAATATATGCACAAATGTTCAATGTTGAAATGGCCGTCGCGATATCTATCCAGGCCGGATCGATATGATAATTTACCAAATATATCAATTAGTAGGCGGTTTCCCGGCAAAATTTGTATCATCACGTATTAGTCAAAACATATTCTTTCACATGATTGGTAATAAGAGCTTCCATTTCATTTTTTGAGAGGGGGGTTCCAAAACTGGTCTATACCTTTAATGTGAACGTCGGATTATAAAAAGCCGTACAGCTTGCCGGGGTTTATCGTGAGTGCGCACTAATGAATGGTCAGATGCCGTGCCAATACCTGTTCAAAACGAGTTTCTTGGTACGACACTTTCTCACGTGTATATATACCCCGTTTGCAATATCATGATTCTACTATAGGCCTATATGAACTTTCTATTTATAAAGTTTTTCCTCGTGTGAACAGTCCTTCAAACGATCGTGACCTGCCGAGTGTTTATCACTTCTTCGCATCTCGGCTCGGCACGACTTTCACGGTAGGCGCTGAAAGACGACCCGACGACGATGGTGTGATCCAACACCGCACTTCGGATACATAATCTCCCACCACGGCTTGATTAGCATCAATGGCGCGAGAATTCTAAAGTAGCATCCTGTGCCATTCTCACTCCTTGGTCTTCCCCTTCTCTCTCGCGTTGTTCTTCGTCATTCTCAATTTACACCTTTTGTGTCTTATCTCCGTCAATTCACCTTTTTCTTGTTAATAGTACAAATACGAGAAGGCATATTTTATGCATTAAACTCTAACTTACCCATATTTCTCTCCCTCCCTATCTCACTCTCTCCCCCTTTCTCTCTCTCTCTCTCTCTCACATGCTACCGCGTCTCCTGCCGTCCTTGAAAATCTAAACTACACTTAAAATCTGAAGTTGTTCATTTGAGCATCTCCCATTGTCTGTTCGCCCTATCCGTATAGTTTAACCTTTTGAAGAAACAAAAATCACAAATCTTTTAAATTGAACAGTCCTAAAATTACTTGACAAAAACTGAAATCCGTCAAAAAGAAAGAAAAGAAAACACGACTTTACGGAGCATGTATTTTCAAATCTTTTTACCAATTGTTTGGTCGCTCCGAATAGAGCACCCTGCTCTAATATTATATCTGTTTACTTTTCCCTGTCGTGATTTTATCTCATTCCTGTAGAAAATCACATTGCCCGATTTGTGGTATCATTTCTAGACTTGCTTTTCCTAATTGCACGATCTTTCTTTCTTCATCTCTAACTCCACTCTCTCTTTCTCTCTCTCTCTTTCTTGTTCGTCTTGCATACTAAATTATATATTGCCTATAGCTATAGCAAGCAGCAACTTCTATGACATGATTCTCATTCACTTAAGCTGGATTACATGATCAATCTAGGTAGGGTGCCCAATGACGTGATTTGCAAGATTGAAATTCAACTGGTTTAATTTGCAACACGCTTTTACTCTAGAGGCAAGCAAAAGGGGTTACATTACTGACGCGTTCTTCATCCAGCTTCTAAAATTCTGTCATGATCACCCGTGCAAGCGGCAATCACAGGGGAGTATAACGGGCATGAAGCGAGGCTTAAAAACGTGCAAGAGTCACGGCACAAACTTATCCAACTGTCAGACTATTATGATTATGTTTTGATACACAGCATTGCATAAAAGGAGACCAGATCAACTTTCACAGTCTCTTAAGTAAAGGTAAATCTTAGGTGAAGCGAAAGTGACTCAATTGTTTGAACACAGATCTATCGTACTCTTACGTTGCATTTAGCTTCTTAGCAAGCGTTTAAAATAAATATTTATCCATTTTTTGTGTTATGTTCTTTTTTGTGAGAATAGATAAGTTGCTTGTTATTTGTGGTTCTTGGTTTTTGTTTCCTGTATTTTTGTTGGCTCTCCCTGTCCATGACACTTTTGATTAATTCAGTGTCGTAGCCTTTCCATCAGAATCTAATCAAAACTGTGCAACTGGGTCACAGCGACCATATTGGATCAAACTTCCGGGTGATGTGTTCAGGCACTATTTATAGTTAGCGGTGCCTGCCAAAACACCTAGGACCAAAAATATACCGTCCTTAAATTTGAGGGAAAACGTGAATATCGCGTGCGGTAGGCTATGAGAGTGATGTGTATTTATAGGCGTTATTTATAGGCAGCAGTACTTGTCAAAAAAACACTAGTTCAAAATGTATCGTCTTCAAAATTCGGAAAAGAACATACGTATCGGGTGCGGTAGGAGAAGATCGGGCGTGATGAAAGAGATGAACAGAAGCACACTCTCTCACGATGATGAAGATAACAGCATGACGTCACCTAAGCATTCATCTCTTTATGACGTTTTGGCGCCACCTTCCCTCGACATGCATTTTACATCACGTGACACCTCCAGCAAGGGGTGCCCGTCAACCGGTGACGGGTTGCCTGTTGATATACGCACTATGAGATGCACCCACTCATGCGCGCACACACACTCGCTTAAACACATTTGAAATGCATTGCGCCACTGCAAAGGATCAGACTTTGAGAAAGGAACCTTCATTCCCCTAAATCTTTCTTGCGTCTGACGTAGCTCCGCATATACACTTTATAAAATAAACACAGTATTAACCGTTGATATAATTATAGTGTGCCTATTTTTTGACAGTTCAAAGAGATCGAGAGAGAGAGAAAGTAATGGAAAATCCCACGGTAACACTTTGTTAAATCTAAGTTATGTTATTTATACAATCATACACAAGAATGTGTTACTGGGATTAGTTTAGGACCTTTAAACAGTAAAATATTTCAATCATTTTGTTTTTCTTCATTATTTTCCAAACGGTAAGAAGTAATCACTATACAATGTACAAAATGACCATCCTTTGAAGGAGAACGCGTTGGGAATATTGTTGAAAGACGCAAGTATCCAATTAAATGTAGAATCGAAAGGGAAATCGATAAAATTGAATATGAGAGTGTTTAATAGAATACAATATGTTTCTCTGAACAATGAACAGGTTCGCTGATAAACTAGTTTTTAATATGACGTCGTCCTCGATAATTGGAAGACTATTTGCTTCTACAAAGAAATAACAAATTGCAGGCGATCACAGGTATGACGGGGAGGAAAGTGTCCATAATTGTCTATCGATTTTTTTTTCTTTCAGGAATTGAGAGGACAAACATGAATACACTGGGGCTTGAAATTTGGTACATCGTGCGGATATTCCTTTTCTTGACATGAAAGTACACATACGTGAACAGTTTTCAAGAAAGAACGGGATAAGTCGGGCCTTTAAGAAAAAAGAAAGTGTCTATGCATTTTGGGTTGCGCTGGCCGCAACATATGCCATGTTAATATAGTGGTTTATGCATTGTGTGCGGTATAAGGCTATAGGTATGCGCCTTATCAATAAACAAGTGTGGAATCAGACGCATCCATTACGGTTTGAGTGAAATGAAAATTGGTAAAATATGCATGGCTTTTGAATTTTGAAGAGCGTACTTGCAGTGAGGGAGTGCGAGAGGTGGGGGAAGGGATATGAGGATATACTTGGAAAGATGAGCGAGGCGCAGTGCGATGGTTTAGCTTTTAAAATGTCACTGCTGGAATAGAGCTACAGGCTGAACGGGGGCCTATCGTCGAGGTATTATTGCGAATCGTCCGTTGACGGATGAATTTATTTCCTCCTTATGAGCGAGAGAAAGGCAATGGAAATGCATCGTGGAGCCATAATGAATGCATTCTATCTTCTAATGGACTTTAGATGAGGAACCAACCGGGATTAAAAGTGCCTCTGGTGGTGGCAACATAGATGATCCAATATACGTTTTCAAAACTGTTATAAGAGATACGTTTGACGTTTTCATTTGAATAAAAGTAGAAGAGGTATTCCAGGGCTTATATCTCGCATTCATTGTTTTGAGAAACTGTTCTAATTTCATAGAATAAGATGAAATGTCCTTAGGAAGCGATCTAAAGGTATGAATATCATTATAGGAAACAAAACAAACACTTACTTATATGTATCATTTATTCATTAAATAAGTGGATAATATTTTATTCACGTTCCTATTCACTTTATTTGTAATATTACATAAACAAATAACAGTCTGTTTTCTTCTGCTGTAGAAAACAAGTTCGAAAGTTGTCTGGCAGATATCAACCAGATGAACAAAAAGACATCTGGTCGAAAAGCATCTTTATTTCAAACTCAATTTGCGTCATTGCAACAAATATCCTCGTTTTCCAGGGAATCAACAATATTCATTCTGACAAATTGGTCAGAAAAAAATTGATTTCAACGTTAAGTCAATAACCCCTACGCAATTCATATCTTCGTCTCCGCTTACCCGCTCCACGACAATCTATACAGTCATGTTTATGTATTTCGTATACATTATACATAACCGCTATAGGAGATGATATTAAACAAGCATACGTTGGAAATGCATTGTTGGTATTTGTTTGTGTGTGCTGTTGATCAATGCACGTCGTGTGGGTGTGTATGTATGCGCGTGACAGCAAACGGATACTTAAAACAAAATGGCGGCGCACATACCATAGGGGCACGTATTAATTACTGTCAACAGTCACATCTAATGATTAATCACCGATCGTATTTCGAGCTCAATATAAACCAAAGAAACCTCTTAGATGCTCTTTCATCTTTCATCTCCAAGACCCTATGGGAAAGAATTCCAATTACATTTACCTTAGACTCAAACTTCACTTCATCTAGATCCAGGGCAAATTATTTCTTCCTCTCCACTTTCTCTATTTTACTTTTCATATCAAAATGCCAAAAGACATATAGTGAATAGAGTGATATAAACAGCTCAACTAAAAAATAGTTGGAGAGAACATGGGGATTATTTGCTAAAGGTTACAAGGATATAAAAATTGAACATACATGTAATTATTGTTTGTCGATTTTATTTTTAATTAAGCGTCTCTTGGAACCTATTGGAAGATACACTTCCTTGCCATTTGTCACACATGTGCAATATTTACAATTCAACCCCCTATATCTGTTTTTTTTTCTCTCTCTCTCTCTTCTTTTCTCTCCCCCCTCATCTTTCTCTCTCTCTTTCCCTTTCTGACTCTCTGTCCTTATATATATATCTGATCCCTCTAAATCCCAGTTTCCCACTCTCTCCCGTTTCGTAACACAATATAGCTCTCATTTATGTTGAACAAAGAAATATAAGGGTATACTTGAATTCAAGTCAAGTTTGTAAAGCAAGTTAGTATTGTCATGACATCATTATCATCTTTTAGCGAATTATGAACGAGAAGGTCATGTTAGGAAATGTCTCTCTCTCTCTCTCTCTCTCTGTCTCTCCCCCTCTCTCTCTCTCTCTCTCTCTTACATGTGGTATAGACCTGTCCCATTTGCAATAATCTTTTCCATTTTATTTATTCATTCATTCATTTATTTATTTTGTCTATGTTTTAATTTTTTGGGGGGAGGGGGAGAGGGGTTCACAAAAATTAAGAAAAAAAGGGTGAAATCAAATGGAAACAATATACACTACCGCTTGTAAACTCGGAATAATTTTTTAGTTACTTCTGTTCGAGAAACGATTGTGACAATATGGTTAATATTGATCAATATCTATCCCTCTTTAGATTGACCAATAAAGTTCTGAGAAGAAATAAACTTTAGCTATCAAGAATAAACAATATTCTCACAATCGCTTCATAAAAAGAGGTTACCAAACATTATTCCAATTTTATGGGCAACAGTGTAGGTATAGTAAATTATAGACATTGCAAATTAAACGAGGTTTCATAGGACATGTAGGGCCTTCTCATCAGACAGCGTAAGGATATATATATATATATATATATATATATTTCATTTCTTTTTAATTTTGATTGGCAACACCACGCTTCCACGTTGAAACCAAGTTCATTATTAGTACATACAGGGGATTATTCCATGAAGGTAAAATCAAATGGAATTAGCTTTGATCAAAATATTCGTCACAAGGGCGGGGAAAGTATCATGCCATTCCAACCATGGATACGCATTGGCATTTATATCAATTATTCTACGTATATTAGGTTATTTTCATTCCTTATAGGAGGGGGGGGGTTCTGTTCTCCTTTACTTTCGGATATATTTAAACGGGATTGTAATCTAAATGCAAATGGCTCCAAATCGTTTTCTACCGTTCTTCATCTCCTCAATTCTTTTGCAGATGAATTTATTTATCAACCTTAAAATACAGTTCCAGAGGTACAGCTTCGGTACAGTTTTATTTGATGTTTTTCATGGAGTCACCATTTTTATTCCGCCTTCATTTCCCATGCACCCGTATACCCATTCTAAACTCAAGCTACTTTAAGGACTGTTGCTAGGGAACAGGTACTTGACTTGATCAAAATTTGTCCGTATGACGTCATTCATTTCGTCAATATTCACATGAAATACATAAAAAGAGTGTCTTATTGTTGTAAACCCACTTGTCAAATAACTCTGCTTTTTTCGTACCGAACTCACATACTCTTGAATTTCGTTTATTTTAAATGTATAGGAAAAACGAGGGGCAAAGGAAGAAACTAAAATCATGAAAAAAAATATCAAGGCTTTCAACTTATTTCCCTGTCAACTTTCCTTTCTAAACCTACCATTGTATATACTTCTAACAATGACATTTCACTTATTTCTTACATGTCTAATGGCTAAAATAATACACATGGTTAAAAGGTTTCAAGGGATACTACATTTTTGCATGTTGGTTTTTTAGGCCTACATTTTTTGCAACATTACTTAGGAAAAGAGCAGTGCATATTCCTGTTCACACAAAAATATATAATAATTTTTTTCATAAGTTACTATACCTACTGAAAAATCAGAGAGTCCTCTTTAGTGAAATGAACTGAGATTTCTTTTTGGTATTTACGATAAAGAAGAATTAAACAGTAATTAATTCATATTTCATAACTTTCAATATGTGCAGATCACTTTTGATGTCATGATGACTCGCCATAATATGATGATTAGTCAATTGTTTTGCTGGAATAAAAAAACGGTAATATTATATTGACCTGTTTATGGGTAACATAATCATAATTATCATTGACATCGCCACTGTCACCACACATTTCCTATGCATAATATAATAAAATAATAATAATATATATAAATATAAAAATATAAAAAATATAAATATAATAAATAACAATAATTTTAAGGGTTTGTGTAATTGAACTTATTATTTTGTTCAATTTCTAGAAGTATATCTCAGTAGTATTTTAAAACTTGGAACCGGTGTGATACGAGGAATCGATATTTTCTTTAATTTTGTTCATGAAATGGTACTTAGAAATAATGTGTCTAAAAGTTGTTCTAATATGTTTTTCGTGATGTAAATATGCATGTAAATCATACTACTAAGTTGTTTGAATAGAAGAAATATTTTTTTAATTTTTAAAATAATTTTAAAAAACCTGCTGAAAGCCACAATACCTAAATACCAGCGAAATGGCTATATAAATAGCGTGGGCATATGGGTATGGGAGAAATTATTGTTATCTACGGCTGACAGACTTCCTTATTATTCGACTTAGAAACTTGAAGCAGCATCTTATATTTAAATATCAATGATTCTTGTACCAATAATTACATTATACAACGTTACCTATAACTGTTTTCAAATTTATGATTTTATAATGATTACTGCTATTTGTATTACTTGCCATGATCGATGCCCCTGTCATGTTTTGTCATGTATGTGTCTTAGTTTAGTTTTGTTTGTATAAGTACATCTCTTAACTACTGTTCGGGGAACTATATCTCCACAAGGCCATTTGGCGATTTTTTGGTTCCCTATTTTCATTTTCTTATGTACTGCAAATTGTATTATTATTGTATAAATCTTTGTATTGTTTTTATTAAAAATGGAAATGAATAAAATGAATTGAATGAATGGGCTTAAGTTTACAAAATGCCTGTGCAGATATCCCTTCCTTCTAAAGTTTGTTTATTCTTCTATTAGTCTAGTGGCAGTTTGGTACCCTCGATTAGAAAATCGAAAACGAAATTTTCATCGTAATTTTCTGCATATTATGAATTCTTTGGGAAAAGAAGGATTTATTTCCTTGATTTCTGCAGCCCAAATACTTCAGACTAATTTGTCTCCAATAACAAGAACCAATTACTATTTACAGCTCATCTTTTGGACAATATCATAACCTTGTGAATTCCTCATTGTGTCTGGGTTATGTTATAGGTCACTGCAATGTTCTTATATTCCAATAGGTTATGTGCTTGGCAATTGACATATCAAAAAGTAAAGACACTGTACTTCACAACACTTTAGATTTTTATCTCAAATCGTTTGCCAACCCGTCTAGTTCATTTGAAAAATGGGTTAAGACTTGATCCTTTATTATAAAAGTCTGTTTTAGATTGTACCTCGCATGGGGTTAATATCTAATAATCTTTTAAACCCTGTTCATTTTTTTTGTCTTCAATAAGGAGTAGTGATTTGTATTGCGTTGCACTTTATTGTACTTGTCACGTGCATCGCTGCCAAGCTTTAAATGTTTGAATAACCCCTTTAAAGGAGGCACTGGTGGAGATGGCGTCTAGTTGTACATGATTGTGAGAGGCAACGGACAGTCAAACATGAACGTCTGACTCATGATGCCAGTTTAATTGGCATGACCTTTTGCTATTCTACTTCCAGTCCCACGCTTATGGATGAAAAACAAATAATCGTTAGCTATCTATACAATACCAAGAAGAGAGGCCCATCTCCATTTTAACCCATCCCTTCTTCATTTTGTTCAGCTTCTTCACGAAAATCCAGTTTTCGTAATGGCTATCTTTTCATCTCTTCTATCTTTGAATAAGAAAAGGAGTTTTCGGGTTTAAGGATTATATTCTCAGGCGTGCGTTTAATAAAGCTTTAGTACATAATTATAGGCATCATTATGGTGCAAGGCTTTTTGAGCACAATAATAATGAAAAGTGAATCATTAAATGTTGATTTGCTTCAGTTTCGACAACATAATGTTTAAAGAAATTATACATGTAGCACGCATGCGAAGATATCAGAGGGGAGATTATCTACTATAGATAGTAAACTAGTATTAAGCGATTCTGAATAATGACACCTGTACCCTATGACAAAACATGGTAAATCAACGAAAAGAAAAACAACAACACGTATTACTCTCTTAATGGCATTGTTTTAACAATGTTTCCAGTTTTACAAATCTGAGATGCATGGCCCTACGTGTTATCAGTGTTTGTGATATGGTGTAATATTGAAGCCCTACAAAAATTGCGCTTCAAAATGATCATGAAGTGCTTCAAAAAATTAAAAATCTTTGAGTGACCGGTTTTACCATACTCATTTTCCCCAATAGACTGTAGTGTTATAACAAACTGTTCAAAACCATTTGGCAAACAGTTTTTGACATTTCTAATTCCAATCTTAAATATCTTGATAATCAGACAGGCGATCGGCTTGTAAAAGTCATGGGATTCGTGATTGACCTAAAGTTTATGATTATGTTTGCAGCATGAGCTAAACCCCGGATTTTGTTTAGAATCTGAGGCAAAGATACCCAATCCCTTTAAGGAAGAGGAGTGAACAAAATCGCTATTTAGTTATGATGTTACGAATCACAATCATCACGTCATTCACGTCATGGTGGAATCCACTAATCCCTAATAAGACCCCCAACAAAAAAAGGGGGAGAATTCTATTCCTGAACATTTAGAGAGCATTATCATGGATATGGCATACTGTTAAAGAAGGCAAGCACTACTATACTCTATACATATAATGCCTATTTCAAAACATTAGCTTACATTCATAACTCAACCACCCCCTTCCCACACTACACCGTCAATTTAATGGTGTCTACGAACCAAAGGCTGTTTATGAACGAACAAAGAGGTGTTTTGTGTACGTGTCTAAATATTGTAAACATACTGTATTAAATTGGTATAACCTAATTTACATTCTCAAACGAATTCGAAATACGGTCAATACTTTTTGGAATGTTTTATAAAGATTTTCTCACGCTACATTGTTTACTTACGACATGGTGGGTTAGTTCAGTGCACGCATGTATTCTAATTGCATTTTATGGTACATCACATGTGCGGTATGCAACTGTACGAAATAAACATCACACATCTTTAAGACCTTGAACACAGGGTACGTCACTAATAAAAGAGCGACAGTATAGAGTTGACTCGTATTGATTCCATGGGAAACATTTCGGAGCCGCCATTTTAACAAATAAATACATATAAAAATCGACCTGCCTGGTTTTACAAAACCTCGACGCGGGCAATAAAAGCATGTCTACTTGAGAAAATAAAGTACATGAAAACACTCAAATATTCGGGAACTGCCATATTTCGTCCGAGAACAATGAAATATGTTGTTCCGGACCAACAAGTATTGTTAAAAAAAAGCTACACCATCTGTTTGCATTGGCACCTGAACTGTGGTTGCATCCTACGCACAAAGAAAAAAAAATATGGCGCCTGTTTATATGCCGTATGCAGTCTATGTGCATTACTACATGTCCAGTGTTGCTGTTTGTTGTTTGGCAGCTAGCTAGCTCGCTCGCTTGCTAAGGCCGGTATACGTCATAATCATGATGTATTACCACACGTGCTTTCCCAATAATGTTGGTATGTCAAGAGACTAATGGAGGCTGCATATGGTAGAGTGTCAACGCCATTCGGGCAATTTATTTTTTTAATAAAAGAACATCAACCGTTCGAATGTATCTTTTCATTTTAAGTGCTTCCATTGGTTTTGGGAGATACATTCTTTTTGGGTGGGCTAGCGGCGTTATCGATATGCATATCGTCTGCAACGATAGACTAAAATGAAAAGAAGTGGCCATCAAGTCAAGACACTTTGTAACTCAATGCTGGTCTGAAATATGAATATCGCGAAGCCTTTTGACCCCGATTAAATACTCAAGTAGATATTTGAAATGTCATCTCGCTGTGTGTATTTATTAGGAGGGTAGACAAATTAGGAGTCTGCTCCGGAATACTTGGGAAAATAGAACAAATTGAAAATAAATAAATATATTGAAAATTGAATTATGTAGTTAAAAAGGTACCTTCAGTAAACCTTGATATTTTTTTAAAAGAAAATGTAAGCTTTCATTGGTGGAGATCCTCGTGTTCTTTTTTTTTGTCTTTCTTTAATTGTTGTTGCTAACAGAGCTTTCGAAATTGCTGTAGCTCCGATCGGATCTTTCTAACCCACTAAAGCACGTCCTGATACCTCCCTTTAAATTGTAAACCGAGTGCTGGTAAAATAATATTCGAGCTTTCTCATTTCACGTCAGTTAGTAAGAATATAAGAGTATAATAGTAGTATAATAATAGCTGCAAAGTTTGCACCAAGCTCTACGAAACGTGCTGGTAGTCGCATTTACCAATTTATGTGTGCAGTACATACGAATTCATGAAGTTCATGAAGACAATTCATTTTTCATTTTCAACATTTCAAAACCTCACTGATTCGTATGTGCTATAAGAGTCAGTCTTCCCCTCCAATTGCTTCCAGAGGGTTTCCTTCACAATGTAACCGCATTAACAGTTCTTAAATTTATCGTGAATACCTTCATAAGCCGACGAATCATTTCATCTTGTTAGAAAGGACATTTGTAGATACGACTATTTAGTAACGCATTATATATCTCCTTAAACTCTTTGTAATATCCCAACTCGGGATCTTAAATGTAATGGATGTATTCACCCTACGAAAAACTAATTATTGAGATGAACAAATTACAAGGGAAACAGTTTAATTTCGGGCGAGATTGATATTGTATACTCCAAAAACTTAAATGGTAAATCATACAATAAATAGGCCTAGGAGTGCCTGCGTTTCAACACTTTTGGTCGACTGATAGATCTACAGTCTTAGCATGGTTGATTTAGCCTTTATAGCGTTATAGCGTTGAATCCAACACTTTTGTTGGGGATAGAAAGCATTACGTGCATAATTAAAAGCATACAATAAGAGATACTATGCAACATTTACCAGTGTTATACGACAAAAATTGTCTGCTTGATCTCCCATCTTACGTTTGGTCTTTACAGCGTACTTTTAGGAATTTTAACAGCAGTGTATGGCTGAAGACATTCTTATTACGAACTCGCGTGTCTCCTCTGCATGCTGACATTGCAAATCCCCATACATTTTATGCATGCAGCCATTGCATTATAGGTTTCGCTTCATAATGTATTTGACATTTAATATCTTCATTCGACGTGCAGGATTTTATAGCATGTGTAAAGAATGGAATAACTATTATGCGACGTTTCCTTCAATTACATTATTGACTATGTCTCCATGGTGGAAATGGGAGATGCAGGCTTGGCATTTATATTCGGTCGAGAGTAATATAAAGAAAGACGGCTCTATTATGGTACAGGCGATTCTGAAATCATTTTTGCATCAACCAGGCAGAATAAAGAATCGTATTCGTGGTGAAATACACATTCTCGAGTAAGTTTACGATGATTAGGCCTACATGATTACTCACATGTAGCTAGTCAACTTGCCCCGAAAAGACGAAAGTCGTATTACTTTTTCGACTGGGCGTGCTTCATCAAATTAATCGACTGGATATAGTGTTAATTGTAAAATGTAATAATTCACGAATGGGTGTTCATTCTATATGGTATTACAGAAAAGGGCAGGGATATTAATGATAGTTATGCTTGCAGAGACGGGTTGGGAGGGGGTGCTTATGGCTTTAAAAAGTGCACGTTTCCGACTGTATTAATAATGGAACTCACAAAAAACATGCATGCTGATGCAGGGGCGAGTCATGCCTTATTTTTTGTTCATATTCATTTGTTATGCATAATATCTAGAGAGAGAGAGAGAGAGAGAAGTAGAAAACCATTCTGCTTGTTCAGTGAGCATATCCTTCTAAAAAGCAGCGCGGACGTTATTGTTTTTAGAAGGATAAATGGAAATACAGCAAGTCATCAATGATTCATAACACTGCTTTATCAAGCTAAGTGCATGTATGTACTAATACATGTCTACACATGCATAAACTTAAGCATGTACATTTAAAGCCCCGTGCTATCGAAATGCTTATGACGACGGGATGATTACAGCCTGTTTTCACGCCGGCGACATTATTGCTTAGCCTATAACGCACTACGTCTTACTCTTAGCACTTGCAATGATCTCCTTATTCTTATTGCAGACAGCCAGGGCACTATATGAATAATTTCTTGCACGATAAGACACTCCTCGTAACAATGCAATATTATGCATTTCATATCCCGTATTGTGTATAGCTATGATAATATGCAAGCATATTTATGATATACATGCAAGTTTATTGAGAGCCTGCACCTGTGTTAATTGATGTCATTATGAATTATGACTTGGAATCTATTTACAATTTTACATGCGAGACACTACCATGGCATATTGCGAATACTAAGTAGAAATGTGTATATGCTTGTGTACTGTATGCACTTACATGATATCGTAATGGTGTGATAGACGAAATGAATTTCATTCAGATGATTTCTTTCTTTCTAACGTCTAATGTGGAAGTATATGTTCTTGAGAAGATAAGGAATTTGAGGTAAGAAATAACTGATCCATCAACAAATTGTATTGGAAATCACACATTTAGATTATAATCACTTTATTTATATCGGTCTCTGTCTCTGTCTGTCTGTCTCTCTCTTTCTTTCTATTTATTGTGTGTGTATGTGTCTCTCTTTCTCTCTCTCTCTCTCTCTCTATCTCCGTCCATTCAGTCTTTCCTTCTTCATCTCCATACCAACGTTGTTGTTTGTTTTTTTTCCGAGATTTTCCCCTTTACTTTCCAGGACAATGATTTAATATGACCCCTCTCTCTCTCTCTCCCTCTCTCTCTCTCCCTATCTCTCCCTCCCCCTCTCCTCTCTCTCTCTCTTTCTCTCTCCAAATAGACTATATGATGTACGCAATATTGCTGCTTCGCTACACAAGCTTCACCTTAGAACGAGGGTCTGCGCACAACCAAAACCCCTTTCACTCCTTTGTGTAATTCCGAAAGAGGGGCTTTATTCGGGGTATCTTTAAAATAATAGCCTTTCAATACACCTACTCAATCTCTGCCTCCGTCAGCTAATCTCTTAAGATCATTGACCCGAAACATTTAAAGTGAACCCGCCGTGCCTGACTCTACAGTCTCTATCAAAATGCATTGTATTTTTGTAAACCTTCACATGCCCTATTTATTCTATTCGTATTATGGCGGGTGCATCACCGTGCATGTCTGTGCTATAGCGAATAGGAGTTGATATCTAGTGACAAAGTGCGGAATGAGCTGGTAATGCATTCGGGGTGGCCGCCGTTTAACAGGAGTGAGATCGAATGCACACACATATGTTTAAAATCGACATATGTAGCATACTCCACGCACATGCAAGTTTTAAATATACATGTAGCATGTAATGATCAATGCACAAGCGAGTTTTAAATCTACATATGTAGCACATAGTCAGTGCCAACTACACCATGTCTTCGCCGAGGCGCCAAAATTAAAATGCATCTGCACTTCATGAATTCTTCATATGGTGTAAAAACAGGTTCATATTGTACACCCGATACTAACAATGTGTATTAAGTGGTTCTCCAATCAATGATTCCACTACATACCTATTTTTAATGACATGTACCAGCGAGATAACCTATATACAGTTACATTATGAGTATGACACTAATGAGGTGGGTACATGTGTCGCATGCGTATGCTAATTTACCTGTGTACCCAGTATCCCCCGTGGTTAATATACACGGTGACCTAATTAAAAACAAAAGCAATATGCAAGTTTAATTCTTGTTTGTTGTTCTCATGAGCATATTAACCAGTCGATAATTTCACTCCAAATTATATCACCGCAATATAATAATCGAATCGGTGCGTTATTTTTATGAGTGGGTAGTATGCATGCACTGATTACGTGCATTGGCTCTACCACATACATATGTAACATGTACATAATACGACTACACAGATATTTGAAATTCACTCCGTTGATTTCTTCGTATACAACATTGTACTATTACATGTTAAGATACGTTTTACATGTACTCAATATCCGTACTGAATTTCTTTCATACATGATGTACATGTATAATCATGCATTTCTGTTATTTCATGAATTTCATTATAATTTTTTTCAGTAGGGCTATATCAACTTATCATAATCATGATTGTGTTTAATATAGTACATGACGTGTATACATTATTTATTTTGTAGGCCAATTTTAAAATGTACAGTTTTAAAATGCGTTTAAGAGCAGGTGTTTATAACTACTGCACATATAATTGCATTTACGATGTAGGTTTACACATATTCTCCTTTCTCCTCGTCTTATAATGCAAGCAGATATCGTCAATAACAGCAGTCATTACGTTTTCCCCCACATTCAGATATGCAACGGAATAGACATGACTGAGGATGTGATTTATGGCGACATATTATTGGCGCCATCGCTAGATAGAATACAGATGTTTACATACCATTATACAGCATTCACATTCTAGTTTCTACAGCACCCACAAGAAGAAAATATGCATTTCGTATTTCGAAATTGGTAGTCGGGTTTTATGATTTTTACAATGGATGATTGCTTGTCATATGGATATGAGTGAATATGGAGGAATTACGTTGAAGCAAAAATGCGCCTACGTTTTTATGTTGAACTTTTTATATTATTTGCCGTCGATGTGGTTTTAGTGATACTGTTCTTATAAGTACAGAATGTGTATTTTTTAATGCAATATAAATAATAGATAAACTGATTTTCTCCTTACCTTGCCATAGACGAACCACGATAATTCCGTCTCCAGAATCATTATCACGATTCCAAAAACAGCCGTAAGCAGAGCATAATCGCTTAATCGCTTCCTTTTTTCAAACAATGTCTTCCGAAGTCCAAGCCTATAACCTGTGTTATTATGGTTCGATTTCCTCCGTTTTATACCAGCCGCACTCATGATATTACGACTCTGTTTCACAGTGTGATCGTGATTCCCGTTGCCGCGCATATCGGCTACTTGTCCGGGTTCCTTCCCGTCAGGACCCACTTTGAGAGATAGGGGACTGAAGCGGGGAATTGCCCCGTTCACGATGGCAGATCTATGTGCAAGGTTCACAAATTCGTTATTATTACTGAGTCTCCGTTCAACCGGGCTCACATCTGGCACAGAGAGCGTAAAAGGACTCGGCCTAGCTTTGGTTTGAGCTGTTGATGCCGCACTGCTGCTATTACTACTACCCTGTGTATCGGCTGCTGTGCTAGTAGGGGGACAATCCGTTGATACAGCGTCGGTGAAACTCTCTCGTCGCCGTAATAACCCGGTGTGGGGGCAAGCGTCCTGCAGCTCATCGCGGGGTTCCAATTCGTATTCTTCAGGACACGTATGGCTCTTGTCATGTTCACCGTATCGACCCCAGCCGCTCCGGCCATGACAGTCCATACTTTTCTGGGCGTCAGAGCAGTTGCTGCTATTCGCCGATGCCTCTCTCCTACGAGCAGCAGCAGCGGCTGTGTGCTGATCGAGTGGAGTGATCGCGCCACTAGGGGGCGACATACCATTGTCACCGCCAGACGTGATGATGAGCTGGCGATCATCGCGAGGCGTCCAGACAGCCTGCGACGATGCCGGGCTCGCCACCTCGTCGCTGGTCGTCAGCTTGGCGGCATCGTTGTCGACCAGACATTTGGGCGGGTCGCATTGGGCGCCCACGTCCACCCTCTCTCTCGATGACTCCAGTCGAGCGCCCTCACACGCTGGCGAAACCATGAGTATCGGAGACGACATCTCAGCAGACGAGAAGAGAACCGAGACCCTGTCGACAACGTGTGGTCATCGCTGCAAATATCATACACCTAATGGTGATCTTATAGTATAAACTTGTCACTTTCCCTTCAGTCAACACCACTATACTCCCGTAAACAATGCGTACGAGACAAAACATTTGATCTCTTCATCTTGAAAGTCCTTCAAATGTTATCACGACGAAGAACTTTGGTGTCACATCCATTAAAACATCATACAGGAAGCAATTATCCTGGAAAATGTCATCCATTAAAACTTTTATCCATGAAAATATTATCCACTTGTACAAATCATTTTATTCCAATGTTTCCTCAAAACGTGATAAAATACATCTGTGTTGACGCTACCTGTGTTTAAGATCCAATTAATCCAAATATATGGAGTGAAATGTTACAAGCATTAGCCTTCATCTGTAAGTGCAAATATCACGCCGTCAGCTGGCAAAATGACATCACATGTTGAAATTGGATCCTTAATCATCCTAGTGAAATGTTAATTGAATTCATTCAAGCGAAACATGAAGATGGTTACCTCCAAAATGTCAAAAGACTCCTTTGACAAGTGGGCTACATTCTCAGTTGCTCCCACCCATCTTGCTGTTACAATCACCTTGCATTGTTATTGTAAGTATCCAACTGCTATTTTCATTGTCGTGGCTTGTCTCTTTCCGTGCCAATTATATTCCTTTCTTTGCTGTTTTCTCTCGATGATCATTCGCTACTGTCTGGCGAACCAATCTAGCAACAAACCACGATGATGTTTCACTCAGGCTATCAAATTATTCGATGCTCACTACACAGAAAGTTGTTCGATTTGGTAACAATAGACGGGTATGCTACTTCAAGCTAAAGGCGTTGTTTCCTAGGACGTCTGTCTCGACCAGGGAAAATGGTAGCGCATCGGCAGGGGGCAGACTAACTATTCAAAACGACAATTATATCGTCTGCATTCCCGACATTTGAAGTCTCATTACCTAAGAGACTGTGACGTCTGGAGGGGAGGCAACTCTTCAAACTATGACAAGTTTCCCTCGCTGACGTATAGCTGGCGCTATATTACTTTCCAGCTTGTCCCAGATTGTGCTCTGTTCTTCTCTCTGCTTCTGAGTGCTCCGTGCTGCTGAATAGGCGAATCTGTAGCAAAGAAGTGGATAGTGAAATGACATTATCAATTACCATTAGGAAGTCACTGACAGTAATGAAAGTCCTAACATAATAGATTCGTAAAACGAGCTCAATCCTAAGTGCTACCAAATGAATTGACACAGAATAATGTTGATATGATCTTCCCACCGAGCAAATGCAGACAGATATCGATATTCATCATTCATAGGGTACTCAAGTGCAGTTCGATAGAAATTTATAAAAAAGAGCAGATACTACAATGTTCAACCTCATTATATTTTCCACATCAAAATAAAACTAGAATACCGAGTGTGAGCTGCATGGCTATAGCAAATGCTGTACTTTGTCCTTACTTCCCAATCGATTTCTTTCAAGCATGAGTCATGCTGCCTCTATCATGAATTTCGAGAATGGATTTGTATAAGTAGTAACAGTAATAGTAGGAGTAGTAGTAGCAGTTGTTGTAGTAGTAGTAGTAGTAGTAGTAGTAGTATTTGTAGTAGTAGTAGTAGTAGTAGTAGTAGTAGGAGTATCAGCAGCAGCATTAGGTGTGGTGATATCAAAGCATGGTTTGTTTTTGTAGAGTACATGTATGTCATACGATATTGTATACTTTAAAACCCGGATAGAAGGGAACCGTGTTCATTCATATCTCATTTTGAGTGAGGACAATTTTTCTACTGGGAAGGAAGCTGAGAAGTAGGACAACCTATATTCCCACCCCTCCCCCTCCACTACTGTGCTGCCTCTTTAAAACCCACCCCACCCCAAGCCAACAGACAAAACTTCAGTCACGGAAAAGGTGAACCACATGAATTGCGTAAGGTCAGACATGTCGAACACCGCATCACACGAATACAACTGGGCCTAATACACTTCCCTGAGGCAAGCCCCGACCTCGACAACCTACAGCTCTCGGTAGCTCTCTTCTACCCCCATCACTACAGACGTGACCCGATCCCAGATCGAAAGCGAAGAGGGGAAAATCGAAACGGAATGGAGTCATTTGACTATGACGGCCCCAGGGCGCAGCCCCGGCGGAGCAAGCAAAGCATGTCAACGAATACGCAGTGCTTCGCAACTATCGCACGGAGTGGGGGATGGTGGCGCACCGGAAAAGCACGTACGGGTACTTCACTTATGTAAGCGATTTTTTTTTCCAGCCCAAACCAAAGCATACCCGAATACTTAATTGGGAAAAGTTTGATTCGAGGTGGTTGAAATGTTTAACGAAATCATGTTTTTAAAGGTACTTTTTTGTACTTTGAAATTTCACTAAATCTGGTTATCCCATAGTAATGTTAATAACAATAATGATAAAGAATAATACAATTATCATCATCATAATGATACGAACATGACGAAATCCCCCTTTTGCCAAATGAACGAGAACGATTTGTGTAAACAACAACACAAATATAGGTCTGTAAGACGATTATTATGTCCCATATACCCACGTCCGTCCTTTAATTGTATACACAGATATTGCATTAGTAAAGTAATATAAGGCCAAATGACAGAAATGAAGTATTTCTCGTCCTCGTCTGCCTCTTCTTTTTTTTTTACTATTTACTATTCAGAAGGAAAAAAAAAAGCAAAAAAAAAAAAAAAAAAAAAAGTCTGTGATATACATTTTATTTAAATAGCTTCTAAAGTGATACAAATCATTTGTTTTGTCATACATTGCATCAGTATATATACTCACATAGCACAATATATGTGAATAAATAAGCTTGGCCAGCTATAATTAGCATAGCAGCCATCTTGGAAAAAATAGCTAAAAATGGCAAAATAGTAAATAGTAATGACCTGCCTCATCCTTTTTTTTTAATCCGGACGAGAAACACGTTATTTTTGTTGTTTGGCCTAATACGATATTTTCATAACGTTTTATTTTCTATAACAAGAGTCTATACTCTCATTTAACATTTAAATGGATACTTTATTATGTTTCAAGAAAATCTCTAGACCTATATTAACACACGGAAAAATGTAACGAATTGAAAATTATTAAAATGTTTTAATTAAAATCATCTGAGCGATTAATTCAACCATACCTACATACTTGTATAATTAGCGACAAGGGATTAATAACACGTTACATTGTATAGAAATATATTGGACGCCAAGAAGATCGATTGGAAGTTTCCAAGTTGGTAATCTTGCGACAACGAGCACAAAGATATGACTGACATGAGACGAGTTCTTGTTCTGTTTGCATTCGAAACATAGTGTTCTCTTACGTGTCTCAACGATAATAGCTATACGGTGAGATACCACAACAACAGATGGCTTTTCAGAACGCGCAATCGCGTGTATTTGATGAGGACCCTGGGGATGGGTATGATTTCACTATTCAACAATAAATACCTCACTAGAGGTCATGAAATTCTTAGAAATATCATCCGACCCAAGGCATGTTAGCCTCTCTCATGTGAATTCCTTACAAACACAGAATAAGGCACCTAACTTCAAGTTTAAACAGGCTATGTTGATCACACTGTATGTATCTACAATGCAAATCGCAAAGACAATCAAGGAAATAATTATATGGATCAGGCTATTCGAATTTTCCTTAAAATGACTATGCAATCGTGTTATACTACCCCCTCCCTGATAACTAAAATAAAGGAATGCATTACTGGTTGCAAGAAAGCCCAAAGTACTGTTGATGAGTTGACTTCGTCAAAAATATTACAATAAATAAAATTTTAATTATCACTGTATAATGATATTGCAGTAATAGTCCTCCACACCATGAAAAACGAAGGCCCCCAAAAGTAAGTTTTTACCTCGCGGTCCCTGTCAAGTACATTCGGCCTTCTACAACACTACAACTTGTTTAAAAAATGATAAAAAAATAATAAAAAATAAACGGCGGCACGACAAGGAGAAGGCGATAACAAATAAAAAATTCAAGACAAGTTAGCCATTAAACACAAGCAGACAAACAATAAAATAACTATAAGAACAGTAGACATGATGCATTTATAATACTTGCGTTGCTCGTGGTTCGATGAAGAATCAATCATGAATTGTGTTTTGAATAGCTAAATAAATCCTTGTCGCAGTGCATTAATCCTTAAACTTATTCCACATCTATCGTGGATCTAGTTTCCACAATGTGCCACAGAACCCAACAGCGTTCCACTTCCTATAAACTTCCACGTGTAAATGTATGTTCCGATCCAACACCGTGTTCCGACGTAGCTTCTCCGTGTGATATCACACTACAGCAACACTGGTATGGAACCTCGCCACTAATGCACATTGTATCAACACCGAGACTTCCTGCGAATGAACCGTTAGACTCGCAACCCCCGTGCAACACGAGATTGGCGGGAACGAATGCCAAACAAACAGGACACATGTAGGAAAGGGGTCATCGCCTGTCTCCGTTTAGAACAGTATACATAATGCACGTCCACATTACAAGGTGCTGCGTTACTTATAGCCGAAGTGCCAATTTGAAGTACATGTATCTATTTCAGACATGTCAAATGGGGAATAAATAGAAGAAGAAAAACCGACGTCAAATAGGATGGGGCAGATTGGGGTGGTACTATTAACAGAGGGAGAAAAGGGGTTAAGAACGAAAGTAAGAAAGGAACAAATTGATAGAAAGGGAGAAAGTAGGCAATACTACATCCTACTCGATGGCCATATCTCTCGCATTCATTCATCGGCTCAGACCGGTGCCCCCCCCACCCCGCCCCGCCCCTGGCACCGGTGCCCCCTCCGTGGTTGGACACACGCTATGCCACAACCACTATTAGAATGCTTACATAGAAATGAAATTTCGATCAAGACAAAAAAGCTCTAGAAATGATACCGGAGTGATTTATTAAAGAGAGGGGAGACCATGGCCTCAAGTAGCTGATCATCCGCATCGCTCACAATCATTGACTCCACCAATGCCCTTGCACTGGCGAGGATCTTATGCAAGCCACTCTCCACAACCTATCTCTAGAGATATAATTTATGCCATAAATATACATGGCCTGTGAGAAGCAGAGAAAGGAATAGATACAAAGGCCATCGGGTCATTTATTTCCATCTCTCGTATGAATAAGAAAACGTCTTATTATCGATTGAATGCCTCCATCCCGACCTCTTTGCTTTCAAAACAATCCCGTTCGGGTCATTGGCTGCAGTAGAGACACATGTATCACTATTACCAATGCAATCTACGTGATGCACTTATCTTCCATCTATCCAATACATTAACAAAGCGCAGTCACCGCTGACTGTACTAAGTAGATAATCTTTCAACGCATATACAATCATAAGCATCTTCTCTTGTGGTCACCTTCTCACTAAAACTTGGCAACCCCCCCCCCCCTGGCATACCTGGGGCGTCTTGATACGGGGGTTATCTAAAGTCTGCTTCAAATGCCCCCCCCCCTCTCCCAAATGGACACACTAAATGAAGTCAAGCTGTTAATACAACACTAGTCGGTGAGCACACCATCATTGTCGTTACAATTGTTTTTGTGGGTACAATGAAAACATTTCATGTTGCTTATATAAAACATCCACAGTGATTTTTTTTCTTCATATTACAATATTTTTTTTATTTATAAAAAAAGGAAAAGTAGTACCAGATGAGGAGTGGGATGCAAATAAAAGGAAATAAAGTAGATCGTAACTTTAGAAAGAACGTATTATCAATGGGACTTGGAAATGTCTTACTTACATGAAAACAAGCGTGAGCAACAAGATCAATGAGGGAATTAACGTTACAGATCAATGTATCATTTGAGGGCTAATGTTACCATACATCATGATCATAATGCACGATTTTGTTTCGTATTGACCATGAATATTGCTGTCCACATACAGAGTTGTATAGACATGTCATAGTCGCATAAGGCATAGTGGTGATCATTGTTGAGGTCATTTCTTTGTAAGGATCTAGAGCTAGTTTATACTTTATATATCTCTATTACAAGGCTAATACTGTATATTATATGTCACCTTACACATTGAAGATGCGCTCAATTAATAGCAATTAGCAGCAATTAACACTTAAGTGCGTTCTGGATACGCGTCCTACTTATGCATTTTGTTTGTTTTTTTGTTTCTTTAGTGGTTTTTACCTGACTGCTAAGAAAGCATAACTGCTTGTTAGTAAGCAACCAGAGGACCGACGACTTAGGGTCCTTTCCGAGGGACCTGGTAATAGGGACTTTTAGATTTGCACGAAGAGAACGTAGACTGCTACGTGGACATCCTTTTAAGGCACTTAAAAGGACGTCACATTGCCTTAAAAGCCTTGTCCACGTAGCAGTCTACGTTCTCGTCGTGCAAATCTAAAAGTCCCTATTGAGGATTAATGCACAAAGGGCACTAGCGCATCGACTTGGTTTCGAACCCGGGTCGCCGGATTACGAGACCACTGCTTTACCAACTGAGCTATCGCGCCTCCTTATTTTGCGGAGGTGTCCTGGTAAAGCGGTTCATTCACTTGAATCTCAATCCCTGCTTGACGGTTCGAATCTCAGCCCGGCACTTACGTCATTTGGTAAAACATTAATCCACATATGCCACTCTCCACCCGTGTATAAATGGGTACCTCGCAATCGCCGGGTAGTATTAATTGCAGGGCCTCAGGAAGAACAGCATTGAAGCTGATAACGCTACCTTGGGTAAACAGAATTATTGTTTTTGTTATTATTTTGCTTTGTTTCTTTTTTGTCTGTTTCTTTTGTTTTGGGCATCTAGCTCCAATCCTAACTTTAGCCCATGCTGTTATCCGAAACCCAACGTTAAAGCCAATTGCAATCTTAATCCTTTATCTTTGATGAAATAAAGCCCAGAGCAATCGTTGCCGGAGCAAAAGTCGGGTTGCGAACTAGCCTATATAATCATATATTTATTCAGTAAATAAGAAAAAGAAAAACGACATCCCCTGAAGGTACATCCATTTCAACTGGATTAGGGGCAGGTGAATTTCCTTTTGATTAAAACCAGGTCAAGGAAAACTAGAATACGGGATTAATAATTAAAAAGAAAAAAATCCCGCCCGTGCTTACAAGCAATATGGTTGACCTTTTAAAGGTCTCTCAGAATTGAAAATTCTTAGTTAAAGATAAAGTTGAGTTCTGGTCATGCGATTGCATTGTGAAAGAAACGGTGTGGAATCGATCAGAAAAGGTTGATCATCTAGCATATAAGTATTGGTGTGTATACTGCAAGGTACTGGAATCACCAAAATGATAAGAAATTTGGCCCAGTCTTGGTAAAGTTACAAGCACTGTACACAGAAATATGTATATGGGACTACACGAACATGTGGCATAAAAATCCGTCCCGTTTTTTATGCTGTTACATGCCATATTTAAAATATTAAGGCATTTGAAGAGCCATGCTTTTTAGGGTACATTTTTTATCTGATGTTTCCACACTAGCATAATAACAATGATAACGCTTACAAATTATTTTCACCTCTTCCCAGAACTCAACCTTCTCTTTAATGATATTTTCATGTGGCAATTGGCGCAATCTGTGTTATGACCTATATAGCATTACTTCCAAACTATCCTTAAGTTCCAGGGGGTAAAATCATTTTCTATGCGACACTCAAATGTTTGAGGTACATGTACTACTAATATTTAGGAACGGAAACGAACATGATTGTTCTGTGCATGAATCTAAAAAGCTGAACATGATTGAGAATAAACCACAGGAAACCTTCAAGTAAGAATTTGTAAGAACATTAACGTGCTTAAAGATATTTTTATATTTCCCTTTTTTGTTGTTGAAAGTGTTGTCTCTTTGTAGAGATAAAATAAGATAGTAATTATCTACGAATTTTCTCGCGGTCTTTTTAATTTCATATACATTGATGTTCATATCAGATGGAATTGATTTATAGTTATGGCCCAAGACATTAATTTTATTGAATCGTTCACAAATCGTGTACGAAAAAAGTTCGCTATAGGCATCTACAATCATGACAATAAGAAATAACTCTTGTTCATAAATTATTATTAACATAATAATGTTGGGAACGCATAATCCTTCTGCAATTCAAAATTTTCATAGAAATATAATCAACTATATTCCCAAATTTACTTGCAGAAAACCTCTCACAAGCGACCAGCTATTTTTATCAATTGAATGTAATACTTAGGTAATATTTTATTCACATGCACAGAGGAGTGGCTGTGCCATAGGAATATTACATTTGATTTACTGTTTTGTTAAATATTGAACAGAAAATAGGATATAAATGAATAAGCCTAAACGTCTTTGTTAAAACTAGACAACTTCCCATGGAAATTCCACTACAAGACGGGACACCCGATTATAGTTTCTAATTAAAGATCAACAATTCCTTCAGTCTTTTTCCACACAAGTCAAGAAAACCGCGTAAAATTGTTTCAAAATGCCGGTAGGTGTTGCCATTATATCTGTAGCACAGTTTACACGCTGTGGCACATGATACAGCGCTCGCCTGCCAGAACCGATCACATTATGGCCGCCATGATGAGAGCATTGACGTTTTTCTCGTTGCCCGTCACGGCTCATAAGCAGTAATTTGCTCTCGTCACATTCCCAAACCCCATCTCCCTGAAAATCCATCTCGTTTAAATTCATTTCTTTTCTTTGCTAGTCCTCCTGCAAAAATTGGGCAACCATGTTACAGAAAGCCGGGTCTCGGCAGACGGGAACCTGATTGCATAAACAGCAGGGGGTCACTTAAGGGGTTTAGTCTTTTTTTTATGTAGGGCGAATTTCTCATAAAATAATGATTTCCATTATGCAAGGCTGAACAATACAGAAATGATTGGTTTCACAAAAAATATTTCTGAAAATGACGACAATACACAGAATTGATTTTGTTACTTTACAGTTCAAACTCTGTACAACAGTTTAAGTACTCGCTTACTGAACTGGCATTAAAATTACAAAATGATTGAAAATACCAAAAGAATATATATTACCGCATCATTATAAAATTTAACATCATGTACTGTATATTGTCTATTCCTAATTCATTTTGAATTTAGTAAATTTTAAGAACGAACATAGCCATTTTGTGTGTGTAGTCAAACATATTTGTTGCATCTCTTTATTGTGCATTGTCTATATTATTATGTACCATACGTACGAAATATTCATGAATGAATGATTTAAAAAAAGCATCGACTTGAAATGAAGTAAATTGTAGATATTATTGAAATGTGTTTTTCACAACATCAGACCATCCTCCGTAACTTATGGATATTTCGGTTCTATTGATTCATTCACAGCTTCGCCGCCATTTTGAATCAATGCAATATAGAAAAGCTATAAGCAAAGCACGGCGATTTCGCACCTTGTTCCATCAGCCAAAATTGAAAGTAATACACATTGATTTGTATACTAGAAAAGATTGCTCTGAAATTCCACCCGCTTACATAAAGAGAAAGAAGAGGCCCTGTTCCGAAATTGATTTGACAAAGTTTGCCCAAGTGGTAGTCGCCTTAAGGAATCAGTTTTATCATTCGGATGCACCTGTTCGGTATATCTTGAACATTTTGGGAATAAAGATTTGACTAAGCAAATTCAGAGGGAACTAAACACACGAGTTAAGGCATAAAGAATGCCGCAGATATAATATGAGGCAAGTGACAAACAGTGCTAACTCACATGATAGTTATCTACTATTTTGCAGTTTGTATTGATTTAGTCATGTTAGAAATTAAATCTTTGTTAGAACAAAATATTTTACACTATTCTTTTCCCCATTGCATTCGATATAGGAAAGGTTCCACCAAAATGAGTTTTCACCCGGATTCTAACAAAGCTTTAATTTCACTTCACAAAACACTATACTGCATCGCCTATATTCTGAGAAAAATGAGAACAAAAACGAAGTCCATGTTTCTTTTTTCCGACAATTCTTTCCTTTTTAATACCTTTTAAAGACAGGACACTTTCCAGTATAGGTTATAATTTGACTGACATATAAAAAAAGAATCACTTATCCTTCTAACAAAAAGCCTTGGCATTGCATTACCTGAGTCAATATCAATGTAACAATTCTAGCTTGTTTACGTCATAAAAAACAGTTACGAAGTACAAGGAATCATCAACTAGGCCAATTGAGGTTTCTGGTTCAAGGCGAATATCAAGCAATCTACTAATTTCTCTTGGGAAATATATATACGTGTCACTATTCGACCTTGGCTTACGGGGAAGGGGGGTTCATTCTAAGAAGTAACACTGGCAAAAACACATTGGATTATTTTCTTATAATGGTATTACCTAGAAGGACGGATTAATATTGATGCGAATTAAGGTTTCTGGTGTAGCTTATGATTTGGTGGACAGACGGATGACGCAATGGCTCAATGGATGCAAAATAAAAGACATGGCTTATAGAAATTAAGCTATTGAGCATGGATCAAATAAATAACGTTTCTGGAAGACATCAGGCCGCCTATAACTTCTTTTTCTTTTCATTCTTAATACGGGAGCTATAATCTAAATAGGCCTGTTTTCATTTCAATCACAATATTACGTTGTTTTCAAACGTCACACAATTTGGCAGTAATCAGCATTACAATATAACAACTTCAATTCCACAGTCATAGGTTCCGTACATGTATATTCTATTGAAATTACAATGAATGTGACCAAATGGGGTCGTAGACCGATGACAACCCGATTTCGAGCACAAAATAAATCGGTAAGCTATATTTAATTTCACGGATTGAGAATATATATATTAGATCGATATGAAACAGATTTTACATTAATTAATTTTGTTACGATTCACATTATGGCGCCCCTTTTCAAAGCAAATATTTGGCAACCCGCCTGAACTAAAATAAGAAATATAATGGTTGATTATTCCATGAATACTGAGGTTCCAGATCTTATATTTGGATGGAAGTTGTTAAACGGTATTTTCTTAAATACTCCATTGTATTCATACAATTATACAATTATTATAATTAGGCATATTAGTATTATCAATATTATTATTACTACTACTATTATTATTATTATTAACATTATCATTATGTTTGTATATTATTATCATCGTTATTATCATTAGTACTATTATTATTAGTGCTATTATTATACTCTGACTATCATTATAATTATCATATTTTTATTGTTTTTTATTACTATTATAATTATCTTGATTATCAACATTATTATTATTGTTATTATTATGATTATCATTATCATTAGGCCTATCATTGTTTTAATTCGGGGGCTGCAAAGGGATACTATACCATTAAAGATATACATTTTAATATTTGTTGCAAGGACGCGACCTTAATTAGGCCTGTAATATCAAGGGGCATATGCTACAGTATTTCTCGTCTTGGATATCAATCTTAATAAACTCATCTATATTTTATGAGGAAGAGATTGGACAACTATTATAGACAGACGAGTCATTTATTGTTTTAGCATAATATATGAATTGGATTAACATAAGACAGACTATAAACGAAACGTTGAAGCGCTGTTTGATATATGTAGTTGCCGAGCGGGCGAAATGTATGTAGTCAATAGTGATTTATCAGTTAAGTATTGTCACAAAAAATATATATAGAAAATTGCCAACCTAAATACATGTACATGAAGTCATGAACAATACTTTTTTTATTCTCGTCTCTGAGGAGAAAGAGGTCGATAGGGACAGGAAGGAAGGGAAAGAGAGAAACAATCGAAAGGGAAAGAGGGAGGGACGGAGGGGAGAGGGAGAGGGGATATCTTGTTTTATTTGATGGCGCATGATTTTCACCTAAAATAACATATGTTCCACTACTTGATAACTTTTGTGTCCTCATTTCGATATCTCATTTAGATTTCACTTAATACTGTTCAACTTGAATCCGATGGACGTATTGCGTCAATCACCTTGCAGTCTAAATAAACTCGGTGACTTTAACATTTGAATGAGAGAGCCTTTATAAAATGTGCACTTAACAATAATTTAATGGAAGAATCCCACACGCAAAGACCATGGCATTATGCTTGGAGCGTAAATCCTTGATACATGTACATAATGCGTTCACAGCCAGTGGCGGATCCGGGTGTTTTCTTTTGCAAGGGGGGGGGGGGCACAAATCCATAGAATATCTTTGATGATTAAATTAAAATATATCTTAAGGTCCCTCTCTTTTTTTTTTGGTTCAAGATTTCTGACGATGGGAGGGGGTAGAAGAGCACAATTTTGAGGTCCTTTTCGTGTCTGTGTGTATGTGTGTGTGCATCTCTCTCCTTCACCAAAGACCTGTACGGCCTCATCCCTATTCCATTGTAACTCCATCCCCTCTCTCTATTTCTAACCAAAGTATTTTCCCATAAATCTCTCTCTTTCCCTTTTACCCCTCTACCCCTCTCTACCCTTTGTCTCTCTCATCTCTCTCAGTTGCATCTATCTACTTCTCCGTGTAATTATTCGTCGGTGCATTAGGACCCGACTGTCGGTGGATGGACTCGAGCCGATTCATAATCGTCCCAAGTGACTTGACCATTATTTTGATTATACATACGCTCAACACCTTCTTAATTCATAGAGATGCGCTACCTTTACCCCCGCATATTATACACACTGTCAAAATGCACTCTAGTATACTTGCAGAGGTTCAGCGCAAACTGCGAGTATCCTATATCCATTATGTTCCATAAGTGGTTGATGAGGCAGGAATAAAATACGAAGTACGCACAGTTTGAGAACGCAGACCATCCAAAATGGCCGACCACAACATGCTAAGCAGGACTACATTGTATGTTATTATAAACATAGAAATGCCGTTGATATTTATAACATGTGAACAAAAGATTTTAGAATGTGAAACAGGCTCACTTAAAGTACAATGATGCACGGGAGATCAAAGGACACTGGGGTGGCTCCATGATTATGTAAAAGGGGAAGGGCCCACTGCCGCTGAATATCTGACAAGCACAAAACATCAACAACAACAAAAAATCCGAAAGCAAAGAAATGCCAAAACAAAACAATGGTGGATCTTGGATCAAAAATGTGATCGGAGACATTACTTGTGGTGTAGCTGAGACATTCTAAGTATAGTTTTCAGGAGGCATGACCTAGTATTGGCCGGATTTGCCCCCATTTTGGAAGGACACAACATTTTGACCCCTGTCGAAACGGGTGTGCAGCAATCAGGACAACACAGCTTGACCAATAATAATAATGTGGCCCTATCGCAAAAGATGCTGCCAGGTCGTCTACTGCCGTGTCTACTTTCTTGATAAACTCCAATGCTTCATGTTACAAATCGATAACCGAGTTTGAGAAAGGCTCTCTGTTTGTGGCCCTGACGTCTACGGTTCCCCTCTCAATACAATTACTTCCAGCACTTCGTCAACACGAGTGTAGGGTGTGCGCAATATCTTGAAGAATATGGCGCGGCGCAGGAACTCAATTCTGCGTAGGGGGCCAAGCGGAAGATACATGTAGAGTGGTCCATGCTGTCACCAAGAAGGTCACAACTGAAAATTCTAAGACGAACAAGCGTGTGAAAGCGATTAACCCATACGCCATTAAATTCAAAGAAAAGTTTGCACTAGTAAGAAAGCACTCTCTCATGGCGCCTCAATAGTCGTCCTAATCGCTGAAATGACGCCTTGGGTGCAACATGCATTATGCCCGTTGTACACGAGGTGTCATTTCCAATGAAATATTACATACTAAGCGAGTCTCTAAAGGCAATTAATGCATAGAAGGGAAACTCAAAGAAATGTTTGCACTGTTCATCTTACAATCATATTTCTTTCAAAGCCATTTTCACACGGTGAGTCAAAGACCGTGCAGGTCGTTGACGCAGTCCTACGTCAGCAAAAGGACGCCTCGTGTGCAACGGGCAAAATAAAGACCTCAGTCTGTTATCAAAGGTAATGAAAATCCAACCTTGATAGCAAACTTGTTTAGAATAAAGCAGAAAAATCAGAGCAGTATACTGTTGAAAGTTTGAATGAAATCGGACAAAAAATTAGAAAGTTACGTATTTTTTAAAGTTGCAATTACTATAGGTATGGGCGCTTCAAATCGGCTGAATTGATGATGTCTATGTGATGTAGTGGCGTACAACTTTCCCATTTGCTCCAATACACAAAAGGACTAAAATTTCAACTTTTCATAAATGTATGACTCGGGATGGTCTGTTCTTTTTAGAGGACCTGTAATAATGTACTCTCCATGATATAATTTGAGTAGTGCCCTGAGGGTGAAGGCACTTGAAAGAAAAACAGAAATACGTGTTGTTTTTGTACGCGACAAACGAGAGAGTAATCCGTCACTACATCACGATCCACTGACAAAATTGCCGATTTGAGATTCGTACAGCTGTAGTGATATCATATTTCAAACACTCATAACTTTCTTTATATTGGTCCGATTTGTTTCAAACTATTCTGTTTCTCTGGTTTTTATGCTTTCATTCAAATGAACTTATTAGAAGGGTTTTTTTAAAGTTTAATTATAAGGTTGGCTCCACATCTCTGAATTGATGATGTCTATGTGATGTAGTGCGTGAACTTTCCCATTTGTCCAATCACAAAAACTAAAATTTCAACTTTTCATAAATGTATGACTCATGGTCTGTTCTTTTTAGAGGACCTGTAATAATGTACTCTCCATGATATAATTTGAGTAGTGCCCTGAGGGTGAAGGCACTTGAAAGAAAAACAGAAATAAGTGTTGTTTTGTACGCGACAAACGAGAGAGTAATCCGTCACTACATCACAATCCACTGACAAAATTGCCGATTTGAGATTCGTACAGCTGTAGTGATCTCATATTTCAAACACTCATAACTTTCTTTATATTGGTCCGATTTATTTCAAACTTTCGCCATTCTGTTTCTCTGATGTTTATGCTTTCATTCAAATGAACTTATTAGAAGGGTTGGATTGCCCTTTAAAGATAAGCGTTGGATACCACATCTCTCTATCTTTCTCATTGCATCAATTCGGTTAGTTTGCTGTACATTACAGGGCATGTCCAATCTTTTATCACGTACGTCACAAACCACATCTAAGATTTTCGTATCTACATCATGTATATAATGATTGTAATTAAGTTAATAGCCCGACTAGAGCTTTTATCAGACCAAATACGAAATAATAATTAAAAAATTAATGTCAATATAATTATGTTCTGGGCCCCGTTTTTTAAAGAGTTGCGATTGATCCAAATCAATCGCAAGTCCTTTAATCAATCTCAAGTTTGCAGTTTCCTATCTCTTATGTGCATAGTTGCGATTTATACCAATCGTAAATAAGTTGCGATTAATCGCAACTGTTTATGCGACGGGGCCAAGAACTTTACAATACTTCGTGACATACGAGACACCAAATTCACCAATTACCTTAGACTTGACCTACAAAAGCTGCGTATTTAATCACTAATGGCATGAAAGGGGTTATGCCCCTAGACCCCTGGTTTAATCACCTAGAAGCCGCTGTCATATCCTGCTGGTAAGGTAGCGTTTATTCTCTGCGTGTTTCTATCTCATCCATTTACTGCCTCAGCTGGCGTAACGAACCTTTTCAAGTAGGATATCAACACGGACGGGCTGAATACCGATCAAGTAAAAAACGACTCCAATGCCCCGTGGCAGAAGAGGGTTGACTTACAGATATACATTAATGTTGCAAAATGAATGCACGCACCATGTTTGCTACGTGCTCCGGCCTGTTTCCTTACTCAGCAAGCAACCCTCTTTTCTTTTCTTTTTTTACAAGTAATATGTCTATGTTATAAAGCCCAGCGCGAATTGAGAATCCGACTGCTACCCGATTTTGGAGAAAAAATGCATTACCATGAGAAATGACAATTGATTAGCGAGAAATTAAAAATTGAAAATTGTCAAATGTTTCTGAATCAGGATCCATATAGTCATATGAACATTAAAATCACAAATGGTAGAGTGTGGATATCCTTGAAACGGGGTTTGATAGGCTTAAAAGAAATTAGATGACTTAAGTTCGATTACTGACATTATATTAAGTGTACACAGAAGTGAATTTCCAGTAAAATACACTGCTGTTCAAAACATAGAGCTAAGAAAAATGAGCCAATCAGCGGGTACATCATAAAAATAGATCACGTAGTCCCACATGTATAATAACTGTGTTCGTGATCTACATCGTATGTGAGTTTATTTCACTTTGCTTTCCTGACATCTTTCAATACTTTATTATTTCCTTTAACTCACACTCGGGGAGACGCGTCATCATTCTGTACGAAGTCATCATCACTGCAAATTGCTGATGATGTTTTAGGAGGAAGAGATATCTCCAAGCTGTCATTGATATGCCGTAAACATACACGCGTCGGACCAAGGTCGCTTTGGCGCTGATCCGTAAGGCATCTACCGTTGCAAAGATCACCGCGATGGATGTCTCAAGAGTAGAGCTCACTAGTGGCCAGTGTATATATCTACCTTGACATACAACTGTATCTTACTCCTTAAGAAAGAATAATAGTCAAATTTGTATAGCGCTTCATACTACGTTTCTAAGCGCTTTACATCGTGATTAATAATACCCCGGTCATTGGATTCAGTTACTAATCCGCACACGCTCCGCTCCCTGAGGAGTATTCTGTCCAGGCGCCTTATTAAAAGCGCACACGTGCAAATCCAACGGCATTAACGTTCGTATCGTAGCCTAACTATTAATATGCCGGAAACATACACGCGTAGAACCAAGGTGTTGGAATTGATCCGTAAGGCATCTACATGATCTACTGTTGCAAAGATCGTCACGATGTATATCCAAAAGAAGGGATCTCTATAGTCCCACCGCAGCTGCCTTGGCATACGAATGTATATCACTTCTTATGTAATATCAATAGTCGCATTTGTATAGCGCTCTGTACTCCTATTCTAAGCGCTTTACATTGTGATTATTAATACCCTGGGCATTGGATTCAACTGCTTATCCGCTCCCTGGGAGTATTCCTGCCAGGCGCCATTTTTAAAGTGTACACATGCCAATTCAGTCACATTTACGTTCGTATCCTACCGGGTACATGTTAAACACCTGGGTAGAGAGTGACAAATGTAGATACATGTCTTGCCAAAGGACAGTGCCGTTCCAGGACTCGTACCCACGACCTTCGCATTTTCCGTTAGAGTGTTTAAAGGGATTGGGTATCTTCGCCTCAGATTCTAAACAAAATCCTGGATTTAGCTCATGCTGCATTCATAATTATAAACCTTTAGGTCAGTCAGGAATCCCATGACTTTTAATAACCCATCGCCTGTCTGATTATCAAGATATTTATGATTGGAAATCAAAATTTCAAAAACCGTTTTCTCAACGGTTTTTATAACACTACAGTCTTTTAGGGGAAATGTGTGTGGTAAAACCGGTCACTCAAAGATTTTATACTTTTTTGAGGCACTTTATGATCATTTTGAAGCACTTTTTTTTAGGGCTTCAATATTACATCATCTCACAGACACTGATAACACGTAGGGCCATGCATCTCAGATTTAACATTGTTAAACGATGCCTTTAAACCACTCGACTACGACACCTCTACACCTATAGTCAATGTATATAAATGCTTAATATCACTGGGATACGGGCTATAGTGTCTGGCTGTGTGATTTCTCCCGCTCAGTACGACGCCACGCACTGTTGCCGATGTTCTTACTCTCGCGTGTAAACGATGTGAGTTGTTTCCATGTATAGTAAAGACACATAAAACAACGTTCTTGTGACGTTTGTGAAATATCCAGACAACGTGCAAACGTTTATAAAACTGATACAGTAAACTTTCATCGGTTGGGAATAATCATATAATGTAGTTTTTAAAGCTTCTACCAACCTTGAATTGTGTGGGCAAGCTTTCGTCCACTCCTGTGGACTTTCTCAAGCTAAGAGATCAGTCACACGTTTTCTCAGCGCTGCCTGGTGTCTTGCGATCACTGGACCAAAGATAGGTGACAATAGGTATCCAGAGTCCCTGTTTAGTGTAGGCTTAATCCTCTCAATCCATATGGACTATTTCACCTTAGTTGTCCTGTGTTGAGGGCGTGTTCAGCTAAAGCTGAATAGGATGGGTTACTCAATCTGAGGGCTCTTTTGTGTTCTTTTAATCGCTCATTAAGAGTTCTGCCAGTTTCCCCAACATAAGAATTGTTACAATCTGTGCAAGTAATCTTGTACACAATGCCTGTCTTTTCCTCTCTTGGAATTTGGTCTTTTGGATGGTCAGAACTCTTAATGAAGTTAATGAGCGATTAAAAGAACACAAAAGAGCCCTCAGATTGAGTAACCCATCCCATTCAGCTTTACATGAACACGCCCTCAACGCAGGACATAATATTGGATGGGATGATGCCCTCATTATTGACTTTGAAAGCAACTTCTGGTCAAGAAAGGTAAAAGAGTCCACATGGATTAAGCCTACACTAAACAGGGACTCTGGATACCTGTTGTCACCTATCTTTGGTCCAGTGATCGCAAGACACCAGGCAGCGCTGAGAAAACGTGTGACTGATCAGTTTATAAAACTGTTTACGTCACGAGAACGTCTTGTGCTTCCTGGTGTAAAACTAAAGTCATTAAAGCCAAAAACCACCAACATCAACAACAACAACAACAACGACCAACAACAACGGCATACCAACAAGAACACCACCATTAGCTCAGCACAGCATGACGGTGCACTGTGCAACATAAATCCGTACAAGTCTAATCATACAGTGCAGCTAAATCTCAACTTTACAAAAGAGGCGAAAATTTGACTGGCCTTTTCTCAGACTTTCCTCTCGTTTATTATTTATTTATTTAAAACGGTTTATCGATTTTAAAAAAATCTTTCGCGGCCAGATCTTACAGTCATTTGACATTATGACGTATGAAGGCCCTACCTTTCGAGTGAACAAGTGTAGGGCTAGTCGACAGGATTGGTAGAGGCCAAAGATAAATCTTGTCACTGACAAGTTTCTCTCAGCGCTTACAATATGAAAGACACACTCAATCCTCTTTCATTCAATCAAAGTCTGTCTTCTTCTACCCTTTCTGCCGTTTTCCCTCTTTCCCTGTTTGTCACTCTTTCACCCTTAATTTCATCATCTATCATCCTCATCTTGTCATCCTGCTACTGTTCTTATTTGTTTTGTTTTTCGTTTTTTGTGTCCGTCATGTTTCTTTGACTCCGTAATCTTTCAGAATTCAGTTATGACTATATAAAGTTGAAATCATTCTTGTGCGAACCTACACTCAACAAGCAATGCTTCCAAGTAGGTTCGTTTTTCATTTCCTGTAACTAAATAATTCGCATTACAAGACTATAAACAAAAACAATGTCAAAGATAGTTCTATGTTAATTTTCTGTAATATCAATACGTTTATTATTGTGATTATCTTGTTATTGTTTATATTATGTGGAAAATGAAATAAATTCGCTCTGTATAGAGCGACTACTACTACCATACTATAGTAAATAATAATTATTTTGGTTTCATTCACCCAATGTAGCCACATGCGCATAACTGTTCTTTCAGCGGGCCCTGCAATCATTACAACCCCGTTGCATTGTCAGATACCCATTTCATACACCTGGGTCGAGAGGGACAATGTGAGCAAAACACCTTGTGACTTGTCCAAGGATGAAAGCGACGAGCAAGAATAATAACCGGGACCTCTCGTATGAGCGTCAGTTCACTCCCACATCAACCGTGCGCATCAATTATGTTCCACTCTTTCATCTACCCTGTTTCATAAGTAATATTGTGGCTATTATGATTGTGCATACTTTGCAATGACCTTCAGGTGTCATAGATGATACACATTACAATCATCCCAGATCTAACTAACATTAGTGTCCTTGATAATTGCATGTCCTTTCATCTAACCCTCGGGATGTCCATACTGTCATTATAACCACACCGGTTTGATGAGGAAATTATTAAAGTTCATGTATTGCCATCTAAACACGCTGTTTTATGAAGCACGACGTTTATCGTGTCCATAATGATGTCAGAAATACCTATTGCGTGACAGTATGGTTAGAATCGATGGAAAATATGGTATGGACATGGTCATCACTTCAATATCGGTAGCATTCAGTGCAGCAAGGCAATCAAGGAATTAATCTCATCCAAGACCATCTGCCGGGCTTTGACATCGGCCCTACTCACACTCGACAAAATGGTCCCGCCTAGAAGAATGCTTCACTGCTTCAGTGGGGGAAACGTTCACACCAAGTCCTTCACACCAAGCACAGCAAACTCGCTTGAGATGGCGCAGTGCCCAGTGACGACCGTTGCATATGAGGCGCCATTTTGTATGCGTTAGGGACTAGTGGGTCTGCGAGACACCATGCCAGAGTCACATCGTTCAAAAAGTTATGAACACGAAATGCTAAGAGTCACCATGCCACCATGCCAGAGTCACATCGTTCAAAAAGTTATGAACACGAAATGCTAACTGGGGCTGTTTCATAAAGGTGTTTCATAAAGCTGTTCGTAAAGTTACGCATGACTTTACGAATGACTTAAATATGAAAAGCCAAATGGGATGCTCAATCATTTTTAACTGCATCAACTAAAGTTGAACTGTGCAGATGTAGATTAACATTCTTATTATAACAAACATTTTTAATGCAAAGTATATTTTCGCCATAATTTAATTGAGGTTAATGGAAATATAGTCACATTTTGTTAAAACATCAGGAAAAACCGGCATAACTTTCCTGGCGCAGTATCCACGCTCGTGATATAAAGAGCACTCTTATTTCGCGAAGAGACTGAAGTCCTGAACTCTCCTATTCCAATTTCAGATATTAGCAATGTCTTGCTTCTAATTATATTCTTTAATTTCATTATGTATGAAAAATAATATCAAATCAATTCCTATTGTCCTGTAGTTCAATGTCCTATGAGGTTTATTCGAATGCCAGAGAATATTTCTGCAATTTCTGCTGTTGGTTTATTATTGAGAAGGAGTTCGACGGAACCACATTATAAGAACTTTCGAATTTCCCCATTCTCCATCACCTTTCTCTCGCAATATCATCGTGAAACCATTTATTAGACTAACAGCATCGAAATACTGTTGATTTTTTCAGGGCATAAGGGGGTGGTCCTTCCGTTTCCACCATGTTTCCAATCTGTGACTGCATTACGCTTTTCCCTTTGCCTCCATTAAGTTTTCTACTTTTTGCATAACAATCCAAAATATTTTCAAATTTCTGTTTCTCGATAATCAAGCTAAAGCTAACAGTGACCAATATATCCTTACCTGTCTCCTATGAAATTGAACCATTTAAGAAATATCCAGTGACCTACATTTTACGTGTAATCTCAAGTGCTTGCTCTATATCATATCGATGCGGATACGGATCGATTCGACGATATCGATACTACAGCTTAACGGACGGGCATCGTCTGCATGGAAAAGGAGAGTGGAGAGGGCGGGAAAACAAAAACACCGTCCTTGCCTTTCATCACGTAGATAAGACGTGCACATGTATGTAAACATCATAGCATTTCAACCGGATTATGGAGTAATCTGTGCCAGCGGAGAAATATCGAAACAGGTGAAGAGAGATACTTATCTCCCGGACTTTTTGAAGAGCACGGCTTTAGGATTCCTTGGTGATGTACATAGAGAACAACCGCTCATGCGACATGTTTACGATCTCATATCCCACGATCCCTTTTTATCCGGCCATAAAGATGTGCAAACATTTCAAAATGGTCGCACTTCGTGAAATGGATAGCCAATTCGAAATGGAGGGCAGTAAAATCGTCATAAAAAATTCCCATTAAATTGCAAATTCTTCATTCGTAGAAATAATTTCCCTTCTCTTCACCATTATCAGGAAATGATAACAAGAATACAGGATCATGTGATTTATGTCCAATAATCAATCTCGATTAAGTACTTAGAGTGATTTTGAAACAAGAACGTCTCACGATGTGATAAGGCTGCTAGAATTATCCTACGCCTACTTCTCGTTTCGCATTCTTATCAATGGCCATTCAAGACTTTCTCATCCCTTTTGTTTCTGTAGTGTTGTTGCTGTCGTTGTTGATGTGGGTTTGTTTTTAGTTGCTGGCACAACACAGCAACAACAGCCGCAACAGCATAAAAAAATGTGACTGATATTGCAGAGACACAATGACACAAGTCTGAAAATCAACTTTGAAAAAAAAAATATAAAGAAAAATACATGACACATTCTATTATGTTTTTGTCCTCCTTTCAATTATTCTGTCTCGAGGAGAGCAATTAAATAGAGAGAAAATAGCAAAACAGAATGATGAATACCGACCACACCTTTACCAACTGGAGTCAATTCCATTGCCAATGACTACATAATTACAACAAGTTTCAAACGGAAAAATCAGTTCAATCTGTATTGAATAGTTGCTTAGTAACAAGAGTGATTGATGCCCTTAACAGGCAACACATTATTAGGAAAGAATGGGCGATCAAATCTCGCTCGCCATCTCTCTCCTCTCAAGTAATTAAACATAAATGTTGACTTCACATAATTATTATTCTCCCGAGCGTTTAAAATGCAAATTGACTTCATGAAGATGAGAGTGCTGGAATTCCTTTACATGTGACACGTGATTCGGCCTTCGATGTAGGAAAGAGTTAAATGAATGAACATGAAAGAAATGGACAAATGGCAGACTCAAATGTGCTTTGAAAGGGGTCAAATGTAACGTGAACATGTTGCGAGTGTTTGAAAAAAAAGAAAAATGACTCGCCAGTCAAATCCATGGCTTGGTCTCAGTCGAGTGAAAAAGTAGGAAAAACTTGCGATTTCAATAGACTGAGCTAAAACCGAAGTCGTGTTTAGAATTCAAAATTTCATTAAATCTTTCAGTAAGAGGGATAAGGGATGGTTTGGTAAAGATAGGTGGATGGGGGCACGTCTCCCCGCAAACCGATCCTAAAAAGGCATACTTTATGTACACAAAGAATGTGTATTCCCCAACCCATAAAAAGTGTTCTCGCGTCCAAAAAGGCACCTGAAAACGTGATAACTTTTTTTTTCTTCTGTCCTTGTCCAGTCCACGGACTTGTCTCCTCCCTTCCTCGCCTGCAATAGAATCCAGGATCCATCCCCTTCTAAAACATGGGGAAATCAGTGCAGACTGCGAATGTACCCCCCCCCCACCCCTCACCCCTGTGTGTCATCGTGTCTCTGCGAGTTCCTTATTGAACTGACACTCGTGCCCCCATGATGAAGTTCCATGAAAGAAAACAATGTTCTTGTGCTTTCTATAATTACAATCAAGCAAGATTGCCCAAACAAGAATGACTTGACGTTTCGACGGTAAGCATTCCATCATGTTCCGAGGAGGAAATTAAAGGCAATTCTGAATTCTAGTCACGAGGAACAAAAAAAGTGTGTGCTCCCAAGACGCATAATAAATGTGTATCTAACGTTGATTACTACAACAACGGATATCTATCTAACGAATCTAATAGATTTAATAAGCTAGAACATTTATTAACCAAAGAAACATGTGGATATTGATTCTAACGAGGCCACCACAAAATACAAGGTCCCATACGTACATATTTGTGTTGGTGTTTTACAGCTTGTACGGCTGACACCATGGACCTAGGTCCATGCTGACACGAAGTATTTGAAAGTTAATTACATTTTGCTGATCCTAACAATCCAATATACGCAACGCTATTAAGATTATCCTTTATTATACAATAAACAGAGAGTTAGCATAACCTTTGGTCATTAATATCAACATGTTTCTACATCAACATTTATGACCATGTTTGTCCAGGACTCGCCTTTAAAGAAGTATGGAGACGTCTTTCGTTGGGGTCCTAAGCGCTTGGGGCTATTGCGAGATTTTGAGGCGCTTTCACTAAGGACAGGGTTGATAACCATGTGTGCGGGAGTAAATTGAGACAGGAGGGAGATTTGGAGGGGCCACAGCGAGAGAGAGAGAGAGAGAGAGAGAGAGAAGAGAGAGAGAGAGAAGAGAAAGAGAGGGAGATCTAAATAAGATGTGGACGTAGAGATTGTTAAGGGGATGGGGTTTGTAGGGAAAAGAGTGGAAATACTGAATAACCGACACGAAAGCAGGTAGGGGTATAACGGAAAACTGAGAGGACAAAGGGGAAATGTATGGAAAAGAGAAAAAAAGGGGAAGGGGAGATGCGGTAGAACGCGGGGGGGGGGGGGGGGCGGCGGGAGGAAACAAGAAAGTGGCTAGAAAATGGGGCCTGACGTAAAAAGTTCTAAAAGGGGAAGATATTTCAATAAAAAGGAGTAGAAGGGAGAGAATGGATGAGACAATAATTGAGAATGAAATTCAGCATGTTCAGGGGAAAAGACGAAAATACGGAGAAAGTGTGGATGCTTCTAAGAGGATATAGGAAAGGAGAAAACAATATAATAAATTGAGCTCCTGGTCAATCAAGTACAACAACCAGAGAAAAACTCTGATACCTCGTGTACCTCTGCAGGCAAGTCTGGACAGAAATGGTGGTCTGTAGGAGCGTTGAAGACGCCACCAAAATCGTGCGACAGAATATCTTAATCACTTGGAACATAGTGACATCCAAGAAAGAAAAAATACATAGTTCTAAGAGCCTCTCAAAGTCCATCGACATCGGAGAACGTGGATGGCTTACCGCATCTTTCTTTTCCTCATCGGAGATGGGATTTCGGGAGATGGGCGGTTAGAAATGGAGGGGAGGCATACATCGTTGCGGGGACCACTTGATGCCATGTGTGTGTCTTGGATAGATAATGTGGTCTTGCCACCCGTGCTCTTGAATAACTATTACCAGATTGTGGGCTCCGGGAACTTCTAATAAAGGACAATGACAAACATTAAAGAATAATGACAAAAATTAAAGACTGTATAAAGTGTCATTAAACCCCCCTGAAATGATTTTTAGAATCTTAATTTATAGACAGCAAAGCATAGTTTATTGCCAGAGAAATATTACGAATGAGAAGTAAAATTTTACATCTGGGGCAGAATCTAAATGTTTTGTCTGTCTTGACATAGGCCTACATTAATTCTTAAAGCACCACTGCAATACTTATTGCTACTTGCGCTCTCTATATAGCAAACAATGCCTAATCGGTGACCGCTGGTCCCCCATGATCCCCTTTTTCTTATGCTAATTGAGAGCCGATTTGATGAGATAACCACCTGTCAGTAACCACGCTGGGTGGTCTAATCCCTCCTGGCCAAACTAGTGCAGACGGGCTTTAAATGACCCATACATCCATACATAAATACAGATGCCAGTCATACCAACTAATCGCATTTTGGTGATAACCAAGAGCCGGTCAGCATTACAAAGTGGCTTCATTTTCATTTCCTCATTCTTTTGTAATACTTGCTATGCTTTTTCATAACCTTGATAACAAGACTCGCGATATCTTATACAGGGCGATATTTTATACAGGCCTATGTGAAATCAAATCTGCGTCAATTCTAAATCTCATTTGAATTCCTTCTGGGCTTTCTTTTCTCCATTCAAATATTCATTAAAAATGAGACTACAGCTAACAGAAAGCCTCCAAACATCCTATAAAATATCATAAACATGAAGTAATATTGAATTTGTAAATGGCATTTCTCACGACTAACCCAACAGGTTACAAAGGTGTTTAATAAAAAAAGTTAGCTCCAAAAACACTTTCAACCATTTTTAGTTTAGTGTCGAGTCCTGTGGATTACAACAAAAAGGATTGTCGATCTGAAACGCATCAATCATAACGTTTATTGTGCTGGTAAAAATGGCTCATGCGCAGTCAAAGATATGAGATGTTAGCAGACATAGTTTTACCTGTATCATGTCTGTAGCTACAGTTAATGAATAAATATGATATCTTTAAGTTTAATGGAGAAAAGGGGGGGGGAATGACATCTGCCCTAAGACAAACTGTTAATTTGATCAATCTATCGAAAAAGTGGTGTTTTACCAATTTTTCCCTCTTATTGTATATTGTATGTCACCCTCGTCATTCAAGGCTCTTATTTTTTCATCATCCCCCTTTTTCGACCCCCTCTCTCTCTCTCTCTCTCTCTCTCCCTCCCTTTCTCTATCGTTCCCTGTGCTTTGTCCCATAGGTGATTTAAGCTTCATGCTCTAACATCCACGTCTTCCTCCTCTTTCTTGCACTTTCTATTACCTCTTGGAAAAGTGACTGTATAACCACTTTGATTTGACCATCTGAATGACTAGTCTCTTTCAATATCATTTTCATACCCCCGCCCCCTCCAAAAAAAAAATATCTCTCTATCTCTATCTTTCTCTCTACCCCTTCACCTATCTCTGATGTGGTTTTAAAAAATCCTTGATCTCACAATAATTCTCTTATAAACAGAAGGTTCAGTGATTTTAAAAACTAACTTTATTGTCATTATTGCAAAGATGAAACTTTGATTGGACGAGGTTATCAAAATTCAATTGGAAACATTCAAAGTAATGATTATTATCAATTACAAAACGCTTAAATACAGCCCCGGCATAGCACCTGACGAGCTCTCCGAACGCAGCTGAGATGTGTGACGTCACATGTTGAACATGATTTGCACAAGCAGACGATGTCCTATGACATCTCACACATTTTCAGTGCCTGTTTTGTCATCTTCTCTTCAGTTATTTATCTTACTTCACTACCGTCAGGCTAAATGTTTAATCTATTGCCTCACTCTAAACCCCGCGCATGGTATTATTTTGATGAAAAATGCAGCGATAAAAAATAAAGGAATCCGTCGCTTGTAAACAAAATAAGACGCCATTGTATTTTCAGCTGCATACACCACGGTATGTTCGGCGTTTCAAGAGGGAACAAAACGTCCATGCTATCATTCCGGGGTTTTTTAATTTGAAAGTGTGGTTTCTTTGATTGTTCATTAACCCCTATCCTGTGTATTTACAAACAAAAGAATTTAGTTATCAGAATCGGTTTCATATCCCTTTTTGAATGGTGTAAAATTCCATCACATTTATATACACTAAACTCATTATAATTTGAGAAATAATAGCATTGCAATTATGTTCATTCTTTATGGGATGTCGTCTGCTTTGGCAGGATTGGTTCATAATGTGACGTCATTAAAACATCGTTATTTTTCTGGCGAATCTCTCGTATATCCCAGATGCTATGGAGGTGGTTTTATTTGTATTGTTATAAATCACCCGATATGCAGTTGACCTAAAACTTGTACGATGGCCATCTGTTAGTTTACCAGTTTCTAGTCATACGTTATTTGCCATATTTGTGATTTTCTTTGAAAGGGCACTTTAAATCTCTCTCTCTCTCTCTCTCTCCATCTTTCTATCTCTTTCTCAGTCTGTATATATATATATATATATATATATATCTCCCTTCATTCCTCTATAAGGCCGTATACATTTGCTATCATTATTCTTCTCTTCCAATTTCATCCGCTCCATCTCTCGCTCTTATCCTCTCTCACTCGCTCTTTACATATATATGTGGTGGTATATAAAACAACTTTGCTTTTACCATCCTTCTCCTATTCCACCCCCCCCCCCTCTCTCTCTCTCTCCCTCTCACTTTCCCTTTATCTCTCTCTGTGGTGGTAAAAAAAAGACGTTTTTGCTTTCACCATCTTTCTCTTCCAATTCCATCCCTCCCGTTTCCCCCGACGATGACAGAGGATGACATCCCTCTTCCTTCCTTCAAGTTTGACCTTTTCATCCCGCGACTTTCCCAATCACATTATGCGCCGCCTTTATTCAATGAAAGACCCCTAGAAAATGCGCATGGCCTGTCGCGGCCCATTAACTACCCGTCTAAAGACAAACAACTGCGAAAATAGAATATAAACACGAAAAAGACAACAACGAGAGAATAGAAACCCCAAGGGTTAAATCTCAGGATCTGCGCAGCTCACGGACACGAAGGAGCCTTTACGTCCCTAATTTATTCATAAGGATACATTAGCTTCCGTGCTCCAGATACATGTACGCTGATTGCGTATACAACGCGAGCAGGAAATATAATCGTGATCATCATGACTCAAATGACATTACGAGTTTCTAATGATGGACGCCAAAAAAAAAATGCGGGATTACAGCCATCTGATGTGACAAAGTCAATGAATATTGTAACAGTTGAAAAGATAAAACCCTATGATTACATGTATATAGAATTTGGCAATTACTTTGTGTCTATGATTTCAATCTTCAATCATATTATTGTGTAGGCCAACAGGGACAATGTGAAAAGTACTTTTGTAACTGACAATGCTAGCCTGTAAAAAATAATTACAAATAGCCTACATGAATAAATGAATGAATAAATAAATAAATAAATACATGAATAAATATGAAGAGAAAAATATTATTAGTTTAAGTTCGCATGTTATTGATTCGCAGGTGTGCAGAGGAATCGTGATCCAATTTTTTTTTCTCGGGTTGGCATATCTCATCCATCGTTAACAAATATTTCCACGAAATCGAATTTAAATTAAATAACAAGAATTCTCGACGAAAATCAGTTCCAATTGACATCTAAAATTGCGAGATTTCGATTTCTTGAAATGTACGTGTACAACGGGAAAAAGTATTTTATGATGTTGTCATTTTCTTTGGTTTATTAGTAGTGAAATATATGAAAATGGTCTTTGCCATACCATACCTTGTCTTTACGTGTCATTAATAACTTCCAAGCTTATGTATATATATATATATATATATATGTGTGTGTTTTCGATGTTCATTACCCCCCCCACAAAAAAAAAACAAACAAACAAAAACAAGGCTTGACTTTTCTTCTATTGTGACCTTGGAATTTGGGATTGAACTGTTTTACAGAATTCATAAGAAAATCAGTAGCAGCCTCATTAAAGTCAATGACATTACTACATTGCGTCTCTAAAAATAAATTTACAATTGGAAAAAAAAGTCTTGCAAATAGTTTTTATTCTAAAATAGTGTCAGGAAATTTTGGGGTAGATATATTTTTGAAATAACAGATACTTCTTTGAAATTACATATTTTCTCTATAGCATTGGTTCTGTTTTTTATTTCCTTTTTTGTATTCCTATTGGCCTAGGAATGCATCGAAGGAAAACAAATCCAAGGTTGGGCCCTAGGCCTACACAGCATACCTCACTGATTGCACTTGAGCTTCGCGTTTAAATTAGTAATAAACCTACTTTCCAAGTTCGTTTTCCTCGTTATTGGCAAAACGATATACCCCTGATCGCTTTTATCTGAGGGGACGCACTTGAAGGTTTTCCTCTGAGTCAAATTAGAAAAGGCATGCTTTTTCTCCGAGTTGGGAGTTTTTCATGATGCAGAATTGATGATTTTCTTGTGGAGCGTGTGTGTATAATTATAGAAGTGCATATCAAATGGACAATGGCAACGCAAATACTGTATCATACTGTATTGCGTACGAATATACATGATTACGGAGAAATAGAATTGTACAATTAAAACTGAAAATCTCCATACGTCTGTGTCGACTATAACGATGCTCTCTCTCTCTCTCTCTCTCTACTTTTGACGGTATGAAAATCAATTTCCCTTATACTAGAATTCAGTTTTCTGTTCTAACCCGAACGCACCCAGAGCTTTCGCCAACGAAGTCCAGACTCAGTTGTCGACCTGCAGTAATGGATAACCGTCATGATGGCGATCACTTATCTCACCTAAATATTTCATGGAGAAATATCCTCACAATTTCTAGAATAGATCGCCTCAGGTTAAACTCTCTCCGCCAAAAAAGTGGGGTAATCTTTGACAGTAGACCTTAATATCGCCCAGATACGAAATCCTGAGCAACAATCTTCTAGAATTGATGTTCCGACGTTCACTCAAGATAGCGGCGCGCATAGGGTAAGGCTTAATTTGCATACGTGCAGACAACACTAGCAACACGAGCATAATGCCTCCATTCAGACGTGCATGTAGCTGTTGTTCATGCAATCACGCTTGCCCGTTGTTTCATCTTCTCTTTACATGGCGATTACAAGATGATTTCCGTTGCATGACAAAGTATTCTGTTCCTGTAATTTTCAGTCGCTCTCTCTCTTTCTCTCTCACTCCCTTCCTTTCTCTCTCTCTCTATCTCTCCCTTGATGAATCTTGGTCGAGTCGCTCTGCTGGTCGATTGTACTGCATGGCGCCAAATGTCCTACCCATTTCCTCGTCACTCGACTCAAATTTCAAGTTTCTTTTCCCACTGCTCTCCCCCCTCTCTCTCTTTATCTCTCTGTTTGTCTCTCTGTATGTCTGTCTCTGTCTCTGTATCTCTCTATTAATCTATCTATCTCGTTCTGTCTGCTTGTGTCTCTTATCTCTTATCACCCACCGTTTCTTGCTGCAAAAGCCTCGTCATGTCAACATGTTGCATGCGAACACATTTCAATACATTCAGAATACTAGTAAGTTGCCATGTAACGGCGTATAGTGATGTCATATAAGTATGAGTGACTCCGTGTCTCCCCCTCATCCCCCACCCTCCCCATCTCTCTTTCTCTCCAACTGCAGTGCCTTACTTATAGAGGGTAACGTTTTCAAGGGGATGATCAGGGATACTAAGATACCGTACCATCCGAATTAATTATCTTTCTTTTTAAAAAGGCCCGTCTGGAGTGAACATACCGAGAAGGGGAAAAGGGAGAGCGTAAAGTGTGATGAACGGCCTCGAGCAAATAACCTTTAATGCGCAAATTCTATCCTCGTCATTGTTTTGTTTAATGCACCGTTCAAGAAGACCTAATCATAGAAAAATAATATCTCAAACTCACCAACAGGAAAAAGAAGGAAAATTATAAGTATGCTAGAATGAATTCCAATGCTAGTACGATATTTTCGATCAATAAAGCAAATTCCGTACGACGTTTTTTTTTCTTCATTTGATCTCTGTCTCTGTCTCTCTCTCTTTCTGATCTCTTTCGTTTCATTTTCCTCCATTTTCTTGTATTAATGGTAAATCATGCCATTGATTTTTCGGCGGAAGAAAAAAGAAAGATGAAGGCTATAGCGACACATGTATATTCGCTAGAACGAGCATATATATGTGAGACAAATATATAGATGGCTCCTTGTAAACAACGCGAACAAGGAGAAAGAGGGGGAGTGAGAGAGAGAGAGAGAGAGAGAGAGAAGGAGGGGGAGACTCGAAAGATGAATTTTCGCTAGAACAAACGCAGAAAAACAATAGATGGGCTTATAAGCATTGCATCAAGAAGCACAGAGGGAGAGGAAGAATGGATTGATAATGGGAAAGACAGATGAAGAAAGAGAAGAAAAAAAATAAGAGGCAGAAGGGAGAAAATGGAGAGGAAGAAAGAGTGAGATTAACAGGGAGGAAGATGAAGAATGAGAAGGAGCAAAAAGGTTATCGAAAGTGAGCAAGAAGAAGGGAGAGGAGATAATAATAATAATAATAATAATATTCCGCTTTTATATAGCGCTTTACAGATAGGAAGATGGAGAGGGGTATCGGCAGAGGCTTCGAACTTAAAGTAACGCAAGGAGTACGAAATGAAGGGGCTAGAGGGAGGGAGATGGTAATGGTGATGAAGAAAGAGGGAAATGGAACGGGAGATTGGAAGGGGGTAACATCAAAAGTTTTGAATTGGAAGTTGCTCGAGGAAGGAGGGGGGAGTGAGTAATACGATGGTGGAGAGGAAAAAACAGGGAGACCGAGAAGGAGAAAGAGGAAGATGAAAGATGAGAGTGGGTATTAGCAGAGTCTTTGCGCTGGAGGAGACGCAAGAAGGGAGGAAGGAACGGTACAGATTCGGGAAAGGAAGAAAGAGGAAGAAAGAGGAAGATGAAGATGAGATGGAGAAGGCGATTAAGGGTATTATCATAGTCTTTTAGCTAGTAGTGAAGTGCGGAGGTAGGGGAAAAGGGAGGGAAAGAGGGAGGGAAGGAGGGAAGGAAGGAGGGAGGGAAGGAGGTAGGGAAGGAGGGAGGGAAGGAGGGAGAAAGATGCAAGAGGGAGAGACAGAAAGAGGAAGATGAAGATGAGATGGAGAAGGGGTATTATGAGAGTCTTTGAGCTGGAAGTGATGCGGGGAGCATTGATGCAGCTGTCTTGGTGTGCGATGGTTGCGATGACTTGGTAAATACCACTGGAGGAGGGTATCGATTTTTGACAATGGACACCCCCTCCTCTCCGAGTTTCCTCTCCTCTGAGACTTAATCGTCATAAACATCTTCCTTCCAAAAACTTCACGTTCTCCCCGTGATTTCATGATTTCTTATATTTTTTTACAGTATTGCTTTATTGTTTTGCTTCTGTCTGCATAAACGTGCACTTTTTGCTAATTTTACAGTGAAGAAAAAGCTTCAAAGGTTCTAATGCATAGTATTAAGGTCAGTCAAGTTATCATGGGATACAAGATAGAATTAGGTTTCATTATATTTCATTTTATTATGTTTGATTGTGAAGTTTTAGTAGTCTCTATGTATCTCAAATGGAACCCTAATTTCATTAGCCATTTCTGCAATTTTGGGGTCTCCCATTACATTAAATTAAATTAATTTGATATATATATTTTAAATTACAGTAATTACAGGAAGTACAAGTGTATTTGAAACAAACTTAACAGTGGCCATTCATTGTCGAATGTAATTACAAACTAAAGAACTTAACGTCGTGTCTTCCCACGTGCGGTTTTTATCTTTGAATCGTCTCTAATTATTTTTCTAAATGTTTGACAGGGAAGGACATCGTGAAATTTAACATGGCTTCCTTCGCCGGCTTCGATACGGTTTTAGTTTCTCAAACCCCGGTCATACCGCCAGACTGAATAAAAGACGATCGATAGTCGACCGTCTTTGTAATTTTTCGTTCGGTCAATAATCGGGCTGATGTCGTTCTCGTGGACGTGACTGGGTGTTTTAATTCTCTAAATCTTCTTCTTCTTTTCTTCTTCTTCTTCTTCTTCTTCTTCTTCTTCTTCTTCTTCTTCTTCTTCTTCTTCTATTCCTTCTTCCTCTTCTCTTTTTTCTTCTCCTCCTCCTCCTTCTTCTTCTTCTTCTTCTTTTTCTCTTCACTCTCCTCACCCACTCTCACTTTCCCCCTCTCTCTCTCTCTCTCTCTTTCTATCTATCACGTAGACCCCAATCTCTGTTCCTCTTCAAACATAATGTGACCATACAACATCTATTGGAAATTATTCGTATTTTCTTAATGTACCTATAATGCACTTTCCATCGTTATTTCTTGTCGCAAGTACACCCATGGTCATTTGTATCTCTTATTATATCATGTAGTATCCATTGCATATATAATGTGGATTATTACTATTATTATAAGGCGTTAACAAAAAGATGTTGTATTGCCCTTTGCGACCGACCCAAAAAATCTTGAAATCTACGGTCGGCTTTTTTTTTAATAATTTTTTTAGGAAAAAAACTGTTTAATGAATAAAAAAAAATATGTATAATTTTTAAGCATACATTTTCCGACCGACCGACCCATGTTTTGGCACCTAAAGGGCAATACAATATCTTTTTTTTTTAGGCCTTAGGGTATTATTCAAGGACATCAATCTTAGGATTTAAACAATAACAATTGCTCTCATTAGTAATGAACAAAATACGTACGAATACAACAACTGGCACTGGTTTACCTTAGGTACACGTCCAAAGTAAAATGTATAAACCTAATTGTGTAATTTTAGACCCCAAAAGACACCCAAAAATACCCATTTTCAGATTTGCGCCACCGGCCAGAAAGTACTTCATCCACCACAGGCTATTGATTTAAACCCACACACTCAATATCAAATGCTAAAATGTAAAAGGCCTAAATGTACGTTTAAACAACGCAATTAGCATCATTGGACGTATAACCTTCATAACATTCTACGATGTTTATGGCTCAATGATCACTCTTGCATTGTGTATTAAAAAATAGAAACCTTGCATTTTATTCAAGGACCATTCGTTGCTTGACGTCACTCTTTGTTAGTCAGTTTTTTGCGACAATAGACGTTAAAACCACAGGACACCAGACAAACACAAAGACTTTTATTCAGTCTGGCATTTTAGTGATTCGCATAGTGTGTTTTGTTAATGTCTTTTCCTGAAAAGGAGGGCGACTTCAATTGACTCTTCGCGGTTGTTTTTATAAGCTCCCGTTTGAAAGAGGGAAAATCTTATTTGTAAAATATTCATATTAATCTATTTTTCGCCCTTCTAATGTTTAAAAATGATATTTTAACTTAAGCACGGAGCTTTCCTTCGACATGCCTTTGGCCTCTGCTGACTTCTTCTCTCTAAATTTGATCAATTTCCCTTTTTTTTCCCTTCTCACTAATGTACATAAATATTGCATAAGCGTATGTGTTTATAACTATTATTTTATATGTTTTTAATGTTCTTATCTTGCTATGAGTAGAAATTAAACTTGGACTAATTTTTAAAATATTATATTATTTTCTTGTATGCATTGGTACACTATAATTTTATGTTTTGTAAATGCAAAAGTCCACAATCATTGGGGATAGTATAGCGACTCTATTTTATTGGGGTGTGGAGCGGGGGGCGGAGGGGATACGGGCGACAATGTTTTGCCTTTTATAGATACGCCTAAGCTCTGTGAATCAGAAACAGAAATAGCAAAAATCACAATGAGTCGCCTTTTTTGTTGCAGTCTAGAATATGGTTCGTTTATATGCCATATGGAATACGATTTTGGGACTAAGAATCTTATGCTGAAATTGATCAATTTTTTATTAATGCATTCGGTTCTCTTTAGCTTTGCATGGTAATTTATCGAAACGGAAAACGACACTGTTGCCAATTATACGAGGAAAAGGTGATTCGTCCAGCCCTTTTGCTAAAATTAAAAAAAAATATGAATATATTGATGAGAGTTCATCATCGCTATCTCATAATTAAATGGCTGATACAAGTACCACAATAAAAAGTACATGAAAATTAGCTAGAACGCATAAAAACAGGATAGCGTGAGATATTCTTTCAATGTTATTTGAGTAACGACCAGGCCAGGGAATACTTCGAACGGGGGTTCGGGCCAGATTCTCGGACAAGGTAGCTAATGATTTTCCAACAAGCCCCCCCCCCAATAAAAACAAAACAAAAACAACACACACAACAACAACAAGCAAAACAAACATTTAAACATACAAACAAAAAACAATTAAAAAGGCATTAAAATATGTCGACAAGAAAATAACGAAATGTACATTTTCAAATATGCAGACAGATGTTCATATTTTTCCCCAAAACCAATGAGAAAAGAAGAAGAAATGTCATCAGTACCTTTACATTTGCCAACAGTATGAACAGTCTATATTTAAAAAAAAAATCGTATTTTCCATCAGAAAATAGTACAATTTGGAGGACACCCCCACCCCATCTGGCGATGCCCCTGGTAATGGCATACAGTCATGTATCAAATAAATGACGGATAAGTAATTACGAATTACAGTTGGTACAACAATAAAAGCAATACTTTACTAAATCGTTGGCCATGGGCATTGACAGGGTTTACCTTTAATCATGTGATTATTATGCATCACGCATAGACTCGGTAGAGCACGAGAGTGCAAAATAAACTGCATGCTAAAAACTATTCTCGTAGTAAGTACTCACAGTTTGGAAATTACACATACTACCCGCAGTGCTATAATATGCAAGGTGAACCATGCATGGAGATTTGTGCACAAGATTGTGAAGGACGATGGAGATGTTTTTTATCTAATTTCACTTGTTATAACGATGTTATGGCAATTATTTCTTCATTTCAAACGCTGAAGGGTGCTGTTACTCTTTATATCATTTATAATCACCCCTCCCGGTATATATACGTATACTTGTATAATTTGCACATAATTTCTTACAATTATCATGGTGTTCCGATGAAACATTTTAATAGTTCTGCGATTTTCATTAGAAATTCATTGCTGCATATTGATTATAGATTGTGAAAATTTCTCTTTTACATCGACATTTATGTCTTCGTACAAAAAAACATTTAAAAAATACTTTTTTTTAAATTTATAAGTTAGTTTCTCGCAAAATACTTTTTAATAAACGATAGCATCTGATGATAATTGCTATTATTCTCAATTCAAGTACATTTCAAATACCCGAATTTCATTATTCTAGATTTCCATTTTTTCTGCATACTGTCTTGTAGAGTTTATTACAAGAGGGGGAAAGGTCAACTCATAATTGCAAATTGAAATAAAACTCCGCAGAATGAATGTCAGAAGAAGACATTACGTCTGTGACCTTTCAAGTTTACGAGATGGTGATTGCATTTTCATCGCTGTATCTCGTTCTTCATCAAATGTTTCGAAAGAAAGGTCGCAGGCCCTTTCAAGGTCAAAACCGAAACAAAAACATAAAGTCTTATTACATTCTTTCAACTATTTGAAATCAATTCAAAAAACAATTCATTCAACGAAGATTTTAAAAAGTTTTGTTTTTGTTTTATGTTCAAACAAAATATTGACGGCTCTTTCAAAGTAAAAGAAAAAAAAGGTCAAAAGGAAAATGAAAAAACAAAGTGTTCTTACATGCATTCGACAAGTTGAAATGACATGAAACAATTCACTCAACGAAGATTTTAAAATGTTTCATTTTTGTTTACGTTCAAACGAAATATACAGGGCTTTTCAAAGTAATAGAAAAAAAGAGAAAAAGAGAAAGAAAAAAAAGGTAACAAATTGAATAGGCTCACTACATGTATTCGACCAATCACTTATAACTATTAACTCGACAGAGATTTAACGATGTTCTATTTTTTCATGACAAATGTTCAAATTAAACAAATATAGGTGGCTCTTTCAATGTCAAAAGATAAACAGAAATAAAAGCTCTTACTATATGTATTCGACCAAATGAAACAAGTCATAAGCGCATTTCTCATTAAAATAATAAATCAACTGATTTTTGTTTTACATCAAAATTTGTCCTAAGGAAATGTTGAAAGTTTTTCAAGGTCCAAAAGAAAGACCAAAATATATATATATATAAAGTCTTACATTGTATTTGACAAAGTCTTGTATTTGACAAACAAAATAACTAGTTACAATTCACTCCACAGAAATTGAACCATGTTTTTGTTCCTATACTGCTGTCTTTGTTGCTACTTTGGGGGGAAAAAGAGACAATATTTCATATTTCTATTATTATAGCTGCTGAACAGCGACATTGTCACTTTTCTAAATGTCACCCTTTTTTTCTCACTGGACACAATATGCAAAGGAGCGAGTGGTGGAATAGTTTCGGGAACATTTCATTTTAAATATCTTATCATTTGACACAGGGGTTGTATTTTAAATATGTTTTTTGTCATTCTTAAACTTTTCATTTAGTTTCCTCTTTGCAATCATGATGGATAATTTGAGAGTAAACACATTTTACTCGTGTCACCATTAAATGCAATGCAATCTAGATGGGTATAGATAAAGAAAAAAGGGAAATCAATGATATTCCCCCTAAAACCCTCTAAATTACATAATTATGTGATTTTTATTCATACGCTTGCACTACACGTTTCTTTTACAATCCGGAATAAAAAAAATATAAACAAATAAATAATAACATGCAGCGGCCAGAGAGTCGACAAAAATTGACTTTATGTGGGTGTCTTTTTAAAGGTCAAACATCTCCCATTGTGCATGGATAAAGCGTAGTAATGCATGGATGCAATTAAGATTTACATAAGAATTACGACGATGTTTACGAATTAAGGGGAAATCCCGATATCTCCTCATCATCTCATTCATAATTATGGCAATGCACGGTACATTTGTCGTATGCCCCCAGCTGAATGCACTTTCTAATTTTTATAAAGTCAATATTAGGATGCACCCTTGCCGGTTTAGAGATAATAAAAATGGATTAATGCATGTATAACATTTATAAATATGTCATACATAACATAGATGATGGCCTGTGTAAATGTTACCGTATACTCTAAAATATTGATTTCACTTTATCCCAGTAACCATAGGTGACGTTAGATTTAGATTTAGATTTAGATTTTGATTTTGATTTTGAGAGAGAGGGGAGAGAGAGAGAGAGAGAGGGGGGTGAGAGGGGGGATTATCATCATATTATAATTGGGCCTACATAAATAATGATCTTAAATTGATATAGTGCATACATGAACGTAATAGTGGTATCAGGTTTTTTCAAAGCTTGATGGAGACGTCCAATTAGAGGTGAAGAGGAAAGAGTGAATGAGAGAAAGGGGGTGAGAGAGAGAGAGAGAGAAATAGAGAGAGAGAGAAGGTGAGTGAGAGTGAGAGAGAGAGAGAGAGAGACGTTGATTGAGTGAGAGGGAGAGAGAAGAAAAAGAGACAGAGACACTAAAAGATATTGAACGAAAAAGCAGTGAGATGTTAACTGTTACACATTAAACTGAATCGAGTTGGCAATTAAACGTATTAATAAATCCTTAACAAATGGTGTAAAAATAAATAAATCTATTTCATCTGGATTTGTGATTACCAAATTGAAAAAAGGGCAAGAGTAAATATTTTACATAAGGATGCATTCATATGCCATCTTACTACTATAATCATAAGCCGATATGAATATTATTTCTATATTTGACGAGCTCGGTTCCAAAGGTACTACTTCCATAAATCAAAGTTCTGAGAAAAGCACGATTTTTTGATTATCATAGTTAGCAATGTCAGTTTGGAATGATACTTTGGCTGATTGTACTATTGTATGATACAAGTTTAAAACCACTCTTTAAAACAAATCTAACACTGCACAAATATTTTTCATGAAGTTTTTTAAAATAAATTTTGTGGATGTAGTACCTTTTGGAACCGAAATTGGATGTAGTACTTTTTGGAACCGAAAATCTTGAATGCTGTATGCAAGTTACAATGCATAACTTTTTTAATGCCATTTTTTTCTTTCTTTTGGAAATTCAGCTTTTTGGTAGTGTCAGTGTATGAGGCTACTGGTAATGTGTACATTAATGCAAAGAAAAATCAATTTGGATAAAAATGGATGTATTACCTTTTGGAACAGAGCTCTTCATTTGTGAAAGTGTCGGAAAGGAAAGTTTTGTATCAATTTTATGAACAGCGATAGTCTAATTAATATTCACTAATCTGGCTCCAGGCGAAAGCACTCAACACCTTCGATATAAATTATGATTGCATATAACACGTGAATGATTGCAAGGATTGAAGAAGAAGAAGAAAAAAAGGCAAAATAGAACGCTCCGTTTTGTGAGATTTCGAGAAAGCTTTTTGGCATTGCTGAATTTGATTTTTTTCTTTCTCATATACAAATTATATAAATAATGTTATCGGACGCGGGTTTAATAGTTTCGTACGTGGGAGATCTCAAGCAAATATGTGTCATCTAAGTGTTGATCTTGAAACGTGCATTCTTTCTCACGCTCTGGTAAAATCAATAGCTAATCAATGGGATCCCATCAATTTAATTGCTCAATTTGCGATCATCTGCAAACACTTAAATGCAATTCATTTGTGGTAGATGCAATGTTAGCTAATTGTATAAGCCTTATATTAATGCTTTGAGGTAATTGTCTTACAGTAGATAGACAACCTCGATTTAGAGTGCTGTTCTGCATCGACATTGAATTCATTTTGAATGCAGCACATTAGTGGATGAAGAAACGGGTCGTTCGTTGAACGTTGAATAATTCTAAACTACATAATATTATACAGATGCATGTACTTAAATATGTCCATGAATATACGAGGTTCAGTACGCCTGTTGCTAGGAAAGGAATAAATGTACCTCGATGCAAAGTGCAGTACATAATGATGGAACCTCTGATAAATACTGAAAGCTCAATGACACAAATTCTCCGCCAGGCGAAATGCAAATAAATTGTTGTTGCTACTAGTACATCTCATATCTTATTCTTATCTCTAGCTCTCCCTCTCTGCCATTCCCTCACTCTCTCATTCTCTCTCTCTCTCTCTCTCTCTCTCAATTTCCTTCAAACTTTCTTTTTCTTCTTCTTTCTCTCTCTTTTTCTCTTCGCCTTTTCTTTCATTTTAGATGTAATAATCATGTTCTCTCTCTCTCTCTCTCTCTCTCTCTCTCTATCTCTATCTCTCTCCATCACTCGTATAACATCTGATATACAAAGAAGCGGGTGGCATGTCATTTGTAATTCTATCTTTTATGACAAATAGCAACTATCATTACGTTGACACAACCCGAATGCAGCCAATTACATCACGTTTTGATAAATGAGTACACAAGTCCATCATCATCTGGATACAGTATACGCAAAAATGAATTACTGGGATTAAGGAGATGTGACGTACAATTCAATGGCATATTATAATGACGAAACATAAGCCTATAAAATGCATTTCACGTGAGAAGTAAAGCTCAACAATGTCACAGCTGCAAGACATTGGATACTTGAGAATTTGTGAATGTTTTACATCCAATATCGTAATGCAGTATTTCAGAAGGGTAATAATATTGGACAGCATTATCAATATTGAACCTCCTCCCCCTCTCTCTCTCTCCTCTTAAAATAGATTTCTCTCTCTCTCTCTCCCTCCCCCTCTCTCTTTCCTTTCTTGTTTTTTTTTTTTATCTCTCTCAAGTTTTCCACAACAATATTTATCTGTCTTGTTCTTCGACATTTTCTACTGCCTATATAAATCTGTCTCTTTTCTTTAAAATCCATTATGGTTGTGCATCTACACAATGCCCCTTTCTCTCACTCTCTATCTGTAGCCAGTACGAGTATGAGCATATGTATACTATACACCGATATGTACATTTTACCCCCCTCCCCTCCCTCTCTCTCTCTCTCTCTCTCTTTCTTTCTTTCTCTCTATCCCCTGTTCCTTCCTCTCCTCCTCCCCATCATTGCGTTTTATATTCACATGATTAATATCGCTGAATGCATTTGCATAACTATGCATTCATTGTGCGTGCCATATTCATTACTGTAATTGAAAAGAAGAGAAAACATTCATCATTATGGCAGTTGCATCTCGTATGCAAGCAATACACGTAGATTCAACATCGTATAGCTAAAGCAGCTGTTTACCAAGTATTTATTTTAAGTAAAGTGCAAAGTGTAAACATACACCAATATCCGTGAAACGGAGACGAATATTTTGGCATTTCTAAAACAGAAGATTGACAATAATAAAAAATGTGCAGGCATATTAAGTACTGATAAATCACCATCTATCACCATACGTACTATGGTCAGTGGATTATGTTGACGATCATGTATAGTCATATAATGAGGTGTCTACGGGAAAAACGAAATCATGATATGTGAATAAAGATGGCCTCACTTTCTCCTTATTCATGAAAAAAATCGAGACCGATAAACTGAAACGTGTTTTAAAAGAGCCGTTTTAATTAAGAAGAAAACATATTGGGTTTCAACCTCGTCATATTGTAATACGTGTATTATTGCTTTCCATACAGATTGATATAGTCACCTGACAGATTTTCATTGGTTATAACGCTACACATTAACAAGAAGTCCCGTATAACATATAGGGTGGAGAGATAACTACCATGGCTGTTTGAAAGCCGAACAAACCTGAGGGAGAAGCTTTGTATACTTACAAAGGAAGAGGCCTTAGTTGAGTATGATCCCTTTACAAAGACAGTCCTGATAAACCATTCCACTATGTTATCCAATGCAGCTCAAGCGAGTATGCACGGTCAGAAAAACACACACAGTGAGACATACGCCCAACAAGTTGTCGCCAAAAATGACAAACCGGTCACGAATGCAATTCCAATCCTGTTGTCGGGATAATCCTAGCAAATCTCCCAATATCGAGGCAAATTTACCTTCACTCGCGCTCATCCCACCGAGTCACGGTGATCTAATGCTCTCTCTTCCGTACCGACACGGAGAGCGCTACACATCGCACGGGATCCTTGCGCATATCTCATTTAGTACGATTCCCACAGCGCGCCGGCTGACACGATCGGAGAAGGTTGAGACGGCGCTCCGTACTGGCCCTTCAGCATTTAAAGAAGGAGAAGGAGAGAGAAATAGAGAAGGAGAGAAAGGGAAAGAAACGTAATAGCGAGACGGGCATGGAAAAGGAAATTTGTGAGAAGAGAAAGAGAGAGATTGCGGCTAAAATTAAACACTCCTTGCCGAGCACCGGACTCGAGAATTTTAAATGTATATGGGATCCTGAATGAGAGGTGAATATTGAGAAGAAAGGAGAGCCGTTAAGGTATGATGAGGAACTGCGGAAGCATAAATGGGACCACGAATAAGTGGAGAGGGTACTTAGTCGGGAGAAGATCTTCTTTTTTTAAGCTTAAAATCCAACTGTCTCAAATGACATTGTCTGTATATGCACAAAAAAGGCGGCAAAACCGAGTGGCACAAATCTCGAAACATCACGCACGCCCCATGACACCTTACGCGCTCGTAGGAAAAATAATTCTCATCGTGATTACACGAGGATTTCAGGGTTTACAAAAATACTTGATATCTATTTAAAGAAATAGCACCGATTTGGAGGAAAAAAATGGACATCTCACATCTGATTTGATATGTTGGTTAATCTGTTAATGACAGGATTATCGTACGGTATTTCGAGTGTCGATATTGAGTTTTTATATCCCATGTTTACTGACTGTAAACTTGCCAACTTTTCAAATGGTATTTTGAGGCAATAGTTCCTTGGCCATTTTTTGACAGTTATGCTTATTGCATTGAAATAGAGATTGAAACCCAAAGTGATAAATAATAGCTTCAGCAGTTTTCAAAGGAAATAATGTATTCATCAAATTCATCAAATTCAACAAATTCAGGTATAATGTACCTATGTCAACAATGCATTTTTAATGAAAGGTTTTCAATTCATACAAAATGAAGAAAGTGTAAGTTACTCAATTTAACAAATTAGTTTTTTTTCTTCGTCCTTTTCAGCCATCTTTCTCCATTAATCATGCTAATAACTCACACAGGGGCATCACTACAGCATTTTTTAATGTGTGTGTGTGTGTGTTTTTTTTTTAGGGGGAGTGTGGGACATTCGCCGGCTTTGCCTCTATAGGTATTCAAATTATTAAAAAAAACAGAGACAGACAGACAGACAGAGAGGGGGAGGGAAGGAAGATATTTTGTTTAGAGGAGAGATAGACACACACAGAGAAGAGAGGGAGAGAGAGAGAGAGAGAGAGAGAGGGGGGGGGGTAATGGCGAAAGAGCGGAGAGTGGGAATGGTGGAAACGGCAAGATAGGGCGAGATCGGAGCACTGAACGAGATGAATAATGCATTCCAAAGGCAGAGAAATCGAAAATCGTAAACAGCGCCAAGCACTCTGGGTCCGACTCTAATAATATCACCAGTTGCTGAGCCGGCTCGCCAGAGGTGCAATTTTGTGGTGACGAATCATGGGCATGCATGGGGCAGTGGCCTAAGGAACGTGGGTGGAACGGCGTGTAGAAATGTAATTCTGGTTCGTTGTTGTTGTTATTGTGTTTTTGTTGTTTTTTTGCTGTTGCTTCTCTTTATTGTACGTGACATAAAGAGCTAAAGAAAAAGAAAGGGAGAGAGACATAGAGAGCGGGGGAAGGGGAGATGTACAGGATAAATGCCAATAGAAAGGGTTAGAGAGAGACAGAGAGAGAGAGAGACAGAGACAGAGTGAGGGAAAGAGAGAGCGGGAGAGAGAGAGAGAGAGAAAGAGAAAAAGATAGAGAAAGGGAGAAAGAGTGCAGTTTTCATAACAATAACATTCCCATCAGAGTTAAATAATAAATAACAATGTGAAGTAGTTCTATTGAACTAGTTTCCAAATTCACCTCAAAGTCCGGACGTCCTGTACTGACTACTGAATATCATTTAGGCCCTCTCTTATATTTCTGTTCTCAGAAGAGAAATTGGAAAGGTGGCAATCCTAAGAAAAAGTGTATTACCCGTTGTGAAAAATAGTATTCCGTATACATGTATTTCTATTCTATTTCACCCTTATAACTGCTACCGGAAATAAAATTATATCTCAGGGTAAAAAAATAGTTTCATAATCACGAATCAGCTCAACTGAAACATGTGGAAACCGATGCAAATGGTTTAAATCATTCAAACAAATAGTTGTAGAGTTATCTTCTTGAGAATTCACATTGATTTCTAACTCTGTCCATTTACAACAATGTCAAAAAAAGTGTTGGATCATTAGATAAAAAAAGGATATTCAAACAAATTCCAAGAATATCATCATCAGGAAATGAATATTGATTATTTGAGCATCTTTTACAGTAACTACTCTACGACAAGCTAAGCCATGTACTAGAGAACATGTAGGCTCTAAACTTGTGTAACTTTTTGTCCTCTCTACTGCACCTGTTCAAGCTTTATAGATCCGGTGGCGATTCCAGGGGCCCAAGGGCCACGCCCCCCTCCTCCGCTCCGGCGATAAATACCATACACTTAATACACACGTGTGCGACATTGTAACCCAAAGAAAGAGGAGAAAATAGATCCCTACATGGTCCTAACAAAGTTGCGTTCCCCCTCCCATATTTGAGTATTTTTTGTTTGCTTTTGACGGACACATACATTTGATCCACCCTACCCCCCCCCCCTAGTTTTGGTGGAAGAATCCTGAATCCGCCATTAAGATCAATTGTTGGCAAAAAGCAACGCAAATTGTACTGTTGTTAGAACATTTAGAAGCCATATTTTTTTTCTCGTGGTAAAAGTGCGGGTCAATTAGAGATCCTTATCGATTTCGTGACGTCAAATCTTTCAACCATTTTACAAATGTGTTATTATTTAACCATCGAAACCATATTTTTCCTCAAGATGTAAGTTCGAACAACTGAAGATTAATATGGACTTCTACAAAGCTAATTTTTAGAACTTTCTTATTGTTAAATCAATGTAAAAGACAAGTTAATATATCACATTTACTATATCGCTACATCACTTTTACTTATTTTAGTATTTATGGTTTAATAACTCATTATTTAAATGTATAGAAGCATTTTCTTTCTAATTTTAAGCGTTTAAGCCGAACTCTAACCACGTCATAGTATGGTCTGGAGGTTGAAATAAATTATTTTTCGATCCAGTAATGACCTTAAAATGTAGTTTGCTGAGAAGCCTCAAAATGCACAAAGACACACGTAAATACCTCCATAAGTATATAATATGTCAGAAAAATATTTTTATTTATTACTAATATAATATTTTGTTTATTATTATTATTATTACTACTATTGTTATTATCATTATTATCATTATCATTATTATTATTATTATTATCATTATCATTAGCCTACCATTATTATTGTCATTATTATTATTGTTATTATTAATATGATGGTGATTATTATTATTAGTATTATTATTATTAAAAGGAAAAGAACAATATTTCATGACACTGTGGGCAAAATGCAAACAAGGAAGATCAAAGCTATTACCTAGCTGATTAGGCAGAAAGCAGAAGGTGCAAATTCAGAAACAATGGACTTCTGAAATGTACAATGACACAAATGAAATAATAGCTTATCCGTATTCAAAATGGAATGAAACCGTTACATGTTCTATCAGTTTATTCCAAGTAAATTTATACTCGCTTCATATAGTGTCAAAACAACGCCGGGCTCATTAAAATACATGTATGTATATCCCATTTCCATCGTCCTCTCGACTATATCATTTCATTCGGAAGGCCATCCATTATGAATAAGAAATTATTACGAATCTGTATTGTATCATTTCTACCAGTATAAAGATGATTACATAAAGGCGTATCCAGAAAGTGATATAAAAAGGGGATGGGGCATACGTAGCTTAACGACGTTATACGCAGCATCGCTCAGATTAAAAGGGCATACTGATGCATATTGTTACCATTCCAACGCGATGTGAGGCAGAACACAAATCAAATATTGCTACTACATGTACATGTATGTTGTTTTATGATGTTTTGATTTGTCTGGGTCTGAAAACTGGGATAGAGGGGGGTACTCCAACTGCCCTTATGCTCTGGAGGCGGCACTACTATTTGAGAAGTGTGTCTTCCATTTCCCAATTGCCTCGTGTACCAAGTGTTGTCTTAATGACTTCTCGTTAAACAGGAGTTAGTGAGGGAGTAGAAATGAGGAAAAATTTAGTCATATGGTCTAGTCTGGGAAAAGCTATATGCCTGCCCGATCGATGAACTGCGCGTGCCTCATTACCCCTATAGCATCCGGGGACTCATAAGCCAATACCCTTTTCTCCTTCTTCTTCTTCTTCTTTCATCCCCCTCAATTCAGGACCCGTTTATGATGTCATTTTCTATAAACTCGTTAGACTCTGTCCAGCTGGTCTTATCGTTAAAGTAGCTTCAATATAATTATGTGTCATTATAGCAAAGCGATGTTAGTATTTGTCCTGTGTCAGCAGCGGTGTAGCAAATGGAGGCGAGGGTGCTCCGTGCCCCCCTCCCCACCCCCACATCGAGTGGTATCAAGGGAGAGAGGAGAGAAAAGCAAATAAAAGCAAATGAGTTGGAAAGAAAACACGAAAGAAGATGACACGACTCCTTGCATAACCCACCCTCGTTTCGATGGTTATGTTCTGTCTTTATTTCCATTAAACTGGACGCCTTAATCCCCATGATATAAGCCCCCATGTTTTCTAATTGTTACAGTACGTGAAAAATAGATTTGTCCCGTTTTACATTTCTTGAGAATGTGACATATCAAAGCTAACATCTGTAAGCATTTTAGTACAAAGGCACTAATGCCACCCTTTCATTCTTGAGTAACGAAAAACAAAAAACAAAATCAAATTTACGAGGTTGTACTGCAGACAAACGAGTAGAAAAAACAAGATAAAACAATTTAGCAATACATGGCACATGACAACTGTAATCCCCACTTCCAATCACATGCGATAACGGCAATGTCCAACTAAAATCCAAATCATAACCCTAACCCTTTTCTAACTCTTAACCTACCTTTATCTGAGATTTTATAGCATATGCCTGTTTGCCCTTCTAATTAGTTGAAAATAAATACACATTACTTCGACAGCAAAGATGTAACCTTAAAAACCTTGAAATATGAGCTTAAAAACTGCTCGTTAATTAAAAAATTGTAGATGCGAAATCAATAATAATAAGGAATTCGCAACAATGATAACCAGTTCTTACGACTTGATATAATAATTATATAAATACTATATAGTCAGGCCAACACGAGCCTTATTTTAACAAATTAATACATAGTGATGAAAAGAAACGATCGACCGTGATGAATCACAACGTACGTACTCGAGACAAGAAACACGAACTGAAAACGTGCATTTCTAGTTTGGCAACAGACTAATCGTACTACCCATCGAAACCATCTCGACCGTACTATGACGTCACAATCACTCATCATTCATCCCGAGCATAATATTAATATACAATCGTTATCAGATGACAGTATTCAACGCATACATACATGATGTGACTGGGAGCCCGGGGCGCGAAAGCTCGCTAATTCACTTGTAGACAATTCCTAGCTTGAATATCCCCATGGCAACGGAATATTCACTTACCTCTTGTAAATGATGAAGCACGATGACGTCATATTAGGGTAGAACAGAGCCTAAAGGTGTCATAAATTTACGTTCTGTAAGGAAAGTATAGCGGATTTATGAATCCTGTTTAGCATTGACGCCTCAATCTTGAGTGTTTCTCTAAAGCAAGGAATGCTATATTAAAAAAGGAAAAACTGATATATGTATACCTTTTTTCAGTCATGCATGTGCACATTTTCAATGTCTAATTCTAAACTACGTTGGGGTTTGCACGTGTTGGAACCGAAATCAGAGCTACAATAATTTATTTAGTAGTCATATAGTTTATAATCACATCATTCTTTGGCTCATTTAATTTAATCTACAATCTATCGAGCGCAATTAAGCTGCAACTCACATAAAAGAGGATGCTCAATAAAATATGATTATGGTTGAAGGATAATAAGTAGGCTAACTACCCGTTATAATGCATAATATTTATTCTGCTTAAAAAATTATTTTACCAAACACAAATTTAAAAAATCAGCATAACACACATTTCCCTTTTTGTCAGCGTCCCATTTTTTATAAGTTGCACCGTAAATTATTAACCTCGAGGAAATATTTCTGTGTATGAAAATAAAGTATGTATTACATTCTCCCATGACATATCGCACCTCCAAGCTTTTCCTTAATGCTGATGCACATGTGTTTTCATAGAATAGAGAATCTTCGTATGTTGATAGATGTATGATGTACGATTTACTTTCTGCGCGTGGACTAGAAATGTCTATTCCTATGGAAAGGGGGATTGATTTGATGGGTACATAAGTCAGGCTAAATCAGCAAACGCTATTTCAAATAACTCTTCGTCATCTCAAGATTGAACTTTAAGTTGTGTCCATGGGTCTGTCTATACGGTATTTTATATCTTGATTAAGTTTTAATCTGCCTCGAAAAGGATTTTTACTGTCCCAATCATTATGTCCTAATGCCGCGTTTAAATCTATACGAACGCTCAGATATTACACACTGTATGGACAAGTTGGAAAGTAACGCGGCAAGAAGAGACCGTATGGACAGCGAATGGGATTACATCAAAACCCAAATGGAGCCAATCATAATGGGATCTAATCCTAATTTAAAAGCCGCATGAACGCGATGTGTCACATGACCAGTTTAATGAACCTCGGGCACGACTGAATGATGACGTGATAGAAATGGAATATACCGATACGGTATATGGCTTCCGCAAGACTGCAATTTGATTGCACAAATGTCCTCTATTAATAGCCGAAGCCTCGTCAAGATATGCAGTGGTAAGCCGCGGCTTAAAAAAAAAAAGATGTATCATGATGGCGTAAGTATAATACGCTCACATTTCTGTATCTAGGCCCCGTTGCATAAAACTTACCATTGATGGTAACTTTGCCATCCATGGCAACTACCATGGTAACAGGGCTCAAGAGCCAATCATAATCAAGGTTTCCATGGTAGTTACCATTGATGACAAAGTTAGCATCAATGGTAAGTTTTGTGCAACGGGGCCCAGGTAGCTCAGTGGATTCGCGTAGGACCCCAGGGGTCTCAGTCAAAATTACTGTAAGCATGCGTGACCAAGAAAACGTGTATAAAGGATTTTTTTTTATAGATTGGACGCGGTCCGCGCGGTGCCGCGTTAAGGGTACTTTTTCAAAATCCTGCTATGTTTCTATATCCCGACTCCAAATTGAAAGCTGGTCGGGAAGCCGGTTGGTCAATATGGTCACGTTTCTGCCACCGTGGCTGCATCTAAATGGTGATATTAATGACGTCGTGTACTGCGATAAAGACGTGTCAGCTTCCGGGTCAGCTAAATTCCCAAGGCTTTCTCCCGGGGCTTTCTACTAATGTACTACTCGCTCCCTGCCTGGCCTTGTCGACTTTTAACATAGAATTTCAGACAATGAATGCCATCAACTTTACATTAGTATTTGATTTCTAAGGAACATTCCGAGATCATAATTAATAACTTTGAATACACACTTTGTATGCTTTTCTCCGATTTGGGCCGATTTTGAACTGAATGATCAGAAGGCAGCATGTGGGATATATCTTCAGCTTGGCGCCGAATTCGTCAACCTTTCTGGGACCCTTTCCCGGATTGAGTACTGCCAAAACATGAAAATGGGCATAATCCCACATAACAATTAGAATATTAATTAGGGATACACAAAGCTTATCAGAATATTACAGTATAGAAAAGTATCTTTGGCCATTGTACTGCCATGTCCGCCAGCGCAGAGTGGTGAGTTTGGTAAGCTTACTGAATGTTGCCTTGAGTCTTCAAGTTGCTGACCACAGTCCACATGCAGCCTCTTGTTTTGGGGTGTGTATTTTTCTTTGTTGGTCTTTTAGAATACCCCACCACAGGATTAGGGTTATGAATAAACCGAGGGATTAGATAAAAAGGGAAATTAGAATGGTGGGGTATTCTCCCAGGGACCAGGATACCGGGACCAGGATATTTTCTAAAAGTTTGGAATGAATTAAAATGCCGTTTTAGTATTTTAATTCATGCAAATTTATATCTCCGGGCTCACGCCCATATAGGGTACCCCTGGCCTAATTTTCTTTTTCTTATAAAATTTAAACAAAATGTTTAACAAAACACTACTACACTAGGCACGATGAAAGTCATATTTTGAAAATATGTGATTTTCCATCCCAATTCCAATAAAACCAGACCTGTACCACTGAAAATTTCCTGAGGACCCATGGCCAGGGACCTACGCCTTTTATTAATATTTAATATTTTTAAAGTATTCTTCATAAAATTTAATTCTATTTATATAGGATTTTAATTCATGCAATTTAGATTTCTTGGCTCAGGCCCATAAAGGCCTCCCTGGCCAAATGTTAAATTTCTAAAAATACTTAAATATAATCCATCAAAACGCTAGGCACGATGAAAGTCGCGTTTTTCAGATTGCTTACAATTAGTCACTGCTTTCCCAGTTAGAATCATGAACAGACATTTTTTGTATTTTTTCAATCTCATCAGCGCCTTTGATCAGGCAACTAGATATTGGCGCTTTATAAATTCCTGGATTGGAAATAGAAATTTCTTAATTCATAGTGCAGAAAGAACGTAGATAATAGTATACATAATTACACACCGTCGGCTTTCCTCCATACTTGAACGCTCAACCTGTTTGACTATGGACAGCTAATGTAGTCACCTAACCAGCAACAAGTACAGGAAGGAGCACCCGTGATTTATTCAATGGGATTGCTCTTGAAGGATGGCGGAGGAAGAGCAAAGAACTTCCGGAGACTAGTCCGGCCTGAAGGATGTGGTGCGAGAAAAACAGGAAGGGAGAGAATGAAATACATACGCACAGAGAGGGACATTACGCCAGATATATACAGTTCACAACTAAATTATTCATACCCCTTGTAAATTCGATGTTTCTTTTGTATTTTTCACACACTTAAAAAATAAAAGAAATTGTTAAAGTATGAATAATCTAGTTAACTGTATTATATAGGTAAAGAGAGAAAGGGAAGAGAGAGAGAGAGAGAAGGAGAAAGAGAAATTGAGATAGAAAAAAGAGAGAGAGAGAGAGAGAGAGAAGAAAAAAGATGCAGGCACAGAGGGAAAAGTGCTCATGTTTCATATGAACCCTCAAAAAATAATAATAAATACATTTAAATAAAATGCGTTGTGAAAGAAAAACAAAACAGATTGTATTCAAGTTTTAAAAGGTACACCTACTACAGCCTGGTTCATTAGTGACCCGCACGTATGGTTACTGAGGTTATAACAGTGGCGTGGGCTTATTAGGTGACCACAAGTTTTGTAGGGTCAAAATGACCTTTGATGTACATGTTAATAGGTGCTTAGTTTTACACGCAAGTGGGGTCGTTACTTCAAAATTTGCGTGGTAAAATTTTGTAGGCTCTCAATACAATTATAAGCAGTAGAAAGCAAGTAAATGCACGAGAGGTCAATTTTTCTGAACGAATCCATAATTCTCCTTGAAACTCTCGAATTAAGAGTTTCCAAGAACCTTAACACAGATTTCATAAGGAAAAGAAAAAACACTTTCATTATTGAATTGGAACATATCGTGAAAAAGCATGTGTGTGAGAGAGAGAAAGAGAAAGGGTAGTATAAATTGAGATTTAAGAACACATCATACGTCATAGCTCCCTATTGAGTTTATTCGGAGAGAGAGAATATATCTGTAATCAATAATGGGTGCGTGTCCAAGTTTTAAATAGGACATTTCGCTACATCGGTTGATGCAGAGGTCAATGAAATCGAGTAAAAATATGAATACCTTATTATCGTCTCCGATGTCATCCTCCTCCTCACTTGCATCTATTCGATTTTTCCGTTTTTTTGTATAAATATTTATTATTTATTATGAGTGAGATTTATCATCATTACATTTTATTTTGTTATTGTTCTGATATGGGAAATTAATTTTGTATATTTTTGTTTAGTTTGTTTCTATTTTCAGTGAAATGTCATCATATATTACATATTATCCTTATAGTTCGAATAGAAAAAGGAGTTACCTAAGTCATGTGAGTATGGGACCATTGAAAATTTCACATTCATATCCTAAACACAGCGTTATTATATTACCCCCAGATAAATTATAAGCATCCAATCGCAAAGGAGAATTGTGTACTGTCATATACGCCAATAAGTTGTATTGCAACGCTTATCCTCACTAACAGCACACTGGCAAGGAGACATAGCTTTAAAAATGGAAATGAATCGTTCCCTTGAAAAGCAGAGTTAAAAGAAAGAGGTCCTTAACTGCTCCATGTGCCCACGCATACCTACAAGGAGACATGCTCTTCATTAGCAACCCTCCGGGTCGGCTGAAGCGCCTGAAAATGAGATTTCGGATTTCAGCGCCTTCCCGTTCAAGCACAGTCCTCGGCTCGTGTGTACCAGTCGAGATTTAGTATTTAGCATTTCAGAACCTTGTCTTGTTTCTCTACCCTTCACTCCGTGTAAGCTCGAGGCGAAATTGCTTTATTTGGTTGACATTAACCGCAATCGGGGGTAGATAGAGTCAACGACTTGCGTGCAAATTTCTACCTCGGCGAGCGCGCGGATCGAGACGCAAGACGCTCGCACACGAGCGCACACATGAGCACTGCCACTGTACATGCAACAAGTATGTTAATAAGCCACGAAAGCACCATATGGACTGATAGCTAAATTCGGAAGATAACACGTTTTTTTTCGAACGAACATCCTGTGGAAAATTGATCGGGAAAGACAAACAAGGGTTATTGATCCTTGAGCATTCCAATGACGTCTTTCGACTTTTAGCACACGGATTATTGAAAATTCCTTGTGAATTTGATTTTATCTTATAGGCATAATAACGACCGGCACATAATGACTAAATGTACACGTGGGAAATGCGCTCTGATAATACGTTTTCCGTACGAGAGACAAAAATCAATTTAATATCATGGTCAATTTTCTTTTAATTTACTTGCTTTCAATCTTTTCTTTTTAATTTTATTGGTAAATTACCAATAATAAGGATAGTAAAACGATAATGTAACTATTCGGTCCGAATTATGATAGGAACATTCAAATATTACAAGGATTTAAAGATAAAGACCAGTTCTGGTCATGCGATTGCATTGTGAAAGAAACGTTGTGGAATCGGTCAGAAAAGGTTGATCATCTAGCATATAAGTATTAGTGTACTGCAAGGTTTTGGAATCATCAAAATGATAAGAAATTTGGCCCAGTCTTGGTAAAGTTACAAGCACTGTACACAAAAACATGTATATGGGACTACCCGACACGTGCGCGCACGTGCGCGATATCTATTTGGTCCCAATAGATATAATAATTTACCAAATATATCAATTAGTAGGCGGTTTCCAGGCAAAATTTGTATCATCACGTATTACTCAAAACATATTCTTTCACATGATTGGTATTGAGAGCTTCCATTTCATTTTTTGATAGGGGGCGTTTCCAAAACTGGTCTTTATCTTTAATGTCAAACTCTAATTCTATTTTACAATCATGAACTATTCTCGATCTTTAATTACCTCGAAGTGCTAGAAAGGCAAGCATAACCCTTTTACGTACACTCTATGGAGGACTGGGCCTGGATACTATGAATGGTTACGATGCACTGACATGTTATCGGACCTTAATGCCACTTTCACCAAGACAATTCTTTTAATCACTTTTAATCAGTAAACTTTATTGTGCATCATATTATGATACATCGTCTATCTTACATAGATCCATCAATAACATTTCTCAGAACCATTGACAAAATATCGACTCTATGCAGCGAGCAGACGATCAATACATTCACATCTTCTTTGGATTTCGCGCCTATTTGGACTCAATAATATTACCGTTCACTGATTGCGGAAAGGCGCTACACCCCCTCTCTCTCTCTCTCTCTTTAATATATTGAGGGTGGGTTCGTTACATTTCCGATTCACTTTGGTGAATTTCATCCTTAACTGGGTAATAACATGTCAATTATTGGACATTCTTAAACTAAAAATTGACTGAAATGTGATGTGCACGGCAATTATCATGATTATTGTTTGCGAGCCAATGTAGGCCCTTAGGTGTATTCAGACCGACTGTTTGTGGAAGTTGACAAGGAAAAGATGCCAAGGGCAGATCCAATTTAGTCAACATTTCCAAGCAGCATCTCATCGCTATCATTTTGACCATTTTTAGTTCTATACGCCAATACAACTAAAGAGCAAAACCAGAGTAATCGGGACTATACAAAACGTGTTCCTTTTCTTTTTACAAGTCACCATACAAGAGCTATGATTACGGCTGTCGTTGTCTTTCATGGGATGCTATTATGTTTGAATCATACAGCCGTTCCTTTACTTAAAGAGAAGGTTCATTGATTTTAAAAACTAACTTGTTTGTCATTATTGCAAAGGTGAAACTTTGATTGGACAAAGGTATCGAAATTCAATGCTTGGAAACATTCGAAGTGATGATTATCATCAATTACAAAACGCTTAAATACAGCCCCGGCATAGCACCTGAAAATCTCTCCGATCGCTGCTGAGATGTGTGACGTCACATGTTGAACATGATTTGCACAAGCAGACGATGTCCCATGACCTCTCACATATTTTCAGTGCCTGTTTTGTCATCTTCTCTTCAGATATTTCTATTACTTCACTACCGTCAGGCTAACTGTTTAATCTATTGCCTCTCTCTAAACCCCGCGCACGGTATTATTTTGATGAAAAACGCAACGATAAAAAAATTCAGGAATCCGTCGCTTGTAAACAAAATAAGACGCCATTGTATTTTCAGCTGCAATGGTGTAAAATGCCATCACATTTATATACACTAAACTCATTATAATTTGAGAAATAATAGCATTGCAATTATGTTCATTCTTTATGGGATGTCGTCTGCTTTGGCAGGATTGGTTCATAATGTGACGTCATTAAAACATCGCAAATTTTCTGGCGAATCTCTCGCATATCCCAGATGCTATGGAGGTGGTTTTATTTGTATTTTTATAAATCACCCAATATGTAGTTGACCTAAAACTTGTACGATGGCCATCTGTTAGCTAACCAGTTTCTAGTGATACGTTATTTGTCATATTTGTGATTTTCTTTAAACCGGTACTTTAATACGTGCATATCATTAAAAGAGGCAACTTGGCTACAAATTTCCTAAGACTTTATAGATATGCTGTAGAACAAAATAAATGCGCTGTAAATGACATTTAAGTTCTCGTTTTCGCCGCTTGTGTATACGTTTACCGTACATAACTTTGACCACTATCCATAGTTCAATTCCTTTCGTAGTTTACGGTAGTGTTGGAAACAGCGAGAAGAGCATTTCCAAGCAGAGGAGAGATTGGAAATTAGTTCCCCTGGGAGGCATGGTTTTGTTACGTTTAGAAGTGGAGATACCTTGGCAGCGTTTACAAGCGCAAATGCGTGAAATTCTAGAAATCATTGTAAACATTCAGTGACAGCTTGAAACATTGGAAGGGTAGAATGCACGAGGGCGATCATTTTTCATCTCGACTAATCAATCCATCTCTTTCAATCTCTCTTTCTCCCTTTTCTCATCCTGTTTCTCCCTCTCTCCCTTTCTCTCTCTCTCTCTCTCTCTCACCCTTGCTCTTTTTCTCTCTCTCTCTCATGCGCACCTACTCTCCTTTCCTTCTCCCCTCTTCTCCAACAGACTCTGTCGTCTCTGCATAATTTTTTAAAACTTCTAATCCTTTTTTTTCTCACTGACTTTAGTTTCTTTTTCATTCGCTGTCTTTATCGTGGTTCATCTGTTCCTCACTCTGTCATGCCTTGCAGTTATTAGTCAGTTAACATGGTTAGTGCAATGTTTAATTGTTATCGTTTTCTCCTTCCCCTTCTCTTTCACCGTTTATCTAATTAATATCTACACTCTCCTTTTCTTTCACATCTCTTGCCCTCTCGACATCTCCCTAATCTCTCCCTACCCTCCCTCCATTCCTTTCCTTACTCTCCCTCTATCTGGCTCTCACAGATGGTCATGAAAAAAATCGATCTCCCCTTTCCTCTGCACTCAGGGCTGTGTATGCATTCGCCATACATGCCCATCTCATTCGTGCCTCTTTGAACATCAAAGGGTATCCAGTCACAACCTCTACCCCCATCCCACCCGGCCAATGTTGGCTATGAACGGCCTCTCTTTCATACGTCTGAGGGTCAATGACGTCAGCAGTGTGTAACAACTTCTCCTTCCTCGAGAGCTCATAGGAAAGCATAATGTGCTCGGCTTGACAGATGAATTGTTATCCTTCCTTAGAAAGGGCTCGAGAGGCCCGTTCACATACAGGCTGAACATACAACACATTCTACCGCAGCTGGTCCAGTGTCCCCTCTTCGCCACGTGAACATGGTAAGAGTGTGCAGTGATGCACGGGGTGCCTCGTGGGATAGCTGAAGTCATATGTGACGGTACCTTTGCACGGATGAGGACGATGTAACAAGATGAACTAACACAGAGACAGGGGGACAGGCTTAGGGGACACATCACTCTTAATTGACAAAAATAAAAGCTTTTTCAAGAGTCTGTCGGGATGTCGGGATAAACGGAACCCATGCGGCAACAGGAAGGGGGAGGGGCGGATGGAGAGAAAAAAAAAAGAAGAAGGAGAATAAGGAGACGAAAGAAACAAAAAAGAGATAATAACAGACTACAAGTCGCTGGAACCTGAGGTTATCTTGTGTGAGTATAAATCAAATCAATGTTGATTCTGCTGCCCATACCAAAATGCGACCCTCTCCAGGTGTAATAACATCAAGAGACATTCATCGACATATCGTTCAACATCAAAGTAAGCTCGTGGAGTCTTCCCTATGGAAAAAGTAATGATATAATCTTGATCATGTTACTTTATTCCACATTTCCTCATACTGAGATCGTATCATGCTCGTATTATGTTCGTAGTAAGCTCGTAGTTGCATCTTAAACGTTATTCTGTGTCTTGTAAGTCCAATTCTTCCATAAGGCTACGTATTTTGGAACATAATCAGTGGCGTATCCAGAGTGGCTGCCGAAGGGACATAAATGGGTAATTGTTATGTAGGCTACCTTTTCCTCATAATGAGATCGTATCATGTTCGTATTATGTTCGTAGAAAGCTCGTAGTGGCATTTTACACGTTATTCTTTGTCTTGTAGGTCCACGCAGTCGTGGAGGGGGCGTCACCCAGATCCAGCCTATACTGCATACGCCTACGTCATCTATCGTAGGTAAAGCGCTAGAGTAGGTGGATAGATTCGTTGTAGGTCCATGGTAGAATGCAGGCTAATTCTTCAGTCCTACTGCAACACCGACTGCAGACCGACCGATTATTTGCCATGCCGATCAAGGAAATGTATTTTTGTCGGTCTGTTGTCGGTCTGTTGTCGGTCTCGTTGTGACTGGGTTTTACATCTCAATCAGACCACCAAACCGATTCTACGCAGACCGAAGCTTCGCCATTCGGGTGAAAGTCATTTTTTCTTCTCCAGTGTTGCTTCGGTTACGTCGGTGTGACCGGGGTTTTAGCAGCGCATTACTGATACAACTCGGGAGGTTATGTGACAATTACTATTCACCAGTCCATGTATAATCAGGCACCGTACCCGACCATATTGAAGATATGCATCAAACCGATACCGAATGTTCCAAACATATCCACTTTGAGTGCAGGTTTACCTCTCACCGTCGTATTTAAAGGGACGTGGACGCCACCCCCGCCTCCTCCTCCCAAAAAAATAATTATTATATCATCTCTCTTCCATTAATGTTTCCAAGCAACGCCCTGGTGTAGCATCTGATATACAAATGTGTTTCTGCTCAGATCAGGAGTAAAACCTGGATCAATAAACGGGCAAGGATTAGTGGCCGTCAGGGAAAATGGCCTTCCTGAAGCATTGCACACCCTAAATCTAGGCTAAATCAATCTTAGCAACGACTTGTATCTTAGCGACGTGCAGGTCTGTAGCCTAAAAGGATTTCTTGAGAGTGAGAGTGAGAAAGAGGGGGACAGAGGAAACAGAAAGAGATTGAGATAAAGAGGGGGAGAGAGAGAGAGAAAATTGAAACAGAAGAAGATATACATCAAGAGAAACAGCTAAAAACTAAATGGATTAATGTGTCGTATTTAGTTGTACCGGAAATTTTGAAAGTTTTGGGGTAAGGGTTATATGGGATTGATAGACAAGTGATCCGATTATTTTATGATATTTTATTAATCATTTTTTTTCCAGTCAATTCATGATTCCAAATTCTAACAACAGGCAATCATTCTATCTACAATCAACCATTGTCAAAAGCGTTTTAACCAGTTCCTTAAACTATCCCATCGCACGACCAATACTGAACTTTATCTTTAACAATGTTTAAAGCGATGATGGATGGAATGATGTTGATAGATACTTGATGGAAGCAATATGGAGGGGGAGATAGAGTGAGAATGAATGATGGCCTCCCAACATGCGTAAATTACATGGTGTTATTTCATTGAGTCACCTATTCCAGGAATGTAAAAAGGCGTTAAGATGAGGCATCCCCCTGTCACGTACATGAAGCCTCAAGTTTATTCTAGTATGAATGAACCTCGTTCACACTGGCTGATATATATCATGTACACATGTCTATGGAATATGAACGTATCATCTTGAATGTATCTCCTCTTTCGATATTTATGTGTGTTTTCGTGTGTGTGCGTGTATGTGTGTGTGCGTCGTGTGTGTATGTGCGTCGTGTGTGTATGTGTGTGTGTGGGTTTATGTCCCGTGTCTCCCAATTGAGTCTTCGTGCCAGCATCTTTCGTCAACGTTATCCTCTATCTCCCCCCCCCCGCCAGCTCCTATTTTCACACGCACACACACACACACACACTCTCTCTCTCTCTCTCTCTATATATATTATATACAATGTATATATATATATATATATATATATGTATATATATTTGTCTCTGTCCCTCTCTTTCTATCCCTCCCCCTCTCTCTCTCTCTCTCCAAGTTTTTCAACTCACTTATTTCTTCTTCTGTCTGTTTCTAACTTAACAACTCGTCTCCCATTCACAATCTTTGGGGCTGGCGTTAAAAGGTCTACTGATATTGTTGCCAATGTATCTTTTCATTTTTGAAGTTTTTATCCCCACGTTCCCTTTCAAAGTGAAGCTCTCAGGCGAAATACTCGAGTATTTTGTTCGTAAAAGTACAATACTTAAATCAAACTGAACGCTGTAATGATGGTTCTACTTTAACATATCTGATACCTCTTGTATATATATATATATATGTATCTTAATAGTCCCACTATACACCCTCTCGATGTTTATTAATCTAGAAAGGCGTCTGCACAAATGAAAAGTTCATAATTATATTGCTTTCACATGTCTTAGACTTGTAAAATTCAACCTATGACTTCTTAAGTTGAAAGCATTCACGGATTTAATTTTCATATCTGATGTAAGCTCTCCTCATGTTTTCACGGCTCAGTGTTCTCCCTCTCGAAGCCATGTAAACAGTGGGTTCGATATCAGAGACAATCAGGGGCGTCGCCAAATCACTTTTGCAGAAGAGGGGCCGGGATGTGTGTTGGGTCAAATTTGCAATTTTTTGGAAAAAAATTAGTACGCAGAAACCAAGAAAAACAGGGTCAAATTTTCATTTTTTTTCAAATCCCGAACCCTGCTCCCACCTCCCAAAGGTTATTTTAGATAAATGTATGTTAAAATCTCCTATTACCGGCCTGGGTAAAGATAAAAATATTAAAAATGCAACAAAGATTAGAAGAAAAAAGGCAATAATAACACAAAAAGTAACCTAAGCAATATCAATGGCATCTCATATTGATTTTTGCGAACCTTATTACATACAGTACTAAATATTACGTAATCCGTACATGAAAGCCATAAGAAATGCAAAAGGGTACTGGAATTGCCCTTGATGTAATTTATTTTCTCGAAAGTCTTTGTGATCGTGCTCTTCTAATCATCAATCAAAGATTCCAGATTCTAATTTATTGTCATTTCCCGACACACAGGCGTAAGTTAAACGAATAAATTAATACAAGTGACTGGCAAATATTTCAATGGAAAGGGGTGCCACACTAGCTCTACCCCGGCTTGGCTACGCCGCAGGACCCAGTACGTTTACCCTTGCCGTCCCCACGTAGCATCCATTAAGGTAACTTAGTTATTCATGACGCCCGTGTGAATTGTAGATAGATTGGTAGGTGCGCGGTATTCGACTACACGGTGTGAGAGCCGCGTTCTTTAAGAGTCTATGGCCGGGATACGAGCATTAAAGGTACACACTGAGGTACAAAGGTGTCGATTTGCACCGCAGATGGTACAATCGCATCACCCCTAAAGTAGGGCGCGAATTCCAACCTGAAAAAGTGGTATTAAAAATTTAAAAAATGCCATGAATCCGAAGGTGCAATCTTAAACACTAAACTAAGCCTTTCTGAAAGCTACACCGAACTGAGCTTTGGTGAAATGGTGCAGAACTGAAGCTAAGGAGGTGCGGATATGCACCTTCCAGAGCGCAGGGTGTATTTTATTTTCTATCGTTATGGGTGCTCATATTAGTCTGGTTTATGGTAGAAAGTCGAACTTCATTCCCCGTGTGTCACCTCGAGTAGGGCCTATTCTCAACACGCTCACAGTGAATGTGCATTTAGCGGGAAAAAATGCCTGGAAACCACCTAAAATTACTATTTGTGAAATAAGTAAGAACCACCTCATATCATAGATTGTCTGAGCCAACAAAATAAAATATGAAGGAAAAATATACGCAAGCTTGAGGATATTCACGTACACCGAACAGTACTAGCCGCGAAGATCAACTGGATGGGACAACGGTAGAGCTATAATCTCGACAAGCAAGATATCATGACCAAATTTGCCCATCTATTTTGTTTTGCAGATACCATACAAGATAATAATATTTAACATTTCTGTGTGTGGATTTCACATATTTTATGATATTTTTAGTTTTGGTTGTGAATTTCGCAGAATTCAAGATAATCCTGAGGGGATATGTGATTATTGTGCGAATAGGCCAGCACTCGATATTCCTGCCAAGGGCATGCATAATGTATGGCTTGGCTTCGGTTTAATGGAATAAACACATGTGAATGTAAGGACAGTCTTGGGGACACTCCATCAGTACTTTCAACACCAGCGCATCGCATCGAAATATTTGTATTTATTATAATTACAATCATTTATTATAATCAAATTATAATGAATTATTATAATTATGAAATTTTCATGATCTAATTACCTATTATAACATTACATAATGCACCAATCCTAGATGAACTGAGAGTGGCTAATGCAGATTAATGTCTTGCCAAAGGTCATCAGTGCCACGGCGGGGCTCGAATCGCAAACCATATGATCTCAAGTCCGGTGATATATCCACTATGCACGATTCTCTACAGAATATGGTAGATAGACAGTTTTCCTTTAATAATCAGTACAACCCATCCACGCTGACATACCTGGTCCACCATTTTGATTGTTTTCCTTCTAGCTTCAACAAGAAATGTGATGCATCCATTCTAGAAGACATAAAGATCGGTGGTGATGATAGGCGTTTTTAATGAAAGATCAACAGGGTTGTGATGGAATCGACGTATCTGGTGTTGATGAAGGTGCCCATGAGGATGGTTGCATTGGCGTCCCTTGTGGGAATGATTTGGGCCTGATATATTATGTTCACGTGGACTGGAAGATGGTGTCATAGGGAGTGACAGAATGATGATGGTGGGGATGAAGATGGTACAGAAAATTTACAATGATGGAGGCATGGGACATAAATAAATGATTCTATGTATCAAAGACATGAAACATTTTCAATATTCCATGGTCATCAACATGACTTGTGAAGCCATTCGTAAACTCCTCAACTCTTCGGTGCAGACAACCAAGTCTTTGTCTTCGATTTCATGGATGCGGTAGCAAAAATACACAGGCGCTCTATAAATAGCCTCCCTCCATTTAAAATACCCAGAACCCGTTGCGAGGGGCATCATAATTTACAGATAATCTATCCGTGATGACGTCAAACGGGGAAGCCTAGAAAACTTGTTTAGAATTTTATCGTCTTGAATCAACAAGCAGACATACAGCATTGCGAGGGGCCAAAACTCACGCGGCAGTGCGCACTCCCCGAACTACCGCTGTAACGCAACAGGTTATTCACTGCGAAGTCAGCTTACTGCACACTCTCAACGAATGCATTACGCCGGGAGAGAATCATGCTACGCGGTTGAATTATGCACGCAGTATAATGCGATTCTGTTGCCATTTTCTCGCCGTCTCGCTTTTTGTCTTATTGTCTCTATCGAAAAAGGTAACGAATACAGCTATTATGCTTGGATACAAATACTAGTAAAACAAATACACCTGACAGAAATGTATTATACAGAGCTCTTCTCTCTTTCTCAATGTAAAAGATGGTGCCTATTAATAATAATATAACCAGAGAATATTCTATTTTCTTACGATTGCATGCTTTTTCCCAAGGCCAATATTTTGCAAGATATTTGCCATAATCAATGACGCAAAATTGTGGTACTTCTGTAGAACTTTGGGTCGTAGGATGATAAAGATGTTATTGCTAATCTTGTTTTATGAGGTAAAAGTATTGGGATACTGATAGTCCTAACGTTCAACGTATAAAACGGCATTATTGTAATGGTCATCAACCTCACACATTTCCCTTAACTTCCTTTTTCTCTACTCTCTCTCTCTCCACTGCTATTCCTATTTTATCCCGCGATCCATCATTAGCCTAACGCCACTTGGCTTTATCTACTTCCTTTCTCATCATCATTTGTCATGGCTGTGTCCATTTCATTTAACAGGCTGCCAAGGGGTGTGAAGACAGGGGGCGGAACCACGGTTTTGTAAATCCCCCCATCTAACAAACAGACCAAAAAAATTACAACAACAACAACAACAAAGCAAGCTATCACATTTGTAGGTGTCTCTTGGGGTCGGAAGAACTGAAAGAGGTGCACATGTTTGGTTGTGTATTTAATATATGCTATAGTTTGATCTCTAAAAACGGGGGGGGGGGGCCTTTTTCCCCGACCCACCTTCATTCCTATATATGCTAGTGTGTAAAGTGGGCCAGACATACAGCCGTCACCGAAACCGGGCTAATATCATCTGACCCGCTCTGTTTATAGAATGACCTCTCATCGTAGGGTGCATGGTTACATTTGATTTGCGACATTAATTAAATTTCTGCAAGAACACGGCGCGCGCAAACAAAATCTCCGCATTTTAAAGGCACGGTGTGTCGCCTGCCTAAAATGTCACCGCGACACGTCACAAGCTGAAATTGCCCACTCGAATTCGATAAACAGAATTGGTTAATTTGGGACTTCACTCAAAACTCGAAGCGAGTTATGGTGAAGTGCATTTGCTCTTTTTTGTTAACCCATTTAGATATTAAGTTGGAGTATGTCGATATCTTAACGCAGACGTATAGATATCGTACTATCTGCCGTAGATGTGTAAACATTCCAAAATGAAAAAGTTATCTTCAAAAATTCAGTTCAGAAACAAGATGAAAGAAAAATTTGATTAATGTACTTTCTTTCTGCAATTACATTCTTTCGAAAACATTCCATAAATTGATTTTTTTTCAATTTTTTTTTTGCGAAAACTTCCCTCGTATACATTTATAAATAATGCAAGATTTAGCTCCTGATAATATTCGAAAATTAAAGATCGATAATCTACAAATTATAAATGGCTTTAACTCGCGTTTTCTTCTTACGTTTGTTCTTCTCTATGAGAATCAAAAGTTACTTAGATACTCGGAATATTCAAGTTTTAATGAAAGACGGCAGATATTGTAGTAAATTGTGAAATATCCATATCGTCTTCTTAATCCATACAAAGACGTGAATCGCCAACAATCGAATCTGGTTTTTAAAAAATTGTGTGTGTGTGTGTTTCTTTCCTAATAAAAGTTGCCAGACAATTAGCCGAGCGAAATTCAGACAAATTGCTACCCATCCACTGGATTTCCTGCCACTAAATATCAAATACTAATAAGTGACGAGTGTATATTACTTTGAAATACGTTCCTTGATAACATCAAAACTGGTTCGCCATTGAATTTGATTTATCACGTGATAAAGTCAATAAAACCGAAGCACATGTTTTCTCATTTCCGTTTTCATTACGAACTGTTGCCGGTTGCCATCCACGCATCGTGTTTACAAAGCTCTCTGGTCTAGACAATGTCTTTAATAATGGTTGATACACACCGGTGCAGTAGGTGGGTGGAGGATGATAGCTAAATTGACCATATCTCATTTCAAAATCGTCTTCGGATGTCGTACAATTAAACCTCGTTCAAATAAGACCCGCAACGGTTTTTTTTTTCCTCTTATGATGACGAAAGTGTAATATGCTTCACGTTTCTGCATCTTATAACACACGGCTAAATGAATACGCGTAAGAACTTTGCGCGCAATTGCCATTCAGTATACATTTCTTTTTTAAACCTGCGTCGTTTTATCGTTTTCTCAACGGTTTACCGCGGCATTTCTGAACGACCCTTAAAGTGCGGGTTCAAAGAAAATCACAAATATGACAAATAACGTATCACTAGAAGCTGGTAAGCTAACAGATGGCCATCGTACAAGTTTTAGGTCAACTACATATCGGGTGATTTATAAAAATACAAATAAAACCACCTCCATAGCATCTGGGATATGCGAAAGATTCGCCAGAAGAATAACGATGTTTTAATGCCGTCACAAAATGAACCAATCCTGCCCAAGCAGACGACATCCCATAAAGAATGAACATAATTGCAATGCTATTATTTCTCAAATTATAATGAGTTTAGTGTATATAAATGTGATGGAATTTTACACCATTCAAAAGGGATATGAAACCGATTCTGATAACTAAATTCTTTTGTTTGTAAAAACACAGGATAGGGGTTAATGAACAATCAAAGAAACCACACTTTCAAATTAAAACAAAACCCGGAATGATAGCATGGACGGCATTTGTTCCCTCTTGAAACGCCGAACATACCGCGGTGTATGCAGCTGAAAAATACAATGGCGTCTTATTTTGTTTACAAGCGACGGATTCCTTAATTTTTTTTATCGCTGCATTTTTCATCAAAATAATACCATGCGCGGGGTTTAGAGTGAGGCAATAGATTAAACATTTAGCCTGACGGTAGTGAAGTAAGAGAAATAACTGAAGAGAAGATGACACAACAGGCACTGAAAATGTGTGAGATGTCATGGGACATCGTCTGCTTGTGCAAATCATGTTCAACATGTGACGTCACACATCTCAGCAGCGATCGGAGAGCTTTTTAGGTGTTATGCCGGGGTTGTATTTAAGCGTTTTGTAATTGATAATAATCATTATTTCGAATGTTTCCAAGCATTGAATTTTGATAACCTTGTCCAATCAAAGTTTCCCCTTTGCAATAATGACAATAAAGTTAGTTTTTAAAATCAATGAACCTTCTCTTTAAGGCGGTCGTCTATAGTCGGAATTACCATAGGCTATTGCTGGAAATATTTGTGACACGCATATACGCGTACACTAGCGCGGTCATTGGTTAAATCATATACAATCCCTGCTTGGAGCTCCATTTCCAGTGAGATAACTATCTCTCTCACCTGGCAATGGAGATTATAAGCAGTGAAAATGTTCCCCGGTAATTATGGAGTTTAATGATTGTGTCGATCGTGTGCTTTCATTTTCCAAGTCAATGCTCTATGATTAATATTGGACTCCATGGAAGAACAGAGAACAGAGCCATTATGTTAATGGCTCTGAAATGGACTATCCAACCGTTTTATCATTCTACTATTGTTATATATGTCTTTGATTCTGTTATATTGTGTTATTGTTTTTATGATTTTCGGAAATAAAACAAACAAACAATTAAATATTTTCAGTAATCGGTTAGTTGCGAAGTTGAACAACTGACAAATATCAGCCATTGATTCCTACATTACTTCAAATAAACCCAGCGTTCCAAAGGATGACATTCAGTATCCTGTTTTACATTCATTTTTGTTTTCGTATATATAATGTAAAAGCAAGTAATTTTCATGCACTTTGCTTGTTCCCATAACTCCTTATAATTATAACTACTTTCTACCTTTCAAGAGAAATAACTAACAAGCGCATCTTCAATTAACCTATTGACTACCAAATGCTCTCTTTCCCATAGGCTTAATAAGGGCCTACCTGGCACCAGTAAAGCAATGAGTTAATGTTTCAGTAACGACTGATAAGAGCATTAAGGTCGTTAAATACTATTGCATGTTTGTAAAGACCTCATAGCTATCAGAAGTCTTAAAGTAATGTGACATAATGTGAATATATATATATATATATATATATAAGTTATAGATCAGTTATATTTAAACTGTAGCAAGCAACCGACTTGATTTTGTTTTTTTTTAATGCGAATTCCTCTTTCTTCCATGATATATAATTATGTAAACCGCTTGGAGACATCGTCGATTTGTTAACCGCTATATAGACCCCAAATATTTGTATTATATTACAATTATCGTCTTTTCTGTTAAATGAATGCAAATTTTTCAAGAATGAAAAAAAGGAATAATAAATTTTAACTTTAATACTTTGGACTCACCGTGCACGCCAACTAAATTCCTGCACCTCCCTAGTAATGAGATGCAGCCTGTTAACAAAACAATAGAGCAAGACATTATTACACATTGTCATTTACTTATAAATTAGTTTCTACACTCTTGAAAAACAAAGAAAAGCAACGAATGGAGAGAAAGAAAGGAAGGAAGATAAACAAAAAGCAAGAAATAGAGCAAGAAAGACAGGAAAGTGAAAAAGAGAAATGCAGTGTGAAAAGAGGGTGATATGATTCCCTCCCACACCCTTCATTCGAGGCTCTAAAACTTCGTTCTCTATCATTCCATTGATCAAATATTCCCCCTCCCTCCTAAGGCTCGAACTAAGCTGCGCCACTAAAATGCAACATTTGCCTTGAGATGCAGGCGCGTGTTTAATACGGTGGCCGAACAAAATATATTCTTGTCACGTTATTTCAAACATTCATGAATTCAACATGCATTCCATTTTTCCACTGCTACAACTAGTGTAATAATATAATACGAATAGCACATGCACTCATGTATCCACAGGCTTCAAAATCTCTCTCATTTCCGCTTCATTTCAGCTAAAAATAGTCAAGCCCAAAACCAAAGGGACGAAAATTGGAGCGAATATCATGAATTATTCATGAAAGATATGATATACAGCAATCATGTATTTTTTCCAACAAGGAAGTGACAATTCCAATATCTTTTCATCGATTTAATTTTATTATGGAAGTACAATTTTGGTCAGAGATATTGTTGATTATTGATATTTTCTGCCCAAAATGGGGGCGGTCGATATTTTTCTGTCAACACATCATCGACTTCTTCCTTAGAAAGCATGACAAACATGTATATAATATCCCCTAAAATATATATAATAAGAAAAATACCCCATATTTTGTCACATCAGCAGAAATTGTGTCACTCAAAGAATAGTTTTCTAATTCGCAGTAATTAAACGTCAGTGGAGTAAGTACAAATATTGTAAATGCTATTGGAATATGATCAGGGGGTTAGTGGTTCGAGTCCAATTAAAAGATGACACTTATGCCCTTTGGCAAGACACTAGTCTACATTTTAACTCTCCATCCAGGTGCAGTAAAACGATGTCTGGTAAACGAAATAATTCCCCGGGTGTTTTCAGCAATAGGGAATGCTTATTAGGCATCTTGAACATCCTCTTGAATGGATATGTGCGCATTATCAATATTTATGTAGATATTATAATAATCATTATTGTATTCTTACTTTAACGATAAGAATTTTGTTTACACCATCTTATTAATATCAATCCCTTCACTTGGTGTAAGCGCACTTAATTTGCAAAGTAAGCAAGACGGATTGCAGCATCCGGTAGTTTTAAGAGTTCCGCTCTTTGATCCATGATAATTACAATGCCCTGAGACAGTCTTTGATACATGAAGTTCGATTGAAAGCATCTTGTAACCTAATTTATCTTGAAATATGAAGTGGGTGTCAACTTGTAGCAAGCTCTAAATTGCAACTCAATCACGTTAATGGGCAGCATTCGCTGCACTGTTCTTTTTTTTCTGGGGTGTTTGGTTTGTTTCATATACACAGAGTTCAGGTGCTTCGTAATTTCTTTAATATTTTCAGGCTTAAAACTATCACAGTTTAGGTAAACCCCGAAGTGAAATATGTCACAATTCTTTGATATTGTTCGACAATGGCAAGCTACTCAAATTCTAAGATGCTGCACAGTTTTGCGGAAGAGGGTCCATGAAAACGGGCCAAAGTCAATTATAATGTTTTGTTCATCACAACGATCGAGAGTTAATACAAAAAAGTACGCTATGTTTGTATATAGAATATCAATAAAAAATAATTAGCATTCAGTCAAGATTATTATTGTTAATATTATCATATATATATATATATATATTTTTTGGGGGGTGGCATCTCCATGCATTAGGACAAATGCGAACATCATATACACACTATAACATTTGGGTAATGTGGAGCCAAAACATGCTATATTGAATTAAAATGAAATAAAAAGCTTATAATAAGCTTGTGTATGTAAGCTATATCTCGTCGCTATTATGTTATTATAATATACGAATTTTCTCTCAGAAAAGCGTTAATTATGAAAATAATATTTTCTGGATTTTAACTGTTGTTATGTTGATGTAAATAGCGAAAGCAATTTATCAAGTTATTTATCAGATATAAGTATTACTATCACGACGACTATGATGTTGAAACAACAGTCGACATGATAAATGACTCGAGAACGACGTAGAAAATTGAGAAGAGGAGCTCTGTCAACAATAGATAATAGACCAATTACAACATGAATGTCATCGGCATGTTTGCCTAGAGCATTCGTGTTCGGAGTTATGGAAGCATTCAACTACCATTGAGTCGGAGGTTCCATTCTTTCACTGTCTATTATCTATCGATCGATTTCTGCGCTAGAAGTACATCCCCCACTTCTCTCTCTCTCTCTCTCTCTCTATATATATATATATTTTCCCCTTTATTTTTTCCCCTATCTATCAACTTATCTTATTCGTCTGCCTGTCTCTCCATGTCTCTCCTCATCTCTCTTTCTATAACATCACCTCACACCTTCTCTCTCTCTCTCTCTCCTTCTCCCATGCACTCTCCTTCTCTGTATTCGTCTGACCTCCTTTGTCTGTCTGTCTCTCTCTTTCTCTCTTTACCCCTCTTTCTCTCTCCCTGTTTCTCACTACTTCCTCACTAGTCCTTTTTGTATATTTGTTCGCGGGGATACGACCTGAGATACATCCATTTCGCTTGCCCACATACATTTTATCAATGTTATTGCACGAATGCGCATATGTCCGTTTTTAGGACAAATTAATTCATCTCTCCTTAAATGCGTCATTCCATCTCCATTAATCTAATTCGATGCCATTTCACTCTTGCTCTAATCATTCTCATCATCCACGTCTTACATGCTTGCACCGTCGATTCCGAAACCATCAGATACGAGAAACAATCTAAATTTATCATGTGAAACCTCGGATATGTAACAATAATGTTACAACCCTCACATCGCATTATATGGTTCAGTTCCTAACTTAATTACTGCTTATCACCAGCAGGGCATTGTTTCACGGAACGGTCTTCATAACAAGTTCGCCGACATCCCATCCCATTTCAATGGGTTGTCGGCGAACTTGCACTTACGACAGTCTAGTGAAAACGATGCCCTGGCTGACAGAGGAAAGGTGTTTCAATCACAGCTCAACTTGTTATCGCGTTGCCGTTTTGCATGACGTGATTCCAAGGCCCTGGCAATGATTTTGTTATACGCCTGTGAGTCCTTGGCATTTCATGTTGCCGGTTGGAATATTTCATGAAGTGTTTCGCGCCATTTAGCACGCAGCAGCACACATTTGTATGCATACGATACCATTCGTACACGTTATAGAGAAGGCTCAATTTCAGCTCGTAAAGATGTACAAGTATTTTTAATTTTCTTTGAAATCCCATTTGAACGAACGTCAAATAGCAGGATTTTCCATGAAAAGAATTACTCTTTTAATACATAATATGTAGGGCCAAGTATTCGTTTAAATATAAACTGGAAATAAATGTATATTTAATCTGAATATAAAAGAAGATCGGGCAAATAAAAGCACCACTTTTGTGCATGATGAGTGTTTGATCCGGTGAGGATTTTGTGTTTGTCAAAGTTACGGGGTTATAGGGCATATATTATCCTATATAGTGTTATAGGGTGATGCATGATATTTGGTCCAGATTGAGATCAGAAATTTGGTTATGATTAATGTGGGACATTTAACGCCATAATCACGCCTGGAACATGCTTCATAGAACCGACCAAGTGTATAGTTCGTAAAATGATAAAATGTTGTAGAAAGGTCAGTGGCGGCCAAGAGTGTCGGTTTCTGTCTCGGGTTTGGCCTCGAATCTAAGAGCTACTATTGTCTTAAGTTAAGTGAACGAGTGCAAAATGGAAGTTTCATTCACATTCATGGAGGACGAAGAAAGGAGGCGAAATCTTTCACATGCCTTGCTCAATAATCCACGCAATCGTGGTTGATCCCCGATCCCTTCCCAGGCCTCAAAATCGCATTACCGTAATCAAGGATCCATCGCATTCGCCCTTAGACCACGCTCTCCATGCATACAGCCTTTTCTATTCTCCTTAATGGGAGATCATGGCTTCTTCATTTAGTAATTGACCTTAGCTGAGGATAATGCTCGATTACATCCAGAAGGGCAATAACTCTACATAAAAGTATTGTTTTAACGCCCTTCTGGCTCTCAGCAGACGATTATCTTGATTCTCTATCGTTTGGGACCCGTGGATTAGTTTAGAGGAGACTGCAACAGAGTGGTTCCGATACTTTAGCGTTGGAGGGCCAGGATAAGAGGGTCTGTGAGTCAGCCTCTAAAACTGTAGGGCATCTTGACATCATTTTTTAAAGGGTTTTTGCTTTCTTTTTTTGAAAAGTAGAGAGCGTCAGTATTTAAAAGGAATTTATGGGAACTTCTGTGCCATCAGCTACAATTGCCATGAATGGAGTTTTTATACAGAGTTCATTCGTGACGTACATTTTAATCAAAGCAAACTGCTTATAACACTGTAAGTTGGGTTTGCCACAATTGGCATAGATGCATACCTCCACACTCTAACTTTATAACATGTTCTAACACGATCGCAAAGACTTTCGAGACTTAGCTCAAGCGCAGTTCCAATACCCTGTTGCATTGCCTATGAAAAGCGTGATCTAATCATGGAATAGGTCATCTTAATATTAGCACAATCAAAAGGGTGAAACAATGGATATTGAAATTGGTTGACTCTTTGACATGCTGACAGTTTTTGCGATCGCGTTTTACCAACTCGTTTACTGAAAATCTTTGGAAAATGAAGCGAGATATGTCATCACACCACAGGACCTTTACCAACACCATAGTAAAGCCTCAATAATTTGACGAGTTATCGACTTCAATATTCATGGTTCTAGTAACCCAGCTGTTCAGAATTATTCTAGCGTTTAGTAGAGGAAAATTAAATTATTTCTCGAGATTGATTATAATCAGTGGCAGATCTACGATTCTTTTAGAACTGGGATGGCATAAAGTACAAAAATATCAGACATAACAAGTAAAACGAAAAAAGGACTGTCAAAATTTAAAGTACAAGTACAATTTAATTTAGTATATAACTATTCGATTGCTTTGAGTGATGAAACAAATTTGAAAAAACGATAAAATAGGTACTTAAAAGGACAGAGTATGAACTGACCAAGAAGATGAAGTTTAAGAAACTCTGAGAGCATGTTAGATTCTTCTAATGGCGAAAGAAAAGCAGTTAAGAATCTGTGCAATCAATGATCTTCGAATGAAATTTGAGGGAAAAGAGTAAGAAAATGAACTGAAAACATGCAATGAAGGTGCATTACAATGACATTGGGGTATGACAATACAAAACTTCTTCCGCATGTGCATAAATTTATATTTTTTCATTTCATGAGGTCTTCAAGTAAGCTCTATAAGACTTGTTGATCTACGCAACCTCTCGGTATGCGAGAATAAGTCAGGATCAATTTTAAGAAGAGCTTTTTGAAAGCACTTCTCGCAAAAACATGTTCAAGCATCATGAACACCTTTAACTGACAACCAGGTATCTATTTTTCCGGGTTAAAAAAAGAAGAAAAAAATTATATCAGGTGATCCTGTATCATGATGCCATGTGATATATATTTCCATGGTAACGTCCTGAAAAGTGTGGAGTTTAGAATCTCCAAGCTCTTAAGACGCGCTATACCTTAACCCTTTCAAACTACTTTAATTCAGAACACTTTCGCTTTAGAGGTCGGTTTTATTTTGGGAAGACTCAGAGGAAACATAATATAAACATAACGAATGGCATATCGAACGAATCACTAGTGTTTCTGGCGATTGAATGTTCATTCGGTATAGCAAGGGAATACATATTTATGTTTGAGATCCTTGAACTAGTGCAAAATTTAATATGACTTTCCTAACTGCATTTGGTAAACGTAATTGGCTTTGAGCCTTGGACCTATTGGGGATACTTGTCATAGGGCCGACGAGTGACAACAGGTTTTTAACGAAATCTTACTATCATTATTGTTGTATAAATATATACTAGTAGTTATAATCCCACTCCTGACACCAATATTTTGTTGATAACATAAAACGAAAGGTTTTTACCATGTCACGGCTCAGGACTTTCTATAGACACACAATTTAAGGTTCTCATTGGAACTTTCGCACCATCCTGGTATTTATCCCATGCGAGATATGTACGAAATTACCGAGGATGGACTTCAAGTCACGACAAAAAGGTCTTACATAATGCACAATTACTCTGCAAATTAAAGCCCGGGACGGAAATACATCATTGAGAATTTTTCCCGAGAAAATTTATCGATGATGTATTTCCCTGCAAACCAAGCCGGACACTCCTCTGATCTCTTCCAGGCCAAGTTCCGAATATTCTCGAATGACATTATTTTCAAGGAGTGTTTGCTGGGTGCGAGATTTGTTCGCCCATTGATGGGGAATTCAACTAACTCCGGTCTGCGCTAACTGTGGCGTATTGCGCCTAGAAACTCCCGAAAGTCTTCCTTTAATATTGATTAAGCCCTTCAATTTCATAGTGTAATGTCAATCTCAGGACCCGTCTAGTGCAAATTGTCGACTTTTATGATGCCATAGTGTGTGATGTTCTTTGGTATTCCCTTGGGCAGAATGCGGGTTTGGGGGAAATGTCTATCAGGAGCGCAACATTCTAGACTACGTCCCTAGACATGTCCTCAGGCAAACCAGTGCAAAGGCATCTGGCTAGAAGGCAAACATGAAAAAAATGTCCATTGCACTGTATGTATAACTATGCTGAGTAAACAAGCAGCAGGCGTACCAAAACTTCCCGAAAATAAACATGGCGACGAAAATCGATGTTGATTGACACACGTACATGAAACCCCCTCCCCCACCCACCCACATCATTATGTACACATAAACATGGAAAGGTTGTGATATGAATTTATCATGAGAGTTTCGGGACGGGTGACGGTTCGTATACTAGTGTGAATATTGCAATTTAACCAAAAAAATTAAGGTGGCGTTAATCCATTTTCACAATTTGCCTATTACATTTCATAAGGCATAATTAGGTTCAACCCTGGCCTAATAACTTGCGTTTGAACAGGGCATCGGATCTCATCAAACCAACTCCTTGATCATACCCTGCTCGACAATACGTTGACACTTCTAGTCATTTGGTATCTCTTAAAAGTCTTTGCAACAGCCTAAATGCACTCTGAAAGTTTGCGGGTTCCACACAACGCACTGTTTTCCGACTCATATTTTACAAGATTTTCCCAGATGATGGAAATGTGGACCAGTCCAAACAAAGCGCTGTTGACTTACATCTTCCCAAGATTTTCACAGATGGAAAGGCTTTCGCGTCAAAAAGTCGACATTGTTTTGCCAGACTATAGCGCAGGGAACCCTTATCATACCTTCACGCGCGCGACGTCATACTTCTGCGATCTATTAAAGACGTGCATTACCTTAAGTACTACCATATACTACCTGGTAATAAACTCTAACCAACCCTAGATCGGGCTGCCTCCGAAAATAACAATACAAAGAAATTGAATAAATTGTGGCGGTCTTTAGGAGAGCTTCGCAAAATGTCAGCGCTCTCGTTAATCATTGTTTCACTGCAGGCTATATTCAATATACATCGCTTTCACGTTGCATTCTCGCTCCAATTTCTCTCCCTCTCTCTCTCTCTCTCTCTCCTTTTCTTCCTCTCTCTTCTCATAATATGCGTTGTACCGTTGTTCATTCCTACTCCTTGAATCCCAGTCACACTTATACGACCGACAGCAGACCGACAATAGAGGGCACTAAACATTACATTACCACGCAGTAGAAAAGAATCGGTCGGTTCGGGGTTCGTTTGTTCGTGTGACCGAGGTGGGATGTTTTTCACCCCCACTGCCGTGGTATTTGCGTCTATCCATAAATCGTCGCCCTGCGTTCTTTTCCAAATTTGGCTATTTCCGTTTAGTAGAAATCATTGCGTTATTAAAGTAAACCAGGATACGATGAGATTTAAAGCTTGAACAGAAATATTATTCCCGAAAGTTTCTTGTAATAAATTATCGTGTCGAAGAAAACCAGACCGAGATACATTATAATTATTCGAATTCCGTCAAACATTTTAATAATTCACTCGATTCCGTTATGAAGATTTTTTCTTCTCCGCTGTTATCAAGACAACGTTGCCCTTAAGTCATTTCTACAAAAAAAATAAACACATAATTTAATAATCTCTAACGGGACAATGATGAATTTGAACTTAAGATGAATTTGAATGGAATGGTCGATTTGAATGTAATGAAACCTGATATGACGAAATAACTTCAACATTGATTATTCTTATGAATTAAAGACTTTGGATGTATGTATATTCCATTTAAATCGAGTGAAACTTGATGTAACTAAAGAAAATAAATATTGATTATTGAAATAAAAAGTGAACGTTGATTATGTTTACACATTTTTCTGGTAAATGATTTTCGATGTATTATTTTCCTCCAACATGAAAGAAATTCTGACAAGATTTGAAGGTGTTTTGATCACAAATAATCCCTTCTCCTTTCCTCTCACCCTCTCTCTCTCTCTCTCTCTCATTTCTCTATATCTACCATACACACACATACACACACACACCCTCACATGCACACACACTCTCCCTCTCTATCGCTATCTCTTTCACTCTCTCCTTTCCCTCTTTTAACTCCCTCCTCTATTCTTCTTCAGAATCTTCGTCTATTCTTTCAAAGTATGATATACGGGCATTAATTCTTTCTCTCTCTCTCTCTCTCTTTCGCTCTATATCTCGGTCATTCTAATTTCTTATGTTTTTTCTCCATCTTAATTTGTTCCCCCCCCCTCTCCCTCTCTCTCTCTCTCTCTCCCTCTCTCTCGTCCATATATCCTGTAGTACATACATATTCCCCAGTCATCCAGAACTACCAATACGTTAATAGGTGGATTGACTTTTGACTGAGCGGCCAGATAAAATGCGTTTGAATATTGGCCCATTTAAGCAATGGACGAGACAGGTAGATCCACTTCATTGGTAGTGCGTGCAATATGCATCTAGCGTGTCTAGTATATAGACCTATATTACTCGAAATGAGGCTATGTCAGTCACCCTAGTTTTTGTGTATACGGTTTGCCTGAATAAGGGCAATATCACTGTCGAAAGCAACAAAGTTTTCAAACTTTTAACACCGTCTTAGTCCCCCTATTTTTCACAATCCATACCAACATAATGACATCATGTATAGTATTGTGGGCATAATTGTTTTCACCCCAAGAATAGAACCGAATTTTTCAAGTAATCATCTTCGCCTCCTCAAATTGGCACCGGTTACATTTTTTCTCAAATCTAGCCCTTTCAATGGTTAAAAAAGCAAATTTAAATAACCTGTAATGAAATACATAATCTGCCAATTTCTGCATGAAAAGGGAATTTTAAATTCCACCGTTGTTGTCATGTTTGTTGTTAATTTTACGCGGTTAAGCCATGATAATGATCATGGAAGGCATAATGCTTCAGTATATCTGCATTTGTATTTCATCTGTCACATGTACATGCATTGCATATATATATATATAGAGAGAGAGAGAGAGAGAGAGAGATGTTTAGGGCCAATGAGGTAAAGCTAACCTAGATTAAATTTTCCAAGAAGAAAAGATGTATCGTGATGACGCAAATACCTAATCACTCCTTCACAACGATATAAAGATGGCGCCTCAACTTTCGATTTCGCTTTTCCCCCAAGTTCACTATCTTGTGTCGAATTCCCCTCTTCAGTACCCTCCATCTAACGTCATCATTCCTTATGCTTTCCTTACTTGTCTAGGGTGTGTTTCACAAAGACTAAGATTGACTGAAAGCACACTTAACTATGACAGACCATTCATGTCACTGTTTGCTGTCACCATTATGGTCTTTAGATAATATTTTTTCCTTCAATAATGAATTATAAAAAAGGTAAATTCTGTAGATTCGTGACCGCGATTTGTACGTCCCTTGAAAGACAAATGCCAGTAAATGGTGAGAGCAAACAGTGGCATGAACGGCCTGCCATAGTTAAGTCCAACTTAAAGTCGATCTTAGTCTTTGTGAAACACTCCCCTGTTCTCGGTTTTGATAGCTTCGTCGTCCCTGCCCTCCGCTTTCAAATGATACGACAATCAGTGTGGCAATTATTACCGGGAGCGCGGCTGTGAAAGGCAAAAACTAGAAGTGATCATGACGATCAACCGATCACTTCGCAAAGCAATCCTGACGTGACTCGTGGGCAATGATTAGAAAAGGTAAAAATGGACCTGTGCGCCGTTCACATTTGGCCATCATCCGCAAATCTACTGAATATAACCCTTGGAATGTAACCCATCCAAGTCGTGGTGTCGTAGTCGAGTGGTTTAATCTCTGGACTTGAAATTCAAAGGTCGTGGTTCGATCCCCGACACGGCACTAATGTCCTTTGGCAAGGCATTAATCTACATTTGCCACACTCGACCCAGGTGAGGTAAATGGGTACATGGCAGGAATTAATTCTTTGAAATGCTAGAGCGCTGTAATGGCAGCTAGGCTTAAAGCCGGGGTAATAATTAAATAGGGCGCCTCGGAATAGAATTGCCTAGATAGACGGCGCTATATAAATGCCTATTATTATCTATTCAATAAAGTTCGAAAAAGCAGCAAGTGTGGAATGTATGCCGGATGGGAAAACAGAAGAGACAACCGTTTCTGTTAGTTGATCGGTGGGAAAATTAAAAGAACCTATAGTGTATTCTTGCTTTGGCGTGAGCATAGTGAATGCATTCATAATTTCTTCATTTCGCTCAATGAGAGGAAACAAAGTTTAGGGTAAAATGTGGAATCATCCGATATCTTTGTGATACCTATCTTGAGAGATATCACACGTTCAAGGGAAAGCAGAAAGTGTTCGGTAATCATCTGAAACGTACAGGTACATTAAATTTTGACCAACGACTGATATACGTTGATATGGAGATTCTCGTCATTATTTACGGCAATATTTAACAAAAATAAATAAAAACTTCATCAAACTCTAATGAGTATTTGATCACGTTATCATAACTCAATAGAAAAAGTTAAAAAAACCGAAATCCCGCAACAGGCCCGATTCCCTTCTAAAATAGCTGTATCCTCGAACATACGATACACGTACAAACGCCGCGAAATCTCCGGAGTAAAAAATACGAGGCTAATATTCCCGAGAACCCTGCCACCGAGCGGCGCTGTGAAGTGAAGGTGTCGCTTCGTATGAACAAGAACTTTGCGAAAGAGGCGCCTCCATTGTGACGTCATGTGCATAATCCAGCGTTAAATCCAGGGAACGTTAGGGGCAATGATCCGGCATTGAGTCTAATGGAAACAGGTGGGTTATTGAGGTACCTGGAAAGCATGTAATAATTCTGCAATATGGATTGGATATGTATATCATCTCGAACAGGTTACGGTATATTGGGAAGTCATTTTCTCAAAGTCGCGGGGAAAATGACAGATTTTAGCCGTGGTAGAATGAATTCATGCACCAGTGATTTGTCTTGGTGAGGCTTGAGCCATGTAACCCTGTTTCCTTCCCGTTTTCCGACAGCGGAAAATTGCCTCTGGAACATAGAGGGTAGGGGTGGGGTTGCAATACGGTTTAGGTTAGGTTGAGGGTTAGAGTTATGTTTAATTCTGGGACCAGAATTGAAACTATTAATTAAAAAAATATAGAAAAGTGAGAGCGGATCGTTTTTTGCCATAACACAGTCATGTTGTAGAACTCTATATACATCATTCTGTATTGCTTGTCTTACAGCAACGTACATTTGGTTGTGAAAGTGAATTAGTTATTGTTTGCTCTGTAACCTAATTTTGAATACACATTGACACAACCAATGGGAAGGAAGTGAGGCGCCCCAGCTACTCAAGCACGTTCAAGCCCCTCCCCCACATACACACATCCTAAAAGATGGGTATATTTCATTGATTTAATAATATATGCACATACAACTCTTCCTGTTGTTAAGCCGTAGCAACGGGGGCATGGAGCCCACCCCGTCTTATGGCAAAAGAAAACGGCAAAGGGATAAAAACAGAAAAAGAGGGGAAGTGGGAAGAGAAAGTGAAAAAGAAGAAACGACCCCATCCTCCCCTAATCATGATAATCATTGTTTTGCGAATTTACACTTCATCCATCAAGTGAGACCGGTGGCGCCAACCCCCCTCCTCCCACGGAACCGGCACCCCTCAACGCCTGGACACATACTACGCCATATACCACGTGATTATGTATAGCCTGCTTTAAAAGTATTTATTCACCTGCGTCATGCATAACAATCGATTTCGCTAAAGGTAATTGGTATCTTTCCAATCCTAAACTGCCAAGCGAAAGCTATATAAAACCTGCCGTCATACATAAAAATACAATTAGAGCACCTATAAAATTCACCGGCATTGCATTAAAGGTCGGGTGACATCCAAATATAAGTTGATGCCTGTTGATGTGCAGGGCTGCATACAACTCATATTTTGGTATTCAAACATCTAAATATATTTCATAGATTTTTTAAAATATTGTTTAAAATAATTTTCTCAGACCTGCTAAGCTCCACCTAAAAAAAATGCTCCAGATCTCATTTATCTTGTGACATCATCTGTCAATCATTTGGTGAGCTAACAAGAGACAGTGGTATGTAGCTTCACCAGCGCCGACCACCTGTTTACAATAGACCATACAATACCAATATAGGAGTTGCAATGTCAGACGTGCTATAGCATCACCAGGTAAAGAAAGGTAATGTGGAGGTATCGGTATGTAAGAATGCAATTATTTTGTGAGCATGTGCTGAGCTGGGGGAAGTTACATACCACTGTCTCTTGTCAGCTCACTAATGATTGACAGATGATGTCACAAGATGAATGAGATCTGGGGCATATTTTTAGGGTGGAGCTTAGCAGGTCTGAGAAAATTATTTTTAAAAATATTTAAAAATCTATGAAATATATTTAGATATTTGAATAACAAAATATGAATTGTATGAAGCCCTGCACATCAACAGGAATCAACTTGTATTTGAATGTCACCCGACCTTTAAAGCTTTGTTTTACGGACGCCTATAACCGTAACGGGTATTGCAAAGGGAAAAGGTTCATTTTAACGTGGCTAAAGTATGCATTTTGGGTTTTTTAACGTAACATACACATATCGTTGTTATTTTATTTTAAAGATATTGCTCCTGCAGTTCGGATTTTCCAAAGAAAAGAAAAAAGAAAATTAACCATTAATTTTTATGAGATTTAAATTATAAATAATCATTTTTTTCTTCAATTCATCTTTCAATGACAGCCACATTATCGTTGAATAAGCTCAATATAATTTTTGCAAAAGAGTATTTGTTTTCTCATTCAATAGCCAAGTTATTTTCCCAAGAGATATGAATTGTCAATACAATGTCACCCATGCTGCTGAACATAACTGCTTTGTTAGAGATGTGTAATCCATAAAGGGAATGCTGAATGAGCAGTGTAACCTAGCGTTGCGTTCAATCACTGGCGTGTTCGCTGATTTCTTTCAGTAGCGAAATGATCGATCCCTCGTGTAAAACGCGCATAACACGTATTTTATAGCATTGTCACTCACGCAGTCGTAGATGATGAATTCGTCTCGATTTGATTAATAATCAAAGACAAAAGACAAAAATCCACCAAGCGAAATTCGGTGCTATTGACGAATGATGAATGACCGTTATGGAATCCACCTAGCGCCTCTGATGACGGTGCCAAATCCGCCCGACGAATTTAGTGACAGAACCAAATCCTCCAAGAAATCTTATCAACGCGGCATCTGACATCGGGATTTCCCCACCCCACCCCACCCCTATCTCTGCCTCCTCTATTTATATTTTTCTTTCACCTTTTTGTAGCTTCCAGCGTTCTCGGCTCTATCCTATAATCTTCTTAAGCCCATCTCCGTTGTCCTTTATTTGATTGCAATGCATTATATACCACATCGTACATAGATTCAATACAAATTTCCTCCTTGATAGTAATCGTAAGCTCTCTCTCTTGCTCTCTCTCTCTCTCTCTTTTCCCCTACCCTTCCTCTCCACCTTTTACTCTATGACATAGCTGTTGCCTATGAACGTGACAAAATGCTTAAGAAATATCACAGAGATGAGGTAATGATTTAATCTATCCGCAATCATTGTCCTGTGTGATTGCTTTTCAATTAGTTGTCTTTATTTGAAATGATTTTTTTTTTAATTAAAAAAAAACAGGGAGGAAAAGATAAAAAGAGACGAGAAAGGGATGGAATAAAAACTCAACAATTTTTGCTGAGCATAAATGTTCCTGTAAATTGTGTTTATTTAATTTTAAAAACCCATCAGAGAAAATGAAGGCAACATGTCCAGGGGAAGGTAAATGAACACTGAAACAAGTGACGAAATGAAGATAATGGCAAAGCGAAAAAAATGTGAAATATCTCATTAAAAAAATGTCAAGTGTACTTTTCCTAGAGAAGGTGTAGGAGGTGACGAAGAATTAAGATGTACATGCTAAAGAGACTCAGTAGAGAGAGAAAAGAGAGAAAGGGAGAGGGAGAGGAGAGAGAGAGAGAGAGAGAGAAAGGAGAGGAAGAGAGAAAGATGGAGAAGTTTTCTTGTGTCAAAACGGATCGATTGATCACTCACTGTTCCAGTTGGAGTAAGTGTCACTGGCTTCCAGTCACTCTCCCTAAAGCCTTTCTAACATTGGAATTAGGTGAAGGATTACAGTCGAAACTGTCAGCAAGGGCTCGATTCAGACAAGTTTTTTAACCTTAGAATTAGCGGATTCCTCTTCGATCGTACAACCCGAAGGCCGTAACATCCCCATGGTAACTCGAATGACAAATAAGACCCTACACATCAGCCCCAATTCTTAAAGTAGTCGTATAAATAGTGCCATTAAAACATATTGCGTATGCTGTGAGCACGATTACCACGCTGTATAATTCAGTTTACATCACAAAACGACCTGCCGGTGATTGTGATTACCAATGTTAATCGTAAGCGCTTCATCAGCTCAATCCGGTGCATATATTTCATCATCATTACGAGGTAGCAGTACGCCTTTGCCTACATTATCCTCGATTTATCAATCACCATATCCCCCCTCTGGAGATTCGGCCCGGTGCGTTCGGCCCATTCACTTCCAATCAGCGGCGCTGTGCCAATTAGGGAGAGAACGAGATGAGCAATCGCGCAATTAAAACGTCGTTCTAATTGGCCTGGCGAACAAAAGCTTTACATGGGCCCTTCTCTCGTGTTCGGCCTTGACTCTCTTCGTCGTCCTAACTTTCAATCCCAGCACTGAGAGACGACGAAAAAAAAGCAGGTCTCGTGTCTCTCGAAATGCGAACAATCAATCTTTGTTTAGTTTCCTCTCTTTGACGAGAGAGAAATTTAACCCTCATGTATTAGTTTGCTGATCACGCACGCGTTCGCGTGAGTGTACCCAATGCCGTTTTCAGGCAAACGTCAATGATTCAGGCAAGAGCGTGGGAGAGGGAAATAATTACGGTTGGCTGTTTGGCGCCATTTTTTCGGCCGCTCAACATCCGGGAACTGCAGAAAGTGTAGAGTTATAAATAATCGGTATTTGCAGCTTTGTGGCACTGTTTAGTATGCATGTAGGCTATACGCAAATGTGGATCGCGAGGTCAGGACTCTCATATTACCAGTGAAAGTGAGAAAATGTCAAAATATGCATTGAAACTATTCTGAATGTTTTGATATGGTTGCATATCTAGGTAAAGGTAGAGGAATTGTTTATCTGTCTATAGGTTTAAGAAAGAAAAAATTAAACCCCGAAAGTTTTACGAAAAATAATCAACAGGAAACGTAAATGTTGATTTCATATCAAGGTGAAAAGAATGACAATGTACTGCGATATGCGAATGAATGTAACAAAATTTGATAAAAGACTGTTATCATCTTAAATAGAGAAATAACTTCCAGAGCATGTGATTAGGTCTACTCATGTGATATTTCCCTGTAAGTTTTTGAACTGATACTCTAACAAGATTTTACTCTTAAAGTACTTTACAGAGAAAGGTTTCCCTTTCCTATGATGATATATATTATTTCTGTCGTAGATATGTCGCTAAAACCTCTGACAAGCACAAACAGGTTTTCTCAATTTTGACAAGGGAGAGACATTTTAGTAGGAACATTGTTTGGCCAAGTGCATAAAATTTCACTTACCTGTTTCTCTCATTGTCTGCTTCTACTATAGACCAACTTAATATCAGGGTGGACTCCCCTTTTAATTAAACGCCATTCACCGTCGAAGCACAAGCTTTTGCTTGCCCTCACTTACTCCTTGTTATTATTACATCTTTATCTCTTCGCATATGAATAAATATTGTTCAGATCAACAACTTTTGATATACCTTGAGTTTGATGCCATCTTGATTTACGTCATCAGATAAACATTGCCCTTTCAAAACTACAAGCTAAATCGAAAATAAGAACGCGGAGATGAGGTGAAAGTGGATCGGAGATGCCCCTTTGCTGTAAATCATGTGGAATAATTCATCCCTTATACCGTCGACTCATCTTCGACAGTTTGACTGGTAGGTAAATCACCCACAAATGGACCCTCGTATATTATGCACTTTCTTGACCAAACGCACCGCTTGCTCACGTTTCCAAAATGGCGTCGATCGACGCTCCCCAGCTGTGTGCGCTGAAACACTATCCGCACGCGAGTCTATCAACTTGAAATGGAATAATTAAATATAAAGATAACTTCCATGAGAGAGTAAGATGACTGAGAGTTTCTTTTAGATTTTCGTCATTCTTTAAAGGCATTGTTTAACAATGCCAAATCTGAGATGCATGGCCCTACGTGTTATCAGCGGCTGTGATAGTGTGTAATATTGAAGCCCTAAAAAAATTGCGCTTCAAAATCATGAAGTGCCTCAAAAATTTAAAAACCTTTGAGTGACCGGTTTTACCATACTCATTTTCTCCAATAGAATGTATTGTTATAAAAAAACCGTTGGAAAACGGTTTTTGAAATTTCGAATTCCAATCATAAATATCTTATAATCAGACGGGCGATCGGCTTGTGTAAACGTCATGGCATTCCTGAATGACCTAAAGGTTTATAATTATGATTGCAGCATGGGCTAAATTCAGGATTTTGTTTAGAATCGGAGACAAAGATACCCAATCCCTTTAAATGCAAAACGACGGAAATGTAGATACAGTCAAAACCGAAAGTTAGTGACCACCTCTATATAAAGGCCATGAACCTATGTATAGTGGTCATGTACATTATATTTCATCCCTCTCAGAGGAAACATATATGTTTAAAAACCTGTCTACAAAGGTCACCTGTCTACAGTGGCCATTTTTGTGTTTACCCTGGGTGGCCTTGATGGACAAGTTTGAGTGTACTTGATTAAAATAATAGTAATTATGCCTTACCAAATCTCATCGCTATAAACACACATGTGCAGTCTTCATTGCTTTTACCTTGTTAGCATGACTTTATAATGCTTTATATACCTCACTTTAGAAATCTAGCCATCTGATTGGTCGAAATTGGAGTCGTGATTTCAAGCAATGCCCCACTCACAGGGCATAGCAATAGCACACAGGGCATAGTTAAAAGTTTGTACCCTCATCCTCATCCTCCTGCGATCCCCATTGGTTCACGTGTTAAAATTGTCTTTGTGCGAGCGCGGACACCTTACATTATTTTGTGCGATGATTTTAGTCGCTACATTTTAGTTTTTTTAATTGCATACGCAGACGAGCGGCGATCTCGATTGTAGCTAGGCCTAGATCTACATGTAATGACGAGATGACGCTCCTTTGGAAATATAGAGATAAACCTGCTCTTTCATATGACACCTCTTTTTTTGAGTATCACCTTCAGGCTTCAGGATCACAAGCAATAAAGGTTTGAATCTCGATTTGGAAATTTATTTATTTGGCATGATCGCGCAATGCTCGTACAGACTGCATACAGCATAGGGATATGCGTGCAATCTCAATGGCCAACCAAGCTATACCCAGTGCAAGTTTATCAACATAGAACCTCGTTAGCGTAAACAAACTTGATTACCATGATTGACAGTGTATTCTATGACCCTGTTTTCAGTATATAAAAGTTATAATGACTGCTTTAATATTCGAGGCATAGTTGTTTTTTGGCTCTCGGGGAGATTACATCGTGCTATCACCCCTCGGCACGCCTCGGGGTGATTGCACGATGTAACCTCCCCTTGAGCAATGAAAACAACTATGCCTCTCATAGCAGTCATTATTACTATATTATGAACTAGAAAGGAGATATTCAGGCAAAAGGAGTGACAACCCCGGTAAAGCTTACCCGTATGCTCGTGACCCCTCTTACACATTCTTGAAGTTAGTTGAATGTTCGATATTGCATATTTCTTGAGAGTTGACTTCAAGTTGTAATATAAAGTAAAACTGATGGCAATATATTAATTCACATTACATAAGTTCAGGCGCGTAGCCAGAGAGGGAGGGGGGCGGTGGGGAGGTCGCCCACCCCCCTCCAAATAAAAAAAACGCCGCCGCCCAAAAAAAGGGAGAGAGAGAGAGAGAAGAGAAAAAAGTAAGAGGACGGAGGAAGGAAAAGGAGCAGACAAAGAAACATTTTTGAAAATTCAGACAAGGATTAAGAGTCGAGAACGGTACAACGAATCGTCTTCTTTCTCTAATAATTTAATGAAACGTCAAAGCTTCCGAGCTTCGCGAAGCGCGGGAGGGGGGAAACTGAATTCAGACAAGGTTGAAAAGTCGAGAACGGTATAACGAAATCGTCTTCTTTCTCTAATAATTTATTGAAACGTCAAAGCTCCCGCGCGAAGCGCGGAAGGAGGGATACACTGAATTCAGACAATGTTGAAGAGTCGAGAACGGTACAACGAATCGTCTTCTTTCTCTAATAATTTAATGAAACGTCAAAGCATCCGCGCTTCGCGCGGGAGGGGGGATACTGAATTCAGACAAGGTTGAAGAGTCGAGAACGGTACAACAAATCGTATTCTTTAAATTCAATGCAACGTCAAAGCTTAAACTCCCCTCCCTGCACCCCCCCCTAGGGAGCGCGCTCTGTAAGTGCTTCGCACGCTTCGCGTGCTCACTACCGCCCCCCCTAAAATAAAATCCTAGCTACGCGCTTGCATAAGTTATGCCAAAATGTCTCATAAGTCCTCTGGAAATAACATGAACTACCATCATCAATATTATTTCAGTTTTGCCTAAAGCGTAAAATGCTTTACAAAGAATAAATCCCATCAGGTAGCAATTTACTACACCAGGGGGTGTTTCACAAAGATCCCAAGTCGAACTTAACTCTAAGTTTGACTTAACAATTATGGAAAGCCGGTAGCCGCTTTAAAAATATTTTGTAAAAGTTATTTTAAAATGCTTAAAATGTTGATTCAAATCATTCATATTTTCTTTTAGCAAGAAGATTTCATGTTCTTGATCTGGAATTATGAAAAGTTTAAATTACTCGATTTTTTGCTTTTGAATGTATTTTATTTCAAGGCTACAAATGGCTCTCCATAATGTTTAAGTCCAACTTAGAGTTAAGTTCGACTTAGGATCTTTGTGAAACACCCCTGGGTAACTCGATGGGGGTCATATTTTCCCAGGGTAGCCGCATCAGATTAAATCATCCTGTGCCCTGCATCTGATTATAAAGAGTTGCGATTGATTCAAATCAATCGTAACTTAAAATAACCGCAACTGTCTACTTAAGAGAATGGAGTTCATTAATTAAAGCTGCGATTGATTCGAATCAATCGCAACTCGTTTTAAGACGGGAACTTGCTCTTCCTACATGCCCTGCAATTATTGTTACCCCCAGCATTGTCCGATGCCAATTTACACCTGGGTGGAGAGTGGCAAATATGGATTAAAATCTTGCCAAAGTGAGGACCTTGGTGCAGGGCTGGGATTCGAACCTCAACCCTTGGATTGAAAGTGAAGTGAATGAAGGGTAGAGATAAACAATCATAGATAGAAAGCCGCATATAAGGAAAGTATACAAACCTCGAACCTGCCAAAAAGAAGAAGAAAAAAAGCGTAGTATCATTAATGTCTTAACATACTTCGACAACTTTGAAGTTCTGTTTATTCTATTCCCATTCTAATAATACTTTTAATTAAGTAAGAAGTCAACCAATTGTTGAAATCATATCTGATTACTTGGTAATTAAAGATTAATTCTTGACAAAAAGGCTCTATTTTAGCTCATTGACCTAGATTCGAACCCGCGATCTCCAAAAGGCCGATTGCTCTATACCACTGAAACACCAAGCTTTTATAATCAATTATAATTATTAACAGCATTGTAATTATTAACATCATTATAAAAAGAAGAACTAAAATAGGAATATTGTCGGTCCGAAAGGAGATGAAAATGATATATATAGGCCTATATATTTGAAAATCAACTTAAATACTACTGTTGACATATTTTGTTTCTTCTTTTCTTCATTTAATCAGATTCCTGCATCTACGTCACAAACTTCATCGCTCGACCTTTCGAATAAATCCAGTAGGATATACTTGGGAAGTAATCATAATCAACTGCTTCTAAATTTGAGCCAAGATGAAGGCTAACAAAGATTAATTTCATTTGAAGAAATACTCAAGAATTCATTTTCTATTTTTATATGTTTAATTTCGAAATTAAAATTCTATCGTTATTTTTGTATCGGAGATGTCGCCTGCATAGAGGTCTGCATACTGCAAACTCAAAGCCCTGTACGTCAATGTTACGTCAATTAACACGGTGTTAATTTTAGACTTTATTCATCTGATTTCTTTAAGGTCTGCTTCGTATGAGGAATGATATCGATTTTGTTGCGTGGTTTCAACTTTTATTGAAATTGTTAAGGAATTTTTTTGCAGTACATTACGAACGCATTAAACAGACCTAAGGTAATAACTGAAAATGTATAGCCCTACTGGTGATGTACTTAAGCGAATGATGAAATAATACGGATTGATTAAACGATAATGTGAATAAATGTAATGGAATTTTATTTATTTATGTATTTATATGTTTTCTTTAAACTGGGTAACTCTCTCAGTATTAAAACTGTTTTCCTGAGAGGCCTGTACAAATTATAGGATACAAATACAGAGGAAATTGAACAAAGTTTAAATACTTTTATATAGAATAGCAACATGATAAAGATACTATGGAATTATTTGTACTGTGTCGTATTACACTCACTGTTATTGAGCTGTTTATTTTTCTTTCAATCATCCGTTTATTCTAACACACACACACATACAGGGCACACATCCTCGATGCAAATGTTATTCGCACTCAGCCCCAAGGGGGAAAGGGAAAAGAGATTACAGTAAGGAAAATCTATTGAACATCGTGCCCAAAATGCTCCAATGGGATTTACCGATAATCCGCTTTTCGCCCGTGTCGGCATGCTAACTTAGAATAGCGATGCGAAAATATCAAGATGGAGAGGGGGGTAGGGAGAGACAGATTGGGGAGGGGAGGGGGTAAGTGGAGGTGGAGAGAGAGTGAGGGTAAGAGGAGGGGGAGAAAGAGAGGGCATGGGGGAGAGAGAGATAGAGAGAGAGATAGGGGGTTAGAGAGTCAGATTGAAAGAGAAACTTTAAAAACGGCGGGGTGCGCGCAGGGTAGCTAGATAGACATTCTGACTGGCGGTGTCTTGACGAACTAATATCATGAATAATCAATTATGTCAATTCAACAAGGGAAGAAAAGAGGCTCTCAAACTTCTCTGAATTGTAGACAAAGTATAAGATGGTCATCATACTATCAAGTTTGCAGACAGCAGTAACAATTTTTTGGCAGCAAGTAAACAAGCGAAAGAAAAATTATGATTTCTTATTTTCAAATATAAAATGAGGCATATCGATTTAAAACCAATGTAAATGAAACATTTTAGACACGTTTGAAGGGATCTTTTGAAGGTATTGCTATGATTCAAAATAGGACGTCGTTCCATAAATTTGATAAAGCTATTCAAATAAAGAATACTCAAGAGAAGGTTCTTAATACTACAGCTAGACATAATTAAGTCCCAACCAAATGACGCGGTTAACCGCAGCGTTTTTTTGTTTCGGGAGTAAAATAATGACGGAGGCGTAACACGCTTCATATTTCTGCATCGTAGAACACATAGCACAGTGAATTCGTGCAGAACCTTTGATACGCGCAGTTGTCATTGATGTACACTTTAATTTAAAAAAAACGCCGCGGTTTACCGCTTCATAGCTGAACAAGCCTCTATGGGTGACGAGTGCTACAACAGTCATCAAAATAGTGTCTGCTGGTGGGCTTATAGGGAGATGGATCGAGGAGGATGAGGATGAAGAAGAAGAGGGGAACCATGTGATCCTTGCCTATACCGTTTTAGGGGGAAGAGTTATTGCTCATGATGAGGAGTAGAGGGTTTGCGTGATCAGGGAGAAATTGTCCCGTCACAGTCAATTGATGAAGCTATTAGACACTGACGGATGATAGGCACATCATCCTAGACTCGTCATGAGCGTATCTTTGTGGAGGGACCACCAGATGAAAAGGGGAGGATAGAATGCTTCTATTACCTCAAAATGCTTGACCTTTGGAAAAGCGATTTCCTTTTAGACTTGATTAGTTTTCTCATCAGAGATTGATGCTGACGGGTGAGAATAATTTAAAGCTGGGCAAATGGTGTCTACCTGTTTGGCATGACTTGTACTCCCAACGAAATACATCAATTCTTAATGAATTTCGGTCATGCGATTGGATTGCGAAAGAAACTAAACATATACAATTAAAAATGTACTACTGGTATATCGGAATGTCTGGAATCATCGGAATCATCAAAACGATATGAAGTTGAGTTAATTTTGCTCGGATGGTAATATCATTCAGTAAGATGTACCCGAAACAGATACAAGGGTATGGCAATTCACAAAAACGTAGCATCAAAATTCGATCCAAATTTCAAACTAATTCTGGTTATATTTGGAAGATGATGGTATTTCAATAGCAATCATTGTCGTACGACATAACTTGTGTGATATTTTTCCACACGGGTATACAAATACTGACAAAGCTCACAACTATTTTTTTTTCTTTTACTTTCAGCTGAACTAATACTTCTTGTAAAACGTACATTAGCTGCCGAATCGCATGATAGCTCATATTCCGGAACATTTTCTTAACAAAGCAGTTGGTAAAAAAAAAGAAATACACTCTGTTTTCATCAGGTCCGTGCTTTTCACGCATTCCTGGTACATTTTGGATTATAATTACTCACCATGTTCACTGTATTGAGAAAATCAACTAATAGGGGAAAGGTGTAATGTTCCCATACCGGAAACCTTAATTTTATCCGGGTACCCCCCTCCTTCTGTGGCATGCAGTATAATTTATTTGTAAGTTGTATTGACGTTTTCCTTGCTTTTTCGAAAGGGGGGCGTACGCACCCTTTAGATCATGCTTAATAAGCGAATCTATATTCACATTTATCTTTCCTAGATGTGAACCTATTGCCCCCCCCCCCAAAAAAAAAAGCAATAGGTGTGCAAAGAACAGTAGTTAACAACGCATAATGAGACATGGTAATGAATCGGAACAGCTGAAATGAAATTTATTTATTTAATTTGCATTCAAAACATTTGGTAGTGAGTAATTATAACATAAAGACCTGCCGGGCCGGACCGTTTTCTGAAAACGATGTTAATCGTCATAACAAACTCAAAACGATTAGACTAATTCATTTACCCGAATTTCAAACTGTCTGTTTGCCATTTTCTCGTAGTTTTCTATCTCTTTTCTTTCTTTCTCTCTTTTTATGGGGTATTTTAACGAGCATGCTATGACGTTAAGCAATTCATTGATGTCAATATTATATTGACATTTCTGCTTAGCTCATCGTCGACGAGAAAACGATGATAATTACTCTGGCACGACCGATTGGGCAACGAAAGGCGACATATAGGGGGTTGTTTTCGCCGCAAGTCCGATCAGGCTCTCAAAATGATTAGCAAATTAAATGGGAATCGAGATATGCCACAACCTGTTTGGCAAATTACTGCGCCAATAAGGCGCTTTAAAAATATCCCAGTGTGGAACTCATTATCCCCACATAAGACGCTGCATTCCACTGTAATAAGAAAATAGATTTCTTGCATTAAATACGATGTGGGCTACGTAAGCAGCACTTGTGCGAAAATAAAAAGGTATAGTTATTTGATTAAAAAGGGATTCAAATGTCTTTTACATCTTAATCTAAATAGTTCTTCCATGCTAAGTGTTCTGTGCTTTAGCTTGAAGATTCCGGAAATCATTAATTGTCACAATGACGGCATGTTTCAAGAAAGAAAAATAAATCTACAGAGATAATTCAAACAATGCATAAGATTACCTTAACCATTTTGTAGGCGATTACGTGGAAAAAAAAATCAAGGACAACTCAAGGACAACGAGGTCCTGGCGTTCATGGGCAGATCCAGGATTGCTGAAATGCGGGGTCACAAAATTTCTAAAATTTAATAGCGAGCAAACAATAGAAATAATAATAATAATAATAACAATAATGATAACACTAAGAAAAATAATAATGACAGAAATGAACAGAAATAGCCGTAAGGTGTCGCAGCAGAATGTGAAAAGACGATATTACAGTGAAAAAAATAATCACGGTTTGAATGAAAATCTCAAGTACAACAAATTAGGAAAATGAAGAACACTTTGAGCGCGCACGAGGAATACGAGTTTCATCAAAAATGGAAACTGGCGCCAGTTTCACAGATTGCAGTAACTTCCAGACCAAGGCCAGGAATAGCTGATTTAGGGGGAAGGGAACATTCACCCCTTGAAACCCAATGGCATACTTTCTGTGCATACGTCTTTTTGTTATTATTATTATTTCTTATCATGTACAGTAAACGTTCTAATAATGCTTATCTTACGCATAATAAAATATGTGTTGATATCATTAATTGGAGGCATCATTTATTCTTTGCTTTGCGAGCAGTACTTAAACATTGTAAAAACGGATAATGTAATGAATAATAGTTGAGTGATCATTAAACTAAAAGAAAAAGTGTATAACACTTAAGTACAGTAGAAACAAAATTAAACAAAAGTAATGATAAGGTAATAATCACAGATTGTTAAACAGCGCATTTCAGAAAGATAGGCTATTCCAATACGCTTTACAACATTACTTACTAACCGATGGAAACATGTATGCACGTATTAAATCACGACTGCATTGCTTATTTCAGCTTTGCTATTTCAGTGCAAGCATTAAATGATAATCCTAATGGGAGGGATCAAATACGGCACTCGGCATGCTTTTTATGTATATTAATAATCACATAGTCAAACGCTATCCAGGGGCGGACATGTGTGTGTTTGCGTGTGTGTTTGGAAAATGAGTAAAATAGCTCTCCACAAAATTGTATTTTTTTCTTTCACATTCGAATTCAGCGAATAACATTATAAGCCTAGCCCCAACAGTCCATTGCTTTATTAACCCCAAACTATTAGCCCTGATGTGCAGTAGACTGTTGCTTTACTAGCCGTATGGTTTCTCTAATATGCAATCAGTTTGATTTCAAGCCTTATAACCAACTGCCTGAAATTTGCTCTTCTACGAACGATATCCTTTATTAAATACAATGGGCCTACGAAATCTTTTTTTAACTTTAAAGACGAAAGGGCACAGGTACTCCAGCCTCTATAGTAAATTCCGGAAATGGCCTCGAATTGTTTGGCATTGTTGACAAGAATCTATTGATGCATTGTATTTATTCTCAGGAAATTCATTCCAGGAATAGAAACACAGGATTATGTTAGCGTTGCTTCTCAGTATTTAGCGACACATTACATGCACTAATGTATCTAACTGTTACCTTAAGAAACAGGTAAGGACTACTTACGTCTTGTGTTCACCTTCACAATGCGCAGTTGCAAAGTATTTTTAACGAGCACAAAAGCGATTCAGGTTGTATAGGCGGTAATGCGAAGATTCCCATTGGGTCTGGCGGATTCGCGGCCCGCCAGCAAAGCGTGCACAAACGGTATCCAGCTTGAGTTTACTCGAGTGATTTTATTCCTTGAAAATTCACCAATTTAGACTGGATTCCCACCACGGAAATGAAATGATTCGGTGACTGACGTCGGGTAGATGGCCTTTGAAACGAGAGAAACCGATTCGGAGCACGCTTGAACGAAACAACTGTGCAATACGGCAGCCTAGTCACGAAACGACCGTGCTGGTGGGAAAAAGGAGAGCTGATTATGCGCTGTACGTGTGCGTTATACGATCCGCAGAAAATAGTGTGTGAGGGTGTATAGTGACAACTGTCGTCTGCAAACGAAGATCCATTTACTTATGTCAACATATTATATCCTCCTTCTATTTAGTCATTAAATTGACGATGAGTTATAAATAGTTATAAAATTCATTGTTTCTATATTCGCCTTACACAGTCTGAAAATATCCGAATGCTGTGCATTTATTTGTGTTATAATGACTTCTATCTAGTTTTGCACGATTTCGTATGTTCAGATTACATTCATGAAGCCTAAGACTTCATCATTCATAGAAACTTATATCATGTGATTATGTAGTTAGGTCACTTCACCCCCAATCATTCTTTCTCATACAGTCGAGGATCTAGTAACTTATAATAGGGAGCACTAAAAGACTTTCACGTGTATGTATGGTATTTGATAAAGCAGTGGTGCAGAGTTGCCCCTAATTAGAGGGGAGCGTATTTTCTGCACCCCTTTGAATGCACCTCTGTTCTGTAATACAGTATAATGCAATTGATCATCCATCAACTATGCTCTCTTTATGCATGATAAGTATAGTCATGGACATGAGTACAACTCCAAAATAATTGGCATTTTGGGGGACAAAGGACATTTTGCAAATTTGTCTATAACGTTAAAGTGAGTCTACATCTACTGCTGATTAACATGTGAGTTCTTTGAACGGAATAGAGAGAGAGAGAGAGAGACAGAGAGAGAGAGAGAGGGGGAGGGTGAGAGAGAAAGACAAAGAGGAAGAGAGAAAGCAAGAGAGGGAGGGAGGGAGAGGGAGAGAGAGAGAGAGAGAGAGAGAAAGAGGAAGAGAGGGGAGAGAGAGAGAGAGGAGAAAAAGAAAGAAAAATAGAAAGAAAAGTGTGAGGGCGAGAAAGTGCACATTTTCAGGGATGCAATGGTATAGCATGCATGTTTCCACTGCGCATGTAATGAGCTATAAATGGGTGCCATGTTTAAAGCTACATCGATTTTACGCCCATAATGCACGATTAATGGCCGGAGTGTGTACCAAGCAGTACAAACCATATACATACCGGGCAATGAAGGCCAATGACCCCCGGGTGTTTAATAACTAATGGCGCTGAATTAGTCGATTGATTCGTTAGCTCCAGATCAAGACCATTTCCACTCTAATTAGGGCATTGGTTCAATTATTGTCGCGTGTTGTTATAAAGCGGCTGGTGGGATCCACAACCTGTTCATCTCATGGCTGCGTTTTCACAAACACTTCTTTGATCATATTGATGTCTCTTAAAATCCTTTTGCAGAGAACAGACACGACGGAGATGTGTGTGGACAAAATGATGCAATCAACCCCCAAGCTAGGAGTTTATATAATGGGAGATTATAACATTGATCTACTTAAATATAATTCGCTTCAATGCATTGATGATTTTGTAAATATTATGTATAACATCTCATTTCGCCCATTAATTGACAAACCTACAAGAATATGTAAGAAGTCTGTCACTTTGATCGATAATATCTTGACAAATGTAGTCACTAAAGACATTCACTCTGGTATTTTCTATAGTGATTTAACAGACCATCTACCCATTTTCCAAATAACCAACCTCTATATTAGTCCTAGTCATAGACCATCTTCATTTTTCCATATAAGGCAAACGGATCCTTTAAGTTTAAGTTCATTTCAGAGGGATTTATCTGTATTAGAATGGAATGAATTATTTTTTTTCTTGTGATGTAGATGAAGCTTATAATTCATTTTCAAACACATTTAAAACTGTGTATGATCATAACTTTGTTGTTCGTAAAGTGAAGAAAAGAAAACTGCCACGAAAACCTTGGATAACCCCTTCACTGTTAAAAAAGATTAATAAAAAGTATAGATTATATAAAACATTTTGTCAGAAAAGAAACGACAGCAGTGAATGTAAATATAAAAAATTTAGAAACAAATTAAACTCAATTTTACAGTCTGTAAGAAAAAAATATTTTTGTGATTTATTACAGAAGAATAGAAATAATATGTCTAAAACTTGGGAAGTTATTAATGATTTATTAGGAAAGAGAAGAAAATGCCAGTATCCTAATTATTTTCTTAAAGGTAGGAACAAGTTAACTGATCGTCAATTAATTGTAAATGAATTTAATTCTTACTTTTCTAGTATTGCTACAAAACTAAAATCTGAACATATTCAGAAACCTAAATGCAATTTTAGTTCATTTTTACGAGATTCTTGTAACAAATCAATATTTTTTCACCCTACCAATGAAACAGAAGTTTTGAATATTGTCAAATTGCTCAATTCAACTAAGAGCACAGATTTTGAAGGAATAAGTCAGTACATTATAAAACATGTTATACATTTCATTGTTAAACCAATTGTTTTTATATGTAATCTCTCCTTTTTGTCAGGAAAAGTCCCCAAGAATTTTAAAGTAGGAAAAATCATACCCATATTTAAAAAAGGTGATCCCCACATATTCTCTTATTATCGACCAATAACATTACTCCCCTGTTTTTCTAAGATATTGGATAAATTAATTCATAACAGGCTCTTTAATCATATTAATAAAAATAATCTTCTGACCGTTTCTCAATATGGTTTTAGAAAAAAATTCATCATGTGGACATGCTCTAATTGACCTTCATGATCACATTCTCAATAAATTAAATAATAAATTGCATACATTAGGCTTGTTTCTTGATTTGTCAAAATCTTTCGATGTCATTAACCACGATATTCTCCTCACTAAGTTACAAAATTTTGGTATTCGCGGTATTGCTTGGGAATGGTTCAGGGACTATTTAAGTGATCGTACCCAATTCACATCATACAACAACTTTGTTTCTGACAGAGAGAGGATCCAGTATGGAGTCCCACAGGGCTCCATGCTGGGTCCTCTCCTATTTTTAATTTACATAAATGACCTTAGTTCTGCTTCATCTTTTTTTCATTTTGTCTTATTTGCTGACGACACAAACCTGATTGCATCTCATAATAATTTTGATAAATTAATGTCAGAAGTAAATAAAGAATTAGAAAAGGTTGTTGAGTGGTTTAATGCTAATGAATTGATTATAAATTATGACAAAACAAGTGTACTTTATTTTCATAATAAAACTAATCCTTGCAATATTAATGATGTACAAATATCTATAAACAATATCAATTTGAAAGTGTGCTCTTCCGTTAAATTTCTTGGTATCCTTTTGGATGACACTTTATCTTTTCAGGATCATCGATTGTATATAACTAACAAAATATCTAAAAACATTGGTGTTCTTTGTAAATTACGTGTATTTCTGCCTGAAAAAGTATTGTTTATGTTGTACAATTGTTTAATCTTGCCGTATTTACATTACTGTAATATCACCTGGGCCGGTGTGGGGACAACTAAACTAGAACCTCTCTATAAACTTCAAAAGAAAGCTTTAAGAATTTGTACAAACTCCCATTATCAAGCTCATTCACGTCCCCTGTTTTTTCGCTTAAGAACAATCAATATTTATGATATACATAAAATTCAAAGTGCTATTATGATGTATAATGTCTATAATAATTATGTACCTAAAAGAGTTTGTCAAATGTTTATCCTTAATAAATCTGTTCATTCATATAATACTCGTTCCTATATCAAATATCATTATCCAAAGGTCTCTACCCAGTCAATGCTTTACTCTTTTAGACATAATGGTCCCCGTATTTGGAATAATTTAACTGCAAAACTAACATTATGCACTACTATATCATCCTTTAAGTTTCTATTGAAGAGACAGTTGGTCTCTTCTTATTTCCCTTAACTCTTTTTTTTAAACCTTTTTTACCTTGCAATGTACCATGCCTGTGTGTGTGTGGGGTGTGTGTGTGTGTGTGTTCATTGGTGTGTATTTATAATGTGTAGTATCTTATTACATAATTGTTACTGTTTTGGTAACATGTACAACCATTTAATCTTGTTATTTATTATTTATGTCAGGGAACTATTACTTACAAGTTTTTCAAACTTCCTTTTTAGTCTCCAATTTCTTCATTCCAGAATTGTAAGATTATGATTGTTTCATGTTACTTTGTACATATAGTATTTTATGGTTTTATGATTGAAATAAATGAATTGAATTGAAAAAAAAAGATACCTTGATAGCTAGATAGAAAGAAAACCCTTTGAACTCTCCAACCACCACAACTTGATTGAAAGAATTTCTGTTTTATAGATTGTAATAAAACGTCTCAAACCGCACCATGGTTTGATATCAAACAATTACATTGCCGGAAAAACCCCTGAAAACCCAATCCGGCATACTTTTCATACTATGAATACAAAAGTAAAAATTATCTGCATTATTTGCATCTACCCGTTTAGATCTATGAAAAACGCGAGGTAACCTCCGGAGGATACCTTGTGTCGTCCTCTGTCCACTGTAGATCTAAACGCTCGCGGCACAAAGAACAAAGCACGAACACGAGGTAAAGGCCGGCTCACATAGTAGCGGCAAAGACCCCGCGAAAGGCGACGGACGTGAAAAATCACAAAATTTTGGCCGTAAAGCGACGGCAAAAGGGGAAAACTAAGATTCGCTGACGGGTGGAACGACCTTCAGCGACAACACGACGGCAAGGGACGATGTCTCGACGGAGCCCGGCAACAAGGAACGAGGTCAGACGGCTAGCAGCGGATTGGCTGGCGGCAAGGAACGGCGGCTGACGGTGAATTGCGGCGACGATAACGTGACTCAGCGGCCGACATCCAAGCCTCTGTGTGTGCGGGTCACTGACGTCACAAAACGTGAAAAATCGCACTAAAAGTTTAAAATCGTAACCCATCGCAGACCACCGTTGCAATGCCGCAGGTACTCGCAAACGACCCGCCATCAACAGTCATCAACCGTCACCCTCCGGCCAAAATTCGTAATCCATCGTCGCACCAAGGTCGTTACAATTTCGTTACTTGACAACGACAACGACAACGACTACCAACGAAATTGTGACGACCTCAAAACGAATAGAGACGGAATCGCACGGCATGGACACGTCAAGGAAGTGAGGGTTGCGGTCTCCAACGAAATCTGAACGGGATCACAACGAATTTTTTTTTGCCGCCACAAAATTTTCCACATGCTGAAAATTTGCCGACGAACGCGACTGATAATTTCGGCCGTCTGCGGTCGCTAGCGGATTCGTCAGCGACAATTGAAGGCAACACACGATGATTGGCGGGAAATTCAATATTGCAATTCGCAGCTTAACGTAGCTTGCGGTACCCCCTATTCGTCATAGTGTGAGCCGGCCTTAAAGGCGAGGTAAAATTCACGCTAGACGGTCTAGCACGACACGGCACAACCTCCGGAGGCATCCGTGTGTGATCCGTTGTTTGAGCATAGATCTAAACGCTCGCGGGTTAGAAACCGGAAGTCTTCTCGCTCTAAAGCGCGCGCCCTTGCTCCACGTACGTGGTGTAAACAATGAGGTCAATTTGCTGAACATGTATTGGCAATAACAACATGTTTTACCTAGATTTCGCAATAACATTGAAATGAAAATATATCACATGAAACCTTGATTTTCAATTTGTCTGATGAATGTTTTCTTTTTTTTAATAAGAAATATATTCCATGTAGACATCGTTAATGAGCGGCGCTGCCTAGCGAAATTTTCTCTTTTTTATTTTGTTTTTTATTTTTATTGTTGTACAGTCGTAGCGATAGCACGCGCTTTTTCACTGTGGACGTGTTACCATGACAACGTACCTCGCGATTACCGCAGACGTGCATTTTTAATTTAAACGGCCCCCGCGCTCGTTACCTCGTGTTTGAGAAGGAATGTCACCCCGCGTTTACCTCACAGTCGTCTGGTGTGACATCGAGTGACATAGATCTAAACGGGGTAAGATCTATGTCACTAGACAATAAATATTTACAATTCTCTTCACTCCTAATCATTATCTATAATTACGTTTGGCTGATGTGATAATTATAAGCTTGTTAGGTGCATTACAACCAATCAGAGTTTTGCTACATGGCCCCAACTCTCGCACTAAAATCACGCATATTTCTCACCTGTTTAACAGTAATGTTATTATTCTCTAGCGATTGCGTAGTTTTCATTGGAATCTAACAAATCTTTGATTTGATTCCACCAATTTCCAAATTCTTACCACGAAATGAGTAAGTATTGCGATAAAGTATTAAAGGGACTATGTCCCATTTGCAGGCCCAAAAAATGAAAAGGTTAAATTTCAACGGCATTTGAAAGACAATACTAATTTAGAACTTCCCTAAAAAAAAGGGGGCTTGAAAATGTCTTTCAGTGGGGAAATAACGACTATTAGTTGTCGAATCGACTTAGGAGCTATAGAGCCAGTAAGTAATAGTCTGATTTTTCAGACCATTGTACCGAATGGTCGTACGTTTTATGCTGCGCAAAGATTCAATCAGTTTAATTTTGGCCATTACAAGAAGTGGGTTATTGATGTAGACAAATGCTCATGTACCCTTTACAGCTCATTTTATGTATGTTATTACCAAAGATGAAAAAGCCAGTCAGTCACTCAATAGTGTCTGACAGTGAAGTCTAGCAAGTAAACAGGTTTTCTTGCATAATTTGAATATTAGGACACTGCTAACGTTTAAATTTCACCGATAGGACATACATGACATATTCATAATTCCTGCAAAGTTCTACAGAATTTGATGTTGGCTGCAAAAGGGACATAGTATCTTTAAACAGGACACCTCTAAACATGAAATCGTGTGTTGGGAGCCGGAAAGCCGTTAAACGCTGTGTTTACCATATACGAGTGAAATGTGATCGCAAAAAATTTCGAGAAATCAACTCAAGTGAAAATTACGTCACTACATCATTGTAATGTTCGTTCATTTCAATAGATGATGGACAAGGCTACTAAAATTGCCTTTGGATGATTTTCGATAGTTTATGGGATCGAATTAACTAGTCTTCTTTTACAGTAGGCTTGCGGTTGCATCATGTGAGAGAGGGGAAGGATTGGGGAGTCCTGAAAAGGACTGTCGGTAATCTTTCTTTCTTGAGTTTGTGTGTAGTCCTGAAAAGGACTGTTGGTAATCTTTCTTGAGCTTATAGTTCTAAAGAGAACTATAGCGCCGGTCTTTAGAACTATAAGCTCAAGAAAGATTACCAACAGTCCTTTTTCAGGACTACACACACTCAAGAAAGTGCCTACTGACAACTGTATATCTTTATCACCATGCAAGCCAAAACTTATAAGTAGCATCTAGTCTTCTTTTATTTCAAATTACGAAGAGCATAAACGTGTAAATATTGCTATTGTTTTCTTCTATCCAAACCTATTTCAGTCTCAACGGCATGCCAAAATAAGTTTTGTTCAAATGGCGATGCACATCAAAGTTATTACATGTAGTAATCAGAATAACTGAGTTTATTTTCTTTAATACTATAATACATCCTCTTTTATTTCTCTTCTTTCCTGGAAAGTATTTAAAATATGTACTTCCATATGCAGGCATTCAACTAATCATACAGATATCTGCAACATCTTGAGTGGTACTCTCGATTATGCACAGATTGTGTTATCCCTGAAATAAGCTGCAAAAACATCTGTAACACATTGTAAAATCGTTGCTCGTTTAAAGACATTACAGTGTATCCCTTCAACGATGCAAAAGAAAAAAATGAGTTATAAATGGGTAATGAAAACATTTATTGATTTAAGAAGATGGAACCGGGAAGAGAGAGAGAGAGAGCGAGAGGGAGAGAGAGAGAGAGAGAGAGAGCGGGGGAGAGATAGAGAGAGTGAAAAACTAAGAGAGGGAGAGGGTCTGTATGATCGTGATGATAGATAGAATGGAAAGAAGAAGCTTAGAAAATTAAGTATAGCTAATCAAATATTTGGATAAATGTTGTTTGGTCGGGAGAGAAAAGCTTGTTTGTATAAGGGAGAATGAGGGGAAATTCAAAGAGAGAGAGAAAGAGAGGGACAGAGATGGGTAGAAAGAAAATACTTCAGGGGAAAACGAAAGAAAGAAAGGAATTAACAAAAATATAAAAATAAAGACAGACAGAGACACAGACAGAAAGAGAGTGTAGGTAGAGAGATGGAGAGAAAAGGGGAGGGGATGGAGAAGAAAGAGAGAGAGAGAGAGGCGGGGCGGGGGTGGGGGGTATGAAATGCAATCGTACATGCATTCAGCAGAGCATTTATTACATGCAGCCGAAAGATGAAATAACAGTAGTTTGGGCTGTCGGAGAATGATTGGGCGCCAATAATAACATTCTCTGAAACTGTCGGAGTCCCTGGGGAAAATTATCATTATTTCATAATGACTGCAAGCCTCAAGATTACCCTACAATGGCACGTCATACACATTGCTTTAACGGGCTAAAAATACATACCATGCATACAGGCAAACTTCTAAAATCTCTATTATGTGCATTAATATGACGTTGTCAGGAAACACATTATCCAATTTTGTATTTATGCTAATTTCACATTAATGACAACCATGAACGTAAAATTGTTTTTTTTTAATCAAATTTTTAAATAGACTTCTGCAGTCATTACTGCAAAAAGAAAGACATTTCAATTTAACAATATAATTATTGTCCTTATAAAAACTTGAATTCAATATGTTTCTGAATATTGTAAGCAATGGAATTAATTAAAACTCGAATGAAGAATGCTCTTAAGCCATAAAGGAAATGTATTTTCTATTATACAGTTATATTTATTTATAATGTGTCTAGAGAGGGAGGGGGAGAAGACCGGGCGAACAATTCATTGTTCATTCGTTCGTTAGTTCTTGGTGAGACAGAGAGCCGTGAGAAAAAAAAGAAATGACAAAGCAATATTTTTTAATGAAACTGATGCAATTATATGTCAATTATTTAAAAATATTTACCAAAGAAAAGATGTTCAGATTTAAGCAAACTGATAAAAAGGGATAAAAAAAACCTTGAGACATTGATTGAAAATGTGTCAATTTAAAAGTAAAGGCAGACAAACAGACAAGAAAAAAAACACATAGCTATTCAAAAATACATTATGTTGAAGGAGGTAGACGTGTGGGCAAACAGACGGCAAAATATAGACTCAAGAAAATAAAGGAGAGTTTGCCTCATTATGCGCCTGACAGCCTCAATTTAGCGAGGGGTGTACTTGAATTCGGTAAAAGGTCAGAATCCAGTCGTTAAAATTCAAGAAAGAACCAACCTTTATCCCCGCCAGAACAATAAAGCACGTCGTCTAAAAGTTAACGACAAATTATACACCAGATTTATTCTCTTCGAGGACCAAATAACCTTCGCGTATCACGTGATAAACATAATGATGGAAGCGGGGCAGGTTAGGACCGGGGAAACCCACAGATGAAAGTGAGGTCTGGTAGCAGAAATGACATTGAAATGATAATTGTTGAATTTGTCCTAATGTTGTTCCATTTGTATCAAAATGAATGGTTTGTCCTTGTTTTCCCATTACTTTTAGTGTAAATATCTGATATTTACACTAAAAGTCACTAAAATTCTTGGGAAAACAAGGACAACAAAATTTCTTGTGTCTATATTTGAGTTAACCCATTGTCTGCCCGGGAGGACAAGTTTGATTTCATGAGATTGTTATATAATTATTCAAGCAAACTTGTGTTGTCGGTAAAATAACAAAAAAGAAATGTTTATTGTAATATTTTGTTCCAGATCACTTTATATTAGCAATGATAAGCACGATTAGATATATACCCGCGAAAGTGTATTGTAGTGTAGTGTATTCGTTTTTTTTTTTTCTGGTAAACCTGAACAAAGTCCGAGCTTTTTTATTCTTTTCCCGTTAGCTTGGGAGAAATCATAGAAGAAATCTTCAAATGCCCTCATTTTGAAATATAATGAGATTTATAGTTTAAATATTTGGACCAAACTTTCATATCGCATTTGCGTGTAGTCCCAAATATATATATGTGTGTCTTTTAAAATGTTTGAGCCACTTTCTTATCATTATGTTGATTAAAAATTCTCAAGATTGTAAGCACCAATTCTTGTCTCGTCTTTCCAAATCGGTTAAAGCCTGTTATTTTTTGTTTCCCTTCCTCACTCCTCAGTGTAAACGTACGACCAGAACTTATCGTTAAATTTAAAGCAGCGCCGCGAATCAATCGAATCCTCTTAATGTGATTATCAGTCATTGGTTTAGATCACGGGTTAACACAATTTTCACTTATCAAATCCGACAGGTATTTATTGATTGTTATTTTGGGCTAAGTACCTTGTTGGGGAGATATCTAACACGGTTGCGAGGTGCAATTGAACTAGTTCGCAGGCAGGCACAAAACCTGGTCAGTCGCCGTGCGTAACAGAGTATGCAATGTAAGACTAGGCTGACAGCCTACTGCATAGGCTCTGTACTTTAGCTGCTCCGGACAAAGCCAGAGCTAGTCCAGATTCTGTCCGTTTTTATATAATTATGTGTATTCTTCAATCATCTATGTCCTCCTCCCTTTCACGCATCCCACATGCACACACAGCGCGGTGTCTCCACTCATCGCGCGATCCCCCAAAACAACCGTGTAGAGAACACAGAGCTGTAAAATAGGCAAGGACTGTGTCTCCGGTTCAGCGTTGAGGGTGCGTTATTTTCTCAGCTGATTGGGCGCGCGACACGGAAACAGTCCAGGTTGTGGACTAGGCCAGAGCTAGAGACTGACAGAGCTAGGCTCTGGTCAAGGAATTGGGAATTGTGGTAAAGTGTCAAATTAGAGTCTACGCCGGCAGACTACAATCGAACGGCCACTCCAAACCTCAAAACTTGGCATTGGAGAAAAGTTCTTGAGTCTCAATCCGAAAGGTTCTGAGTTCGATCCTCGCTCGTTGCTTACAAGTTACATTTCCTTAGACAATATGTTTTGCGCACATTTCCCGACCAAAGTGTATTACAAATGGGTACATAAATTTTGATTACCATCTTGTTTTTAAAATCCTTTTCATTTCTTATAATCTTTTAATTGATTTTCACAATACTATGTAGGGGCTTACGTCTCTGACTCGTACAGGTACTTATCGTTTATTTGCATCGACTCGAAGCAATTTAACGAATAGTTGGTTATCTTCTCGTTTTGACTTTGATTTCTTAAACTCAGTAAGGCCTAGTTGTTTTTCATAATGCTATATTATAATTATATGGGCCTACATTTTTAACTTTTGCTTATCGTTTATTTGCATCGACTCAAAGCGATGTAATGATATACAAATGAGTTTCAGTATTGCGAATAATTAAAATTGCCAGTAAAGCAAAAGGAGACCTGTCAGATTTACATACATCGGTTCTCATGCGTATTAGTGCATGTTAATTTGCAATGACACTTCTCAGTTATGCCATGTGGCCATTAATTCAACCTAAACATTTCAAAGTGTTGTAATGCAATTGATTTTCTGTTGACCGCTGTATGACTCGTAGTAACAAAATTAATTTAATTACTACTAAGTTAGCACCACCTGAGTGGAAAATCGCTTTATACGAACGATTGCTGTTAGATTTCACGCTAATATCAGCTTATAATAGCTTAATTAGCAAATGGAACCTTCTAGTCCAGTGTTCCATTAGCACTACTGATTTGAGGACAGTAATTGCATCTTTTCTCCGAAACGACACCGGGAAATGCATCACCAGTACTGAGTGCATATTATGTACTTTGTCGAAACGTTGCATGTTAGATAGATCGACTAATTCAACCCGAATAGATGAAATGGAAATTACTGTTAATGCATATCTAAAGGTAAATCGAAGGGAAAGGTGTTGATGCAGAAATCAGTTTAAAAACATCGAAATGAATCTTTCATTCAACATAAATCTCACCCTCTGAATTAGGAATGTAAGATTGATTAGGCCGGATTTGAACCTAGTTATAATAAATGCCCAGCCTGATTGACAACATGCTAAGAATTGAATGGCAAACGAAGATTGAAGAAGATTATAAGAATGAGAACGAAAGCAGAATACATACACAAGATTCAAATTGGTTGCAAAATTAAAAAAATCATTCATAAATGATTCATAGGCTGCTCTTTTATTGTATTTATTATTTCATGTTTTCGCTCTTATACTGTTCGGGAAAAAACAGTTTCCTCTCTCGCCAGATGGTCTGTATATACGTCGGAGTTTCCAATTTCGATTCAGTCGCTGTTATTAAAATCGATTTTCTTTTTCCCTGCTATGTTTTTAGGTGATTTAAAGACTGTCTTGAGTTCTCGTTATGACGAGAAACTTGTTTCTCAAAATTCATTCCAAATTTGAAACTTTAGCTTATAATGAAATATAGATGAAATCGGACTACCGGGTTTCATGGAAAACATCGAGTAACAAAGGACCATACTAAAGGAGAATCAAGCAAACAAAACAAAAGACAAACCCACAAAAATCCCCATGGAAACAGACACTGGGTTGTTTACGCTACATATACGTAGTCCCACACAATATATCTGTATTGGTGATTTTAAGTTGATTATAGGTTTCGAGCAAGCTTTCCAAACTCTGTTTGCAACTCAGTGTTTCTCAAAAATAAATTTTCCAGCGACAAATAAATCAGATTAAAAAAAAAAAAAAAACGTTTTAGCCCTTTATAGGCTAATTCATTGAATCAAACAAAACATTTTACAATTCCATGAAATGAAGTCTTTCTTTAACTCAAATAAAACAAAATACTTTCATATTTCTCTCCTTGTTGTTCATACAAACAAATGTTGAAGTGCCTGCCATTTAGTTTTAAAAAATTGTTATACATACCAGATATAGAATGAATATATCTCTCGTCTTCATAATATTGAATAACTTTCTTCTTCAATGAGCTAAAATTTTGAATTTTGTTGTTAAGCTTTTGTACAAATAGTTGATGCTTAATCAAAGTCACCATGCAATTTAAAGCATCGTTTCTTTTGTCTTCAAAACCAAAAATTATATTTTCTAAATTAAACTCTAACTGTATTCGAGAACCTTCATTTATCCATTTCACCGTTTCATTCCAGATTGATTTACTGATTTCACAATTATAAAAGAAATGTACAATATCTCCAAGCTCTGTTTTTACAAAACGAACATTTATCATTACTCACTATTTTCATCTTATATACAGTTGCTTGTTCAAATACAGAATCCTATTTACTATCTTATACTGAAAATATCTTCAACTGAAATCTGGAGTAAAACGAAATATCATACTATGATATTTTTGCATTCTTGGACATTCAGGGGTATAATCTAAATGTCGTTCCCATTTCAGACATATTGAGGGTACACAATTTGTTTTTCCAAGAAAAGTTTTGTAAATATATTGACAACCTTTTATGTCATGCACTAGTATTTTGATATGTGCATGACGGCATTAAAGGATCTACTACATTTTTTTCACATTTTCAATATGCATTCGATATCTGACTCTACACCAATTTTCAATCGGAATTCGCTTAAACTAAAAGTCAAGAACCCTTTAAAAAGTCACGTGACAGTGCCACACAGCTCTAGAAATGTTAGCAAACAAACGTGGGGTTCCCGGCCGAGTCTTCCCCGGAGATACGTCATCCGAAATCCAATTCCAAGAAGAAATGTAAATCGAACTACATTACATATTAAAGCGACGAAAATATACAAAGTCATCTTGAAGAAAAACAAAACAACGGGAAATAGCAAATGGCGATGAAAAGACAGAAGAAGAAAAACATTCTTCAACACTGAAAAAAATAGTCATCAGGGGGAACATAAAGCATAAAACATAAATGTTGTATATATATATATATATATTTATATTATCTTCTGAAATGATTTTGAGGCAGTCGAGAACGAGTTTGATTTCAGCGTAATAGTCTATTCATGCGATATTTTGTTCAATACGTAATGCGAAAAAGTTTAAAGAGCAGGCTAAATTTAGCTTTTACGCCCAGTTCCTGAATGCGTGAAAACCAAATGTTGAAGTTTGAACAAAATCGGAGGCAGATTAAGAAAATTATTGATTTTTCAAAGGTGAAAATTATAGATAGGTAATCGAATGTGAACTTCAAATTGGCAAATCTATAAGATTACTGCCAAGTATTGCCGAACATAATGACCGAGAATCATCTTATTGTTTTTGTAATGATCTAAGACAATAAGGCGTAAGGCAGCCCACAGGAGAAAGGTGCTTTTTAAAAGAAAACAAAACTCGTAGCATTTTAGTGCACAGCATAGGAGAGTACCCCCACAAGCTAATGACCGATTTGCCAATTTGAAATTTACGTCCGATGCCAACTTTCAAACATTCATAAAATTGATCATGTCTCCAATCTCATTTCATTTCAACAATCTGTTTATTTTTTTCATGTTTGTTGCTGTTTTTATTTAATTCAACGTGTTAAAAGGGACGGATCGCCCTTTAAGAATGTTTTCCCCGCGTAGGTTACTTTAGAACGGGTCCTGCAATCGGAGAGACTATATTATAAGGAGATGTCGGAACGAGTTAGTGTCACTTGGCAGCGATAGGTCATTAGCGCAATTGTTTAGCAGCATTTACCAAGGTAATTGGATGGTCCGTTGAGTGCTGTATGTGAACGCGATGGGGGAAGGGGTGAACAGAGCCGTCGTTGTGGGTGAAAAACATTTCAGGGTCGACGGCAGAAGGGTGATAGAAATAAACAAATAAACGGCGACAGAAATAGATGTAGATGATGACAGAAGAAGGAAGAAGAAGAGGGATGGATGTATAAAGCAACATACATGATAGAGCGAGTGTGAGTAAAAAGGAAAGAGAGAGAGTGAAAGACAGAAAGAGAGGAGAAACGTTTAAAAAAAAAATAAGATAGAAGGGGGAGAGAAGAAAATGACACAGTGGCTAATAAGAAAACGAAGGAAGAAAAATTGATTTGAAATTAGGTGTAAATTTAGGGCATGTAGGGGGAGGGGAGAGGCAGTAAGGAGAGGGTGAGAGAAAGATGTGAACTAGTTAATATAATTATATGACATTAGGCATTATGGAGTAAAATTGAGAGTTTAGGAATGGGGAGGGAAAGATGTAGAGGGTGAGTATAGATAGGAAAGGAGAGGAGAGAAAGAGAGAGAGAGATTGAGAGAGAGAGAGAGAGAGAGAGAGATTGAGAGATTGGAGAGGAGGGGAGGGCTGGCAAAAAGAAACAAAGGAATATAGGAATTAGATGAGTTTCGATGATACAGTACTCTCAAAATATATAATTAAGGATATGAATGGCTTCTATGCTATATAGAGCAAGTTCATTGTAAATATGTTATGGAAGCGATAGATTTGAATCCCGAAAAGAAGAACATATATCTTTAAAATAACGGCATTTATCTTTACAAGACACCGTCGTACGACCTAGTTCACGTCGTAAGGAACCTTCAAATCAATTAACATATCATTTTAAAAATCTTGCAATTCTATAAGATTTCTCCATTCTTGTGATGATCTTGCTTGTTAAAGGTACTATGTCCCATTTGCAGGCCAAAAAAATGAAAAGGTTAAATTCCAACGGCATTTGAAAGACATTACTAATTTAGAACTTCCCTAAAAAAGGGCTTGAAAATGTCTTTAAGTGGGAAAATAACGACTATTAGTTGTCGAATCGACTTAGGAGCTATAGAGCCAGTAAGTAATAGTCTGATTTTCAGACCATTGTACCGAATGGTCGTACGTTTTATGCTGCGCAAAGATTTCAGTTTAATTTTGGCCATTACAAGAAGTGGGTTATTGATGTAGACAAATGCTCATGTACCCTTTACAGCTCATTTTATGTATGTTATTACCAAAGATGAAAAAGGCCAGTCAGTCACTCAATAGTGTCTGACAGTGAAGTCTAGCAAGTAAACGGGTTTCCTTGCATAATTTGAATATTAGGACACTGCTAACGTTTAAATTTCACAGATAGGACATACATGACATATTCATAATTCCTGCAAAGTTTTACAGAATTTGATGTTGGCTGCAAAAGGGACATAGTATCTTTAAAATACCCAAATTATCATAATATTAGCAACTTTGACGTGGATCTGCAGATGGTCATGTATTAAGACAGTATCGGTGGTTACTGCCCTGTCTTTCATGCTTTCAATCCGAATGCAAGAACAAAGGTCGAGTAGTCATCGTCTTGGACTGGACATTATCTTGGGCGGGATCTAAGGAAGATGTTAACATATTATATCAGGCTGATTAAGTGTTTCGCTACCGAATGCATATACGTAAGCGCTTTGTCATGTTTTCTCCCCTGTCTCGATCTTTCTTCCCACCCTCTCTCTCTCTCTCCCTCTCTCTATTTCAATCACTTTCTTTCTCTCTCTCCCTATTTCAAACTGTTCCTTTGATTTATATCTCAATATCCCCTCTTACCCGTTTTATATCATGTATAAAGCCCACCCCCCCCCCTCTCTCTCTATTAATCTTTCTTTTAATCTTAACTTTCTCTCTGTTTCTCCCCTGTCTCACCTCTCTCTCTCAATTTTTTTCATACTTAACATTCTGCCGATACTGCATTGTTTTTGTAGCAACATCACCTCCCTGCTTTTCCCCCTCGTTTATCATGCACCATTCGCCATCATGTTCAAGGACTCGGAATTCCTTGTTGTAACAGTTACACTGTGAATATTGCCGTCAACCCTGCATCAAACGCTGGAAAATAATGTATCGTTATGTCGCCTACTCATGTACCCCGGACGTGCCCAACGTCCCGTAACATTTTGTGCAAAAGAAACATGTTCATTCCCCCCGAGTGGTCCTCCTGTTTTCGCACCATGTTTTCATTTCACGTGCATTAGCATAGGCATTGTAGTGTGTAATAACGATTTCACCTTTGTGAGAATACTTGGTCTCGATTCTTTGTAAGTTGATTGAGCCAGTGGTCAATATCGACTAACTCGTCTCCCGAAGAACAGGAAGAAGGAGAAGAAGAAGAAGAAGAAGAAGAAGAAGAAGAAGAAGAAGGAAAAGAAGAAGAAGAAGAAGGAAAAGGAAAAGAAGAAGAAGAAGAAGAAGGAAAAGGAGAAGAAGAAGAAGAAGAAGAAGAAGAAGGAAAAGAAGGAAAAGAAGAAGAAGAAGAAGAAGACAAAGAAGAAAAAGAAGAAGGAAAAGAAGAAGAACAACAACAAGAACAACAACAACAAGAGAACCAAAAATAGAAGAAAAAAAAAGAAAAAAGAAGTAGGGCGAGGAAAAGAGGAGGAGGAGAAGTAGAAGAAGAAGAAGAAGGAGAAAAATAAAACAAGAAGATAAAGAAGAAAAATAGGGGAAAATAAAACGAATGTTTCTTGTAATTAAAAAAAACAAAAATATCGCATAGCATCGACTTTTACTACGAATTACGTAAGGCGAGATGCATCTGAATTCATCACATTTATTACAATCTAGATAAATCCCTTCCATTTCAAAAGTGTAATCACAATTTTCTATTTTGGGCTTCGATTGGATTTCACGCCCAAAATCGGTGAAATGCGCTGATTTGGGCGTGAACGGGGCCGACCCCAATTACGAAGGCCAACTGGTACAGGTCAATTGCACGTTACAAATAGCATCACTCGTCAACGTTTCAATCTCGGCCTAGCCACCTGCGGCTAGAGAAGAAGCCGAAATCGCCGTCACCCCCTAAATGATTGGATAGGCCGGGGACTTCTCGGAATAGGATTATATCCTCGTGTAGACAAGGAGTTATCAAATTAGCCTATATCATTGTGTGACTGTCTTCTCAGAAAATGAAAGAGGCTTTTAGACGCTAAGGGAAGCCCATTGTATTGAAATGAGATGCTTGCTTTGAGCAAAGCTTAATGCCTAAAGTCAACATACTTTTTTTATGTTGGTAAAGTCCCCAACTTTTCAACAGATTCTATTCAATTTAAGGTGATAAATAGGAGGATGGACCTGCCATACTAGAATAATCTATGTGTTTCTGTATATTTCCCTTCCTTCTCCGTAAGTGTAATCTGAAACAAATGACAGGTGGAAAAAACAAGTAGATAAGTACTGTATGTTGATGAATTCTACGAACCTCAGTAAGGATGCAGTCCAGTGGGATTGGCGCAGACAGAATATGAGCGACAGCCTCCATGCTTTTATTTTCCTAACACAGACTTAATCATGGAAGGAGCTACAAATATCTGGCGCATTAAGCTCTTCAAATATTTGGAATAAAATGAGAACATGGGCTTTATTCGACAAGTTTAAAGAGAAAGACCAGTTCTGGTCATGCGATTGCATTGTGAAAGAAACGTTGTGGAATCGATCAGAAAAGGTTGATCATCTAGCATATAAGTATATTGGTGTGTACTGCAAGGTTCTGGAATCATCAAAATGATAAGAAATTTGGCCCAGTCTTGGTAAAGTTACAAGCACTGTACACAGAAACATGTATATGGGACTACCCGACACGTGCGCGCACGTGCGCGATATCTATTTGGTCCCAATAGATATAATAATTTACCAAATATATCAATTCGTAGGCGGTTTCCCGACTTTCCCGGCAAAATTTGTATCATCACGTATTAGTCAAAACATATTCTTTCACATGATTGGTAATGAGAGCTTCCATTTCATTTTTTTGAGAGAGGGGCGTTTCCAAAACTGGTCTATAGTACCTTTAAGTCACGGTTCCTTTCAATTTCACGAAAAGAATAGAAAAGGGAGATTATGTTCGAAGATACACAAAAACGTAGTCATCCATCGGGTGAATATGACTTCTACATGCTCCATTCCGCCTCGAGTAATCAAAGCTGAAATGCGTCAAATACCCACTGCGCACGAGGCGTCATTCCAATGCGCCATTCCTTGCGCTTATCAAGCCAATAATTCGACGCAATATTTGCACTATTCATTCTGCATTTACGTCTATGATGTCTCTTTAATTATGGCTTGTCAGAGATCGCACCAGTCGCTGACGTAGTCCTATAAGTTAGCGAAATGACGCCGTGTGTACAACCGGCATAATATTTTATGGCGCCACATGTGACGTGAATCAACATCAGCGAATCATATTATTCGTAATATTATTCGTTGTTTTTAAACCTATGTAAAATCGGTAGCGACTAACTTATATCAACATCAGTGCTCATATTCATAAGACCTTACTAAGCTTAGTTGTCAACAAACTCTGACTATAGCCTATGTAATAAGTTGACATCTTGCTTTAGTACGGTTTTATGAACATGGGCGTAGATTTTTTAAAGAGTGAACCCGGACAATCATGACCTCTTTCTTTCTTTTTTATTTATTCATATTTATTTATTTATATTTGACTAGAAATTTGCTGATTACTTACAAGTCGGGAATATCCTCTCTTTGTACTTTTGCATCTGTTTACGATTAGAATTACGTACTTTCGTTATTATTTTTTGTTATTTCTATTGGAGGTGGCCCCGGAGCAATGAATTATCATGAGAACAAGGAGAAGGTAGGGAGAAGATCGATATTTGCAGGTCCGTGTACCTGGAACAGATTTGATGCGCACCTGCGTGAATGGGGATGACTGTTATGAGAAAACCGCTTCTCTCGGATTTCTTATATCCACCTGAACGTGCTCATGTAACGTCTTTAGTTTTGGGGGTCTTTCTTTGATCCCCATCCCACCCCTACACACTTTCTCTCTCTCTCTCTCTCTCTCTCTAGTTCTCTCTCTGCCTATCTCTCTCTCTCTCTCTCTCTCTCTCGTATTCTCTCTTTTTTTCTCTCTCTTTCTCTCTCTCTCTGACTCTCTCTCTCTATGACTCTCTGTCTCTCTCTCTCTGAATCTATCTGTCTTTGTCTGTCTGTCTGTCTCTCCCTCTCTCCCTTCTCTTCCATCCCTATCTCTGTGGTATTCAGTTTTTTATTTGATATTTCTCCCTTGCCCCCACCCCTTTCTCTCTCTCTCTCTCTCTCTAGTTCTCTCTCTCTTTCTCTTTCTTTCTCTTTCTCTCTTTCTCTCTATCTCTCTTTCTATTTCTATATTCTCTCTCTTTCTCTCTCCCTTTCTCTCTCTCTCTCTCTCTGTCTATCTCTATCTGTCTATCTGTCTATCTATTATATCTCGGCTCAGTCTTTTCAGTCCCTCTCTACATCTTTCGTTCTTTTCATGTCTCCTTTGTTGTGGCCCCTCGGCTCCCCAAAAAGGTTTACTTTCGAACCCTGTATATAATCACAATATCATGAGAGCACCTATTTTACATTCTCTTCCCTGTATGTCTCTGTTATGGGACTTTGATTTTCTGTCTCTTCCAGTTTCATTTCATGGGCTGCTGCTTGCTCTATATCGCCAATATTGGGTCTCTAAAAGACCTGCGATTTACCTAAATAAGAATAATAATTTTCAGCATTATGGTTCACTGTGCGGTCAAAATCTCGGCAGCATCTATTTTCAAAAGCGGCTTCAAGGTAATCAATGTTTGCATTGGGAATGTTTAAAGTGCTTGCATCTGTCCCCGAATCGCGCGCGGTGAATCGCTGGTTCAAGGTCGGTCATAAGATGGCAGTGTGGGATATTTAAAATATATAGAAAAGAAAAGAAATTTAAGGGAAAGAAAATAGAAGAGAAAAGAAAAGAAGGAAAAAAAGACAAGAAAAGACAAGATAATATAAGATAAGAAAATAAAAGATAAGAAAGAAAAACAAAACAAAACATAGAAAAGAAAAGAATGGAAACTAAAGAAAAGAAAATAAAAGAAGAGAAAAAAGAAGTCAGGGATTAGAATAGAAAAGAGAAAAAAAGAAGAGTAGGAATAAGAATAGAAAAGAGAGGAAAAAAAATGAAAAAATGAAAATCAGAAAAGAATAATGGAATGAAAGACCAGGGCCCCGTCATATAAAAAAATGTCGATTGATCCAAATCAACCGCAAGTTTGCAGTCCTCTATCTCTTATGTACATAGTTGCAATTAATATCAACTCTTTATAAGACAGGGTCCTGGAGAAGATAATTAATTAATATGATTTGTTAACACCTGTGGGGCCAGAATGTCTACAAACAATAAATTATTTTAAAGGAAATTCCTCTTTAATAATTTGAATATTTTGTTACAGTTATTATTTGTTTATTTTTGCTAGTAATAACATTTTCAAGTTTTTCTCCTCATATATTATTTTGTAGATTTCTTTCATTAAATTGTGGTTGTGATTGTACTATATGATAATGACAGATGAATCAATTAAGTGAGAATGATTATATAAAGTATAAACAGAGAGAGAGAGAGAGAGAGAGGGAGAGAGGGAGAGAGGGAGAATTAGAGAGAATTGGCGCTTGGAATGAGATGAAAATGGGCATTTAGTAATTAATTGGCAAAGGTTCCTTAATTCTTAAATAAATCATTTTAGATGCAAAATATTGTCGGAGACACGTAGTTTTTCCGAAGTACACTAGTATAGGAAAACAGTAACAATTTACCAGTAAATGAGCATAAAATTGCTTCACTTAATCTGGATTTATCAAAATTCCTAGACCCATTTACCAAAGCTTTCAAAAAGTCTGATTTCCTTTGAAATAATTTATTGTTTACAGTTATTCACGCATTACATTCTTTGTCGGTATATATAACATGGGCGCAGCCAATGAGGAAGTCGTCCCTAAACATTGCCCACCCTGAAGAAAAAAAAATGGGGGGGGGGACGGTTGAGGGAAGAAGTAAAATAGGGAATAGCCGATCCCTATTTCTAATACATGTAACTGCCTATGCTGTCAAATTAATGTTTATTGTGAGAAATAATTGTTACCTCTTTTCCCACCCTGGTGTTAGACAAGCTAAAAACGGAACCTCATTCCTAGCACCTCAGATCCGCATATTTTGTGTAAACAATTACAAAAATACATTGACCTCTATACATACATAATATAAAGGTATGACAGTGCATTTCTCGGTATGATTAATTGGAAAATAATAGGTAGGTGCGCCGAGCGGCACGGCGCGGGCGTCCAAGGCGGGCTCGCCCTAGCCAGCCACCAAAATACTCCCGCTAAATGCGACACAGGGAAGCCTGCAGCGATATGGAGCGTGGGTGGATAATTAAAGAGGATTTTAATAGCTCTTCTCACCAATTCCGTTAAAATTGGATCCTTCCCATGAAAAATTCAGCAGGGTGGCGCGGTGAGGATGATGGAATGGGATGAGGGATGAGAGGTGGAGTCGATTTATATTCCCCCGAGATCGACCGAGCAGAGGACGCGATGTCACATTCGGAGACCGTCATGATCTCGCCTTCTTGTGACGTCATCCAGAAATGTAAACTTCAGACGCACATGTCCATGCTGTACTCAGTGGTGTGTAGCCGTTGAAGGGGCACGTGGTGGGGGCACGTGGTGGGGTGCACCGGTCATACTTGAAAAATTAAATGAGAATTTCGAAATCCATTGACTGCGGGATGGTGCCGAGGGTGTCCCATCGTCTTCTTTTCTCTTTTCTTTTCTTTTTACAATTCGATGGGGGACCCGTTTCCCCGTATGCCCCCCCCCCAATCTCCCACTACGCCACTGGCTACACTGCTTGTTTCTGCCGCCGATAGAAGATGGTTAGCCTTTTATTTTGAGTTCACAGTCACAACTCGATAAATTATTGGTAGGAATAACATGGCCTGCTATCTTTGGGTATTTTTGTCATTATGATTGTCGTGAATATCAAGGGATGGTACTCGCCCGACAGAACACTGACTCGCTATTATTAGAAAAAAATAAGTTTCAGATCAAGGGCTGGTCCAGCTGAATCTGAAATATGTACATCACGTTATCATGGGGGTCACTAGAGGGGTAGGATGCCCCCACCCACACTCAAAACGGTATATGTGGCGACGCCACTATACGTAATGGAACTAATCCGTCTCTTTATCAACCCCTATTAAAATGAATTGGGATTGACCTCATACGAGATTCGGTGCGGGTGGGGTAAAGTGCATACGATAAATTAATGAACGGGCGGAGGGATAGTTTTTCGAAATATCTATGGGCACACAAAGCAGAATTCAAGATTTTTGCTTTCTCTTTGCCAGTTTTAATTTGCATGTTGACGAAGAAAAACGTGATATTCGAGACATCGGGGTTACTTTTGCACCTGTCTATAAATGTTTTGTTATTACTTGTTCTTTTATTGATATAATCGCTGGACTGCGTCAACACTCAAGGTCTGAAGTCAAGGACACGGGGGTAGGGGTGGCAGTAAAAAGTGTCATTCGATTTAGATTATAATTTATGTGACGTTAAAAATACATTACAATGAATTAGCAACATACCATATTCAATGTATCTAAGAATTTAATTATAATACCATAATTTTAAGGCTTTTATTTCGGGGAGGCACCCGGGTACCAAGCGGGGCGGCGGCAGAAATTAGTGGATACGTGCCCCAAGCCCCCGAAAGACCCCTGGCTACGCAGCTGAGAACTCCCATCATGCACGTTGACTATTTCGGGATGTAGCCGCGGGCCAGACCGAGGTCACCCTAAGCAGGGAAATTGCGAAACCGATCGAGTTCATGAAATAAAAATACTAATGGCAGTGGGCACTCACGGGAAAACTTATCGCCATCAAAGGACCTTTACTCGATTCTCTTCCCACGCGCCATGTCTACTGTAGTTTTTTCAATTAGGACCCATTTCATACTCCAAAGTAAGGGAACTCCTAATGCCCATTGCGCGCGATCGAGGCGTCATGTTGCTGACGGAGGACGGCGACTGTAAATCACGGTCTTTGTCGCTTAAAGTGAGAGTGATATCGTTCAAGAAGGTTGAACGCAAACAAAAAATCAACTGTTCGAACAGGGCGGTGAATGACAAGGGCTTGCGCTAATAGCTTCCCTATGCCCGTTGCACACGAGGCGTTCTTCCTCTACCGTCAATTACGCCAAATGATTGTTTAACTCAACAGAATCCAAGGAATTCATGCCAACGTATGCGGTGAACAATACAGTCAGGTCTTTTAAACAATTTTTTTTTTTTTTTTTTGGGAGAGACAGAGCGGGCAAATGCGCAATCTTTTTTCCTGTGAGTCATATCTATCATTTTTTTAAATCAATTTTTGAAGGGGTGTCACAAAATCGGTGATTGCCATCCTTTGAAAAGTGCAAAGTTTTGCCATTTGTATGCATTTTGATGGTATTACATTGACATTCAAATGTAAACTCTTAAAATTCCTGTATTATATTCTTCTCTACAGAACTCACAAAATCACATTGTTTTCATGATTAATGTTTAACAAAACTGTTTAACAAAACTTTTAAACAAAACTAGTCCCCCAAATGTACCTGAAAATGTGACAACGTTCTTTTTCTTTGTTTTTAATTATTGTTAACGAATTTTGGAGTAAATTGAAACATGAAAAAAAAAAACATTGACAAAATATTTCTTCCATGTTTGTTTAATATTATTATTATTATTATTATTATTATTCTTTGATTGTGTGTACAGTTATTGATATTCGTTTCCCTATCACTAGTTATAGTTATATAGCAAATTCAGTTGCTGAGGCATAATACCTCAGTCACACCGGTGCACCGCAGTGTAACCGTCTGGTAACCGTCACCAGACCGACAACACACCGAATAAAATCTTACGTTACTACGAACGGCCAAGAATCGGTCGGTGTGAAGTCGGTTTTGCAGTGTGACCGAGGTATTCCAATGTTACACAGTGTTGAATTCTAAGTCAGATTTTCACAGATTAACGCATATCTTTGAACTCATTGTAAGTTGACAAAATCAAATGTTAGATTGCCACCTTGTGTGTTTGAGAGTAAATCAATATTACTAGTACACTGTATGCACATAAAAGAATTATGTACAGCCTTGTCTGACCATAATAAGATTGAAAAACAATAATACGACTGCTACGGCAATATGACACAATGGCAATATGACGTAGGGCGACATTTTGTCATGTAAGACGCCCTAAATCAATTTATGATTTTATGCCTCAGTAATACTCCACTAAAATAAAGCTAGAATGACGACAGCCTTTTCAATCGTCACTATTGCAATGATAAGATTAAATAAAATACTATTTTTAACAGGGATGGACTCACTACTTTGTAAACGAGTGGGGGCGCAGTTTCTAAATAAAATTACACAGTAAAGGGGGCAGTTTTGTGATAAGTTCTTAAGGTCATATAATTGGGTTTCAAAAGAGAAGCTCGGAAGCTTATACCCCCTAAATTCACCAATGATTTATAGGATCCTTTTCTTCATAAGGCATTTGAGGGGCGACCGCCCCCATCAACATCTTAGCTTCATCAGTGCTGTGTCGTTGGTTTAGAGGATGTGTCAAAAGATTTGGAGCAAACTGATTTGGGTTCTAAATCCTAGCTGATGTACTGTCTTCCGTGTCTTCTGAGCAAGACATTGCTCTGCAATATTGTCACTCTTGTTCGACAGTATAAGCTTATCAAATTGTGCACTAAGTTTTAAAACATCATGAAATTCGGCATAGCTTAGCATAATATCTTAACAATAAGACGCAAGAAATCCCATAGGCATAAGCCCCCTCGTTGTATGTTTTCCTTCATATAGATATTGAAGTATTTATTGATTTATGAAGTCAGATAAACGTCTTAAAGAAAATTAGATTTAACAGGTAAGTTTGGGGTGCATTAAATATTTTTCTAGAAAAGTTGTGAATCGCATAGTTATTCATGAAAAGTGGGAATTGTCGGAGTATATTGTTTAAAGAAAGATTTATAAAAAGAGACCTCAACATAAGAATTAGTATTCTTTTAAGAAAGAGAAGGAAAACTGAAATTAGAGAACATTAATCTCCCAAAATATGTTTTCATAAATATATATAAAAAAATATTTAAAACAAAATAATAATGTGAAAATAGACTATGGATAAAGGGGTACTTCGTTCGTATCTCAGACATGTCCATAAACCACGGCACTAGTATTTTGTGGGAAGTCATCTAAATCAATCCAGGTGAATAACATGAATACAGATTTTCAATTCTAAGAAGTTCAGCTAAACTTATGTCTCCTTGTTCCCATGATAAAGCCGAGTCGACGTAATATTTCCAAATCTCTGTAGAATTTTAATTAAGGGCTCGTATACACATAAATGCTTGGGTAATACCCCAGTCAAGCCGCCAAACCGACTCGAGACCGACACGAAACCGATTGATTCTTGGCTACGATGTTCCAAGGCAATGTAATTTGGGTTCGGTCTGCTGTCGGTCTGTTGTCGGTCTGTTGTCGTTCTGTTGTCGGTCTGTTGTCGGTCTGTTGTCGTTCTGTTGTCGTTCTGTTGTCGGTCTGTTGTCGGTATGTTGTCGTTCTGTTGTCGTTCTGTTGTCGTTCTGTTGTCGGTCTGTTGTCGGTATGTTGTCGTTCTGTTGTCGTTCTGCTGTCGGTCTAGTGTCGGTCTCGTGTCAGTCCCGTACGTTCGACTGGGGTATAAGACCGAAATATCATTATTATAATAAGCAATGCTTGGGATTTAAAAAAAAATCCTTGAAATGACCTCCAATGGTTTACCTTCCTAGCTAGAGACGAGGAATTGATTCTTGTATGGGGTATGGAGGAGTCTGGTTTTAGAACTGATGTTGACGGATAACGGCTTCTCGCCCAACCGAGGATACCTCCGGGCTATACTTGGAAATTAAAACTCGGAAACAAGGAACCGTGCCCCATCTCCTCTCCCACCCCATCCATTATCCAAAGTGAGACCTAAGACACAAACATGCATCAATTTCCCAAGAAGGACAACAACAAAAAAAGATAGCACTTTGTTTTTGCCTCTACAATTCGAACTTTACCACTCGGCAGAATCCATCTCATTTTGGCGATGTCTTTGTTTCCACGTGATTAATTTACGATGTAGACATGACACTTCAAAGCGTTGTTCTGGACAGATTATTTCCGCCTCTCTCTCGCGCGCTCTCCCCTCCCCTCTCTCTCTCTCTCTCTCTCTCTCTGTCTTTTTCTGTCTCTGTCTCTCTCTCTTGTTTTCTCTCTCTTCCTATCTCCAGTTGTCTTCTTCTCTACCTCTATAACATCTTTCATGTCTCTCCCTCTCTTCATGGCCCGTTCTCTCTCTCTCTCTCTCTCTCTCTTACTTTCTCTCTCTTCCTATCTCCAGTTGTCGTCTTCTCTTCCTCTATAACATCTTTCATATCTTTTCCTCTATAACATCTTTCATATCTCTCCCTCTCTTCATGGTCCGTTCTCTCTCTCTCTCTCTCTCTCCCCCCTCTCATTTTGCCCTCCTTCTTTTTCTTTCTCTCCCACCTCTTCCTTTCTTCTCTCTTCTTAATCAATCCAATCCATCTATCTCCTATCTCTTTCCCTCTCTCCCCAATTTATTCTACCCGTCTGAGAAGTAAACAAGTGGAGCCTTTCTACCTGCTAATGAGCAACCAGTCGACATAAGAATGTTGTTACTCTTCAGTCAGAGTTATAGTCATAATGATTAAAGCCTTACCACAAGCCATCTGCGCAAATACTATGTCTTGGTTTTGAACCCCGGACCTACCACTATACAGTTACGACACCACTGCCTTCCACTGAGCCATCATACCTTTAACGGATGTGTATATTACAATCCAGCTCGTCTTTTATTAAATATGTATATAAAGACAGAAACACAAATAAACAGACGAATTATTTATAAACAAAATACTTAAAGTGATGAATTATAATGTTACTGTCAACGTGTTGATAATTCTCTTCCACACAACACAAACCTTCATTCCCCCTCCCCCTTCACCTATCTCTGTCTCCATCCAACTTTGTTACACTTTCTCTCACAATCTTTCTCAGTACATCTGCCATCATTTTTTCGTTTTCGCCCGAGAATATATAAAAACAATCACATTCACACATAACTTCACTATACCAACATGCCCAGCGTTATTAGGCATAGGCACGATAACCCCCTCCTCCATTTGCAAATAAAGGGTGCTTCTGTAAGAAAATAAATGAGGACTCTTTTCCCTTCTAGTTAGAGGTATTTTCATATTTCTGCCTCCTAATCTCTTTTCCTTCTTCTCTTTTCTTTTTCTGTCGTTCCATTTTATCTTTATTTCATTTTTATATATACGTATTATTTATTTAATAGAACAAACGATAAAATTTGGATAATCCTCCATCACCGTGATAATGATTAAAATAATAGAAATAAAAATCCTAAATATTTTATTTCGTCAGATAGGAAGATTTAATATTTTTGGGGGACTATTTTTCTTCTTCTCCTCCTTTTCGCGTTTTCTTCGTCTTTTTCTTCTACCTCTTCTTCTTCTCCTTCTTCTGCTTTCACATTGCCTAACCGTTCAAAGACATTTGTTTCACCGGTCAAGCGTCCTGTATGTATACATAAGAATATGAAAAAATGGATCCCCTATCAAACTGTTGGTTTCACCCACTAACAAAATCTCTGGCGCCGCCCAAACAGACCGGTTAAGCTGTCCTTCGAACAGTTTGTTCAAGAGCATTATAATGTAAAGTGGTACATCGTCTTCCTCCCTCCCTCTCTCTCTATCCTTATCTCTCCCATTCGTTACTCTCATTCCCCCACACCCATTTCTCACCATCCATAACATCCTCGTATCCTCCTCGTCCACTTTTTAGTAGGTAAGGCACACCTTAAAGTTGTGAAGTAGGCCGCTCCAATCATCTTGCCCCAGTTTTCATCATATTTATCTTCCCGTTACAGCAAGGTGATGGAGGATGGAACAAGATGTCCGTCCAGAATCATGTTTTCAAATCCCCTCTATCATGTCCATCATTACACCCCAGTCATACCGCCAAACCGACACCAAAACAGACTCCAAAGCGACCGATTTTTGACGAAAAGTTTTTAGTATTAGTCTGTCTTGTTCGTGTGATTTGGTGTGATGATGATGATGATAATAATAATAATGATAATAATAATAATAATAATAATAATAATAATAATAATAATAATAATAATAATAATAATAATAATAATAATAATAATGATAATAATAATAATGATAATGATGATAATAATAATAATAATAATAATAATAATAATAATAATAATAATAATAATAATGATAATAATAATTAAAAGTCAAGTTGTTATTCTATATTTACTTGTTGTTTTTGGTTGTTGTTATAAGTTACCAGACTTTAGAAAATACTAAAAATCATACTCGTCTTGCACTCATCAGAGTAAACGACGAGTATGAGTTTGTGTTTATAACTGCTATTTGTCGATTTTGTAGTACCCATCACATCTTCGGTAACCAGATTTTAGGAATATTTTGTTTTTTAATAAAAGCCATTGGTTTGTATATCTTAACGAAACATACTGAAATATAATTGAACAATCTTCTTCTCGTTTCAAGGAGATTAAATAAAAAAAAACAATGTCATATACCTCCTACAGCGGCTGATGGGCTGATCAACATTTTACAGCTTTTTTAGCGTCTCTCGCTCATTTTATGAATATCAGGTAACGTCTTTTAAACATATAGCTCAGAATTTGTGAGAAAGCCTGTTGCTATTTACATGTTTTGTGTAAGTATATTATAGCGTTATGCATTGTAATTGTATTCAGCGAAGTGGCGCCGCGCTCATTTTGCGTGCATACATGAACCTCGAAAACTTTTGTGTATCCAGCATTATCACTGTATTGCGACATATGGTTTGTGTGTGTATGTTGTGTGTGTATAATTCATACTCTGTAATAATAACAGAACACACAATTTCTTTCCGTGAAGAAAAGCAGACCTGGCAAACGAAGATTCTCGTATTTAATAAATTTAAGCGAATATTTAAAAAAACATGTCTGATTAGATAGATGGCATGTCAAGTTATCAATAGGGCGGTAGGAGGGGATTTGAAACCCCCCTTTTCACACACCCGGGGAGCAGAAGATTCGCTGGCAGGCGAGCGCGAGACTGACTGGTATTCCTATTTCGCGACAATCCCCGCATTCCGTTCGCTCCAAATTGATTGGCGCGGGAAAGGTTAATGCATGTAAAATGTGCATCTTTAAATGCTCCCATTGTGACCAGCGTTTCCTGTCCTCTCAATCAACATGACACACATCCTTGATCAGTCCATCGGTCAAGAAAGACCAATCAATCGATCAGGTGCCCTCTTAAACCGCATATATCCGTCCAGAGTCAAAGTAAGAGCTCGCAAACAGTGCCGTCTCCGAAATTGAATTCGGTGAAATTCATCGACAACATAATAATATATTCACTGATCTGATTTTGTAACTTTCTTCGTTCCACGAACATCTCCTTAAAAATGCCCGCCCTGTGTATAATCTACTCCTAACTATTGATACATCTAAGACCATGTAAACAAAGGAATTTTGAATATAGGCCTACATGTAGCTTCAGCTCCATATAAGGCGTATTTTCGAACAAGTCCTGGGACCCGTTTCACAAAGCCTTTTTAAAAGACAAATGACAGAATCAGTGACAAATCATTAGAAGCAAGAATTTCACTAGCTTATTATAACAAAAACATTTGCCATTTGTCACTGATGACCAATTTTGTGAAATAGGGCCCGGATGAAAGTAGATTTTACTTTCTTTCTTGATTTTTTTTGTATTTGCTATTGATTTATAATTTTCCTTTCCTATTTTGATTTGCTTTTTTTTCAACCACTCTTCTTTCTCCCTCTTCTCCCTTTCCTGTTTTCTATTCACCTACTTGTTGTTGTTTCTGTTGTTCAAGTTGTTGTTCTTCTTCTTGTACTTCTTCTTTTTCTTCTTCATCCCTCCTCCTCTTCTTCTTTCCACCTATTTGTCAAAACTAAGTAAATGATTCCAGCGTTTCATCTTCTTTTCCTTTTCAATTTTTAAAAGGAAGAAAAGAGGATGATGAATATAATGTGGTATTGTTGTTACAGAAGCAATGAGACAGGACTGTCATCACTGTGTAACATTTGGTGAAGAGTGAGAGAGAGAGAGAGAGAGAGAGAGAGAGAGAGAGACAGAGAGACAGAGACAGACAGACATACAGACAGAGACAGACGACAGGCAGACAGAAAGAGGGAATGGGGAAGATAGAGTGGAAGGAGAGAGATGGAGAAAAAGAGAAAGAGAGAGAGAGGGAGAAGGGAGAGGGAGCATGGAATAGAAGAGAAGATTGAGGAAGAGAGAGGGTGTGTGTTTGTGGGTGAGAGAGAGGAAGAGTGTGTAAGGAAGAGAGATATGAAGATAGATATAATACACACATCCCCGAGCTCATTTTGCACTGAGAGAAAAAGAGAGAGAGAGAGAGAGAGAAAACAAGAGGAATAGAGCGAATATGATGCATGAAGAAGGGGTGAAATTACGTAGTTTGAGTGTCACAGCTGCAATGAGCCAGTATAATGTCTTGAAAAACAAAAGAACGTTATAAATAAGACATGAAAGTGTGTCGAACTCTGACATTCAAACATGAATGTCTTTGGTAGCCGGTCGGAGTAGTACAGGCCAAGTGCTTCATTCGTGATCGCCGTTGTGCCGCGGGTGAGATGCACAAATCAACGTGTAGCATGTCAAACCCATGGAAATTGATAAGGAGGTTGAGTTGAGGGCTGGGGGGCACAACATAACGAAGTTGATAACGATTAATATATTTCAGCAATAATTAGGTAAACTAGTGACATTCACTATGTTCATGAAGCCCGAGTATAGGAATGAGCAGTGAGCAGGACAGGGTATCTCAAGGGAGGGAACACTAGCTGCCAGAAAAAAAGGGGTAGAAATCTTGAACATCCTTCGGAAAGGCACATTGCTATCTTAAATAAAGTCAGATAACTTATTTAATCTTACTTTGATCCTGTTGATACAGACAACTAAGTGATATACGGATAAGTAGAACATGTGGTTTAAGTTTTCATACAATCCAAAGAGGTTGGCCTATTTTAATGTAGCGCCTCGATGCCTTGCAGTTACAATGTTGTACTAACCTTGAGAGTTAGCAGACAAGCTTTCATATCATGGTCACTCCTGTGGACTTCATCAGGCTAAAATGATTTCTTCACACATTATACTGTCCAAGAAGGGTCCATCTGGTTTAAAGGGAGTGATTTCCACGTTTGTTTGATTATTTGTTTGATTGATTTTATTTCTCCATTTTTCAACATAATAAAAGGTAATATACAAAGTAGGTACATACATCTTATTAACCAAACTCAAAATACATACATAATCATATCATAATATGAATCAATTAAATAATTATACCTTTAAAAAAAACAGTGGACAAAACATTTCAAAATTGAATAAAATGCAGGAGACCGTCATTCTAAGCTAGAGCATGAACGTGATGGCGCGGCCTCAGAAATGGAACGCCAAACATAATATATATCCATGAGAAATGGATATACGCATACTCGACTCTCCCCCCTCTTCTCTCTCTCTCTCTCTCTCTCTCTCTCTCTTTCTCTCTCTGCCCCCGCCCCCCTCTCACTCTCTATTTATATCTTTCATTTATGTTGTCTCATCCATGATCACGTGATCCACATCACCGCTCCCATCATCGATTTCAACCTTCGAGTACCACGGCAAATAATCACTATGGTCATGATAGTGAGCAGATAAAATACACTGCTTGAAAAGTTAGAGTGGTGCGCAGACTATCACCTGTAGTAAAGTAAATAAACGTCCCAGACACTCACATTTTCCCGCCTCTTCGTTTTGTGTGGAATCTATAAAGCAGAGAGATAAATAACTTTGCCCATAGATTTCATAAAACTTAAAATCATCAGACGATATTGGTGCCTTCGCCGAGCGAAACTGTCTAAATGGCCACAATGCATGCATCCACCCGGAGGGTCACCTGTCTACAAATGTTAATGTTAATGTCACTTGTCTACAAAGAAAATAGTTCCTATTGTCTGAAAGGAATTTCTGTCTTTCGACATATATTTCAACATTTTCATCATCTTTATCTTCATCTTTATGGAAATAAAAGCCAAGTTAATAAACTACTAACAAACGAATAAACAAATGAACAATACAGTTCTTTTTTCTCGAATATCCTTGAAGCAAGGTGTAAGGTGTATTTGAAATTAAAAGGAGAAGGTGTAATGGGAACGCCGGGTCGAAATAACATTGACCTCGCATTACGCCGACTTGGCTTCAATAAACCTGTTTATTTTGCCCAGGAAGTGCTCAGTGATGGGGCCCGTCAAAACATTTTTAGAGAAATGTCCGCAGGGATGCGCTCCCAAAACGGAGCGCAAAAGGTCACGGTTATCCACCCATCTCCACAACTGATCTAGAGAAGGTATTATTGTATCATTCGAGGCAGTGGCGGTTCGGAGGGTGGGGGCTCAAGTTCCTCTCCCCAAACAAAAAAATAATAATACAAAAATAATTTTCAAGCCCCTCCCCCGCAAAAAAAAAAAAAAATTCCGAGACACAAAAATAAAAAATGTATGCACAAATTCCCAAAGCCCAAAGAATAATTACAACTCCCCCTCTCCAGAATGAATCTTCTAAAACCACTTCTGATTCGAGGCTTTAGCTGCTGCAATAATGACTGATAGGGAGTTGTTGTTTCAGCCATAGTTATTGTGCTGAGTGGCAAAGTTGTTTGGCGCATGGGACACAGTGCATAACCAATCGAATTGCGAGAAGAGAGAGAAAGAGAGAGAGAGAGAGAGGAGAGAGAGAGAGAGAGAGAGAGAGAGAGGGGGCTCATCCTAACCAATGGTGTCACTTAACAGTTGCTCCCAAATCATTTTTTTTCTAAACAGTTCCGTAATTTAGTACTTTATTTTTTATTCTTTTAAGATGCCAATTGGTTATTTTATTGTGTACCGTACGTAGTTGAAGACAATTATAACGATTTGTATTATGAACCTTTTCTTTATTGGTTTATTTTAATTTCTGTTGTCAAATTAAGAGCACATTTAAAAAATCTTAATGGTGAGAATTTTTAGAAACCCCCCCCCCCTTTTTCTATCCTGATGAAAATTTCATTCTTAACCCTTGTCGAAAAAAAAAAAAAAAAAGAAATCATTTTCGAATCATTTCCCCACCTTTTGGTTTTCCTTATGGTACATTTCCTGCGAATTTGCTGGTCAAATTATTAGAGTATAATAGTAATTCCCAAGTGAGCTACTTAGTTTCGAGAACAAAGGGAAGGTAAAACCAGGGAAGAAATGACACAGGGTGGGAAGAGGAGCCTGTACTGCTTCATGACAAGAAAGCCCTCTACGTTTAACTTTCGTCATGCGTGAGGAAGATCGAATCGACTTCACTTGCAACTCAGATATGTTCTTTGAAATTGTTAGCTTGAGTTTCGATTCCTTGCGCTGTGTTAGTAAGATACCCAGTAGGTAAACCCGATAGACAGGTATTATGTTCACAAGCAGATGATTTAGAAGTGAATATGTAGACGAGTTCAATAAATGTCCCCTAATAGTGCACACATATAGTGAGAAATAGAAATGGATAATATAAGAGAACAATAATTAATTAATCAATTAATCTTGGAATAAAATGCCTAAAGATCAGATAAATTATACAGGGAGCCTGAGACAAAGGGATTGGTTCCTATAAAGAGAGACTGTAATTGTCTTGTTTGCATCAGGTTCTGGTGCATTTCTTTAAAATATCAGCAATTAGCAATAATATAAAAAATAATGGTGGTTTAATTCTTGTCACGGATAAGTTGTTCTTATACAGCGCATATGTCCATCACGCCGTGATGCTCCTGGCGTTCTCCAACATGATTACCCTAGTCATAGCTAGCGGCGAAATATGTAGCATTCTTGCATGCCAGGTACCCATGTTACACCTTGGTGGAGAGTGGCAATTGTGGATTAATGTCTTGCCAAAGGACATTAGTATATCAGACTGGGATTCGAACCCTCAACCCTTGGATTGGGAGTCAAGTGAATGAACCACTCTACCACACCCCATATATTATTACTGATCCTTAACCATCAGATGCCAAACTTCACCATTGTTTACCTTGCTCGTCTTGGAAAAGCCTGTGATCTTGAAAACCACTAATACCCCCACTACTTTATTTGTCTATGACACCCTCGGCCTCCCCCACCCTCTAGCAGTGTGTTGTGTTTTATTATGCTGGCGGAATCTAAGTTCTATGCCAGAACCCGTGCCAGCCTGCGGCAGAACGCAACTTCAAAGCCCTAGGCCTATGTAGACTAAGCACTTGGACACAAGTAGGTCAAGTTTATTTGAAGAAATGGGTCAAGTTCATGAGGTCTAGTAGGCCTACCTTTGCCGAAGTAAGTAGATCAAGTTCACTGCCAGAAGGTTAATTATAATGGCAGAACAAATTTATTAGACAAGGATGATGGACTATGAAATATGAGAAAGTGCAGGTTGTTTTCCAAGCTAACCATGATAGTCGGGTGGCTTAGTGGAATTACCGTTACTTGCCGGATAAAAGCACCATTTTTGGTACAGGGCTTTCTTAGGACCTACTAAACGATATTAGGCTAGGAGCCCCCGGCAAAAAAAATTCAATTTAAGGTTGTGGGGGCGGGGGCATCTTTTTGGAGCCCCCAATTAATTAAATAACATTGTTTTGTTGTTGTACAAATGCCATTTTTGGTACACGGCTTCCTTAGGACCTACTGAACGATATTAGGGTAGGAGCCCCCGGCAAGAATATCATATAAGGGTGTGGGCGGGCATCGTCTCGTAGCCCCAAATAATTTATAAGGTAATATAACATTGGGTTTATGTTGTACAAACGCTATCTTTGGTACAGGGCTTCATTAGGCCCTGCTGAATGAGGTAGGGTAGGAGCCCCCGGCATAACTAATCATATATGTGTGATTGGGGGCCCCATGGCGTCAGTATTCCTGTCCCATACTCTGTTTGAAAGGTTTTATTTGTACACATGGATATATTTTTGTTTACACAATTTACTTCTGCTAATCTTACTCTATCCCCCTTCTCTACCCCCTCCCCTCTCTCCATCTTATTTCCTTGCTATACCTCTATCTCCATTCCTCATCTCTCACTCTCTCTTCTCCCCATACATGTATATTCCACTTTTTAAAAAATCTCCTCCCTATCACACCTTGCTTTCCTTCATTAAAAAAATAAATATCACATCACAAGCTTCAAGTGTCAAAGCGACAGTTTCCCTCTTGGCCACTATATGGATTATGGAGTATATTTGTGCACCTTTTTTCAGAAGGCATGCAATTAATGAAATCTTAAATAGTCTAATCACCATCACATGTTAAGAGTTTGCACTTGATCAAAATCCATTGTAACTCATGATTGATATCGACAAGAGCTTCCTTTGTTGGGAAAAGGTCATTTTCGTAGTGTAACCCAATTTAATGCATAGGGCCTATTCGTTCGTGAAATGCTTTGATTCACATTATTTCATTCACCCGTTACAAATTATTGGTTTTCAGAAGTCAGAGAGCAAATTGCATATATTACGTGTTGTAATATGACTATTTAGATACATGTACAATTATTTGTATCTGGTAAATGAAATAATTCTTATCAAGGCACTTCAAAAAGACATATGAATTAAATGTGGTTACATTACGAAAATGGCCCATTGTAGCTTCACCACTGACAGCAAGCAAAGTTGAATCAATCACACCTCTCTGCTAGACTCCTTGCTAGTAAATTGGCGTGGAAATTTCGACACTTCTTAGTATCTCAGAAGAAACTCCACGAGCTACCTTGCAGTGCCCAGTCAGTGGCTTTCACAATGTTCTTAAACCTCGTATTTCCAGTCACTCTTCCTCCACTCTTTCTCAATCTACTCCAAATAATAGCAGTGTCATCCTCGAGATTCACAGAAACACTACACATAATTTAAGACGACAATTGGTGCTTTGATTATTGTACATTGGATGTATTTATTGTCTCACACATTGAACACCTGAATATATTCAACATGTAACCGGGAGAATGTGCCTTTTGAGTTTCTGCCTTGATGATCACTCCCTATGAGGTTGAATAGGGACTAACTGAGAGTTCTTGCTGCTATTGCTGATGTATACATTATGTGATAGTCATTGAAGTGTCCTGTTGATCTAATCCCTAGCCATCATCTTCTGCTTGGCAAGCTTCTTCTTTGAGACCTTCTTCTTGGCCTCCTCCTCTTCCTCTGGCTTGGGCACCACCTGTTCGCGCTCGGTGAGGATCAGCTCAATGTGGCATGGAGAACTCATGTAAGCTGGCAAGAGAATGTAAAAAAGGGAACAGGAAAATTAGCAAGGATCATCTCCATTTGAAAGCTAGAATGTGACATAAAACGGGGAGATAGCAATTAGACTATGGTTAGAATATGGCTAAAATATTCAAATAAAACAAGGAAAGGGGACAATTGGAAAGGGGGCAATAATCCAATGTAAACTGGCAAGAGAATAGAAAGGTAAGACAATAATTAGAAGGGATCATCCCCATGTGTAAGCGTGATAGGATCAGCTCAATGAGACATTTAAGCTACAATGTGAAATAAAACAAGGGAGTTGACGATTAGTATATTGTCAAGATCAGCCAAATGTGGCATGGAGCGCTCCTGTAAGCTGGCAAGAAAATACAAAGGGGAGAGGAATCGGAGGACAATTACATTGTTAGGAACAGCTTTATATGGCGTGTGGAACTTATGTAAGCTGGCAAGAGGAAAAAGGGGAAGGGACAGCTATCATTTGGTTTGGATCAGCTCATACAAGCAGACAGCAATCTGCAGTAGGAACAATGAATTTGACGCTTCTTACAGAACTTACAATTAAACGAATAAATAAATCCTTGATTTGTGTGGAAGCACAGATGCGTACTGTACAACCAGAAACTTTCACAAGTTGTAAACAATAGAAATATTCACAGCAAGAAAGTTCCACGATCAGATATCGAGTCAGTCGTGATTCCCTTATTTCGAGTCATGAAACTTTCGTGAGTATTAACCACTTGTAAAATTCATGAAAGTTTCATGCATGAAAAAGTTCCTGGTTTTGACAGTAGACATAATTATGTGCATGTTGCATTTTAACACTAAGAAATGGCTGGGGTATAAAAGCATGACTGGTCCTTACGATTGATACGTCCATGGGCACGGTATGTCCTCCTCCTCATCTTGGGGGCGGCGTTGACTTGGATGTGATCGATGACCAGGGAGTCAACATCGAGACCCTGTTAAGATAGCGAACAGTTCATGATGAAAAGTTTCTCCACCTCATGCTTTAGAGGGGTGTCATTCCTTTCAACTAACTCTAGAAAGATATGACCTCTTAAAGCTACTTTACATTCCACTCACAAGCTAACTTACCAAAATTTTGAAAGATTTTTAGAGAGACTTTACAGTCCAGCAGGAAACAATTGAGATTTAAATAGAAACTAAGTCAAGAACAAGTAAACTGAATAAATATCATCATCATCAAAGTTTAATCTTTTGGTAACTCTTTCATTCTACTTGTTATCTTACAAATTCCATTAGTAGTCACATTATGTTTCAGACCCTCTTCAACCGTAACTAAACAATTGCCTAGTAATGGTTTTAACTGTTACTCAGAGATGCCAACCTCTTGACATAAAAAAACAGACTGAATATCCTAAAATCAGATTTTCACGAACACTCAGCACTACCACTGGCCCGTTGGCCCTGGGCCGATTAAAATTTCAGAAAAATGTTTTACTGGTAAGAACGGTCAAGTAAAATGTTTGCTCTTTCATTAAAATTTAATGAGAAAATTGTAAAGCAAAGTTTTTGTTGGGAGTTGTGGGGGTTTACTTGTACATGTTTCTATGTGGTTCCGCGTTTTTTATGTGTTTTTATGGGCCTTTTTTATCTTTTTTTGTTGTTGTTGAAAAATCGTATTTTAAGAGGTGATATCGTATTATCGTATTTCACTCTGAATATCGCACTAAATACGATTTAATCGTACTGGTTGGCATCTCTGGTTACTGCATTGGCGGTGAATTTGGGTATAGACCAAAACACATGTAGTTTAACATTTTACTCTATTCGCCTCTATTTCTCAGTTAAAAATCAGCTCTGGTCAAAGACAAATCTATGTCATTTACTATTCTACATTAATTTTCTTTTTCGATCCTCTGAAAATTGAACATTTTTAGTTGCAAGGTTTTCTCACCCCACTGACTGTAAAGGTTCTGCCTTGATTTGACAGTCTCATAACCTCATACACGCTTCAATATGAAGGCTGAAAGAAGTAGACCGTTTCCTACCACATACACATTTTATAGGGTACTCCAGTTTTTGTTTCATCAGAGAGAGAGAAATCATACACTTACACACATTCTCCTTTATTTTTTTATGACTATTTATCATTATATACATTTCATATATTTTTTCCATAAAAATAATTTCTGATACATACTGATAGTTATATCCTTCAAGGTTACAAAGTGATGTTAACTCTACAGAGCAAAGTAACCCACTCTTCATGAAACAGACAAGATGTTCCACAATTTTGAATGATGGGGGAAAGAGAGAATGATTCCTTTTCAGCAAAAATTTGTCATCAATTTATCAAGAATAGATAGTCAAATATTCTCAACCTGATTTACAGGAACATCATCAAAGGTTTGCAGTCAATCTAAAATTCTCCCATCAAGACTATGGTTTTACGACACATGCTCCAGTAACAATCGCTCTGCGGTTTATACCTTACCCTACCCCTATTGATACCTAATCTAAACCCCCAAATGGCAACCCGAACCCGAACCCTGTACCTTTGACAACATAAATCCTGGAGCAATTGTCATTGGAGCAAAATGTTGGATCACCCCCCCAAAATCAGTATAAACTTAGTGTGAAGGAGAATCAAAGTGTACATTGTGTGATCATCTGATTTCTTTCCTCTGCTTAGCACATTTTGCCGTTTTTCTTATGAAGACAAAGCCTTCAATGGTCCAAAAAAAATGTGTGTACGTGTGTATTTCATTCCAACTGAGCAACATAGGACCTTGGCAGGAAGGTGTGCATGTAATAAGGTTGACAAGCCATGTTTTTGCAACCTGCCAACTTCCGTTTATCTGACTAATGACATGATAACTTGAAACAAGTTCATGAAATAGTCTGCCACTTAGCATACGTGTATGAATTTCTAAGCATCACAAAAAAAGACCTACTGTAAAGCAATACTGGAAAACAAAACAAAACAAACAAACTTTTGTGACAAGAAAATTTCACATTTTGTAAATGACAGCCATTTTCAAGGCAAGAAAATTAATGATTGCCAAAAATCACTGTTGTGACACTCTGCAGCATGAAATGCTCGCTTAAGTATCTAAACACCTTGTGAAATTTGAGAACATTTCATGCACACAATAATCAAATGGCACTTTTTTGTGTTTTTGTTTTTGTTATGTTTGTTTGTGTTTGTGTTTTTTATTTAGAGGGAGGGGGGGGGGTGCAAACCTTGTACTCTGCGTTGCTCTCAGCATTCTTCAGGAGCTGGAGAAGGAACTCGGCACTCTTCTTGGGCCAGCGACCTTGGGTGTGGTTCCATGCCTTAGCCTGAAAGACAACAAGAAATTTCAAGTGTTAGTAACGTACCAAAGTTCTATAATGCTTGCTTATGACTCCTACCTGCCAACTTTCTGCAAGGAAAGTGGGAATCTCTCAAGGTAAAATAGAAAATATATTATTTTTTAAAACTGTTAGAGAGAGATGAATCAGAATGATGGCCCCAAATTAGGAATCATTCCTCCCAAGATGGGAATCGTGAGCAGCTATTTTGTGTATTGAATACAGACTCTTACAGAGTGTACTTTGCTGACAACAATTGTAAGAGGAGGAGGGGGAGGACTATATCTAATGCATAATGAAGGGTAAAGCTCACAGCATTGCGAGGAAAAAAGAGAAAGAAAGTAAACTGTTCACTTACTAAACAAACAACCTCCAAGTGAGGAAGCACCATGGATGTGATACATGTACGCAAACATGTCATGGTAAAAAGAACTAGTTGTCTATTCCTGTAGACCGTATCAATAGTAATACATAGCCTTTTGAATTTGGGAGATTGTAATCTTTTGAATCTTTTTAAGGGAATTCCACCCTGATATTAAGTTGGTTATAATAGAAGCACAAAATGAAAGAAACAGATCAGTGAATGTTAGAGCAAAACAAAATAAGAAAGTTGTCAATTTTTGAAGGTGCTATCAATCAAACACAAATTGGCAACTTGGTGACATAGAGGTGTATCTTGCAAACTCCCCTCCCATTTGCCCTGTACTAAAAAATAAAAAAAATAAAAAAAAATTATAATATATTTTCCCGTAAGAAGATTCTCGATCACACATTCACGGATTCACCCATATAATTTTTGCAAATGTTTTCATACAACCCCTGCATGACACAAATCTATTCCGCCGTCAATAACGAAGAAAGGGAGAGTTCACGAAATTTTCTGTACAGAGCAAATTGGAGAGGAGCTCGCAAGATACATTGTTGCCAATTAGTGTTCCACTGATGACAACAAAAATTCAAAAAATTCTAAACTTTCCATTTCTAATCAGGTATTGCTCAAGTTTCACTCAGTTGTTTCTCTCCTTTTCCTGCTTTTATTCAAACCAACTTAATATCAGGGTGGACTTCCCCTTTAGATAGTTCACTTAAGAGGAACAGGAAGAGCTGTAACAAGAGGAGCAACCACATTGACATTCTCATGTTTAAAATTAATAGGGAAAAGGGGCAAATCTATCCCGACATCTAGGTGTCATCAATTATTTCTCATTTGGATTTCCTCCTAACTCCAGTTTATAACAAGGAAAAAGGATTTTGCAGAGGTTAAATTTTGCCAAGTTAACTTGGAAACACCATGGCCAATATTGTATCAAACCCAAAGCAAGGACTCCAGCCATGTTAATGATAAGGTTGAGTTCTGGTCATGTGATTGCATTGTGAAAGAAATGGTGTGGAATCAATCAATAAAGGTTGATCATCTAGCATATAAGTATTGGTGTTTACTGCAAGGTTCTGGAATCATCAAAATGATAAGAAATTTGGCCCAGTCTTGGTAAAGTTATAAGCACTGTTCACAGAAAGATGTATATGGGACTACACGAACATGTGGCATAAAAATCTGTCCTGATTTTTATGCTGTTACATGCCATATTCAAGCCTTAGATTAAGCAGGCAGGAGCAAGGGGCAATTTATTTTTAAAAGTTGCCCCTTGCTCACGGGGATTTACCAGAGCAAGGGGCACTTTCTTAAGAGCAAGGGGCAATTTCTTAAGAACAAGGGGCAATTTTCCAAAAACAGATAATCATAATGACAACCAATTAAATAAGTTAAAGGTATTACAAAGTGTTGGTAAAAATATTGAATTCCTCTGAAACTGTTTGATCTTATAAAAGATGTCATAGGAATATTTTTAACCAATCTCCACTGCTGAAATACAGATATTTTTTTTTTAGTGAATTAAACAGTAATTAATAAATCAATTTTTAGTTCCAAGCTGCCTGTATATAAAACAGCCCCTGGTGTTGTTTACTAGCGCCATCTACTGTCGTACATGGTCCTTGGTATAATCGATGTTGAAACTGTGTTACGTCTCGGCGCAAGCCTCGACACCGCGGTGACCTCGCTGAGCGGGAAGGGACTGTATTCGCATGGCTTATATCCATGGTACAGTGTGTGTCTGTGTAGTGTATGAATCAGATACACATCTCCGTTGCCGTTCAATATGCACAATGCATAGACCTACGTGATTAGTAGGTCCATGGTAAAACCCTCTCGGCAACCGTCTCAATCTAGTCTCAGCTTCGACTGATCAGCTCTTGGATCAATATACATGTATAATAGACAAGTTTCCAGTAGGCCTACGGGATACATGAACTCTTATTACTTGTTCAATTCTTATGTCTGAAATGTATTCAGGAAAGAATATCGGAAAGAAAGCAATATGATAATGAATGACCACAAAATCGTTCAGATATAGGCCTAGATGTAAGAAATACTAGATAGTCTCCTCTCTTTCTCTCTTCCCTCTCTCTGTCTCTCTCTTTATTTCTCTCCCTCTCCCTCTCTCTTTCCTAAAACACGGTAGTTTGTTTGGCGCTAGTTCAGAATCATATGTAGACTTCGACCCCTAACACCGGCGTGAAGATACCCTACTAAAACATACCAAAAATCAACTAAATCTTCATCGATTGTTCAAATAATGGTCATGATTTAAAAGCCGTTATGTTTCTTACCTGTTTTTTGTCAATTTTCTTATCTTTTGAGGAGTATTTTTCTGAAAAATGAACACTTTAGTATACACTTTCTCACAGGTTTCACGGCAAACCGCTGCACAATACATGGTGGGTTGCGTGCGGTCGGCGCCTGCGTGAAGTTATCTACCGTAATACTTAGGGTATCTCCACCCCGGAGTTACGGGTCGAAATTTGGATATGATTCTGAACTAGCGTCGTTTGTTTTTTCCTGTATCGTTTGGATTATAACCAATTATATTTCACCGCGTCTCTCTCTCGATTTCTCTCCGAAATATTATAGGCCCTTATTATCATTGTCATATATATCATCCTCATCTACATGCATAACCCAAACCCACAAAAATATATGGTCACTTCACGAAAATGAGAAGTTCTATCGTTTTTGTGATTATATCATTATCCTTGTCATGTATCATCAACATCTACATAACCCCATCAAAAAACAAATATGGTTCTTAATTTCACGGTAATGAGAACATTATATCGTTTTGTGGTTATTATCCTTGTCATTATATCATCCAAATAAAATTCAAACATGGTTTATTTCTTATTCGATACCAGTGATTTACAAATGTTGCTGAAATGACATGTTTTGTCGGGATTTGACCACGAAATACAATTCAAACGTGGTTTATTTCTAATTCGATACCAGTAATTTACAAATGTTGCTGAAATGACATGATTTTCCTGGATTTTTCGCACTTTTTTTAATAATTTATACTTTTATATGCGTTTGTTGGAAAATGACTCATTCCCAAATTTACAGACGGGCAAAAAAATATGCTTATTTAAAAGCATTCATGTCAGGACCTGCGGAACGGCGGTGCTCGGGGTGGGGCTCGAACCCCCTCACCTTTTGAAAAAGAGTAATAGAAAGAAAGAAAGAATAGCGACCTGCCAGTGTCACAAATGAGATATCAAAATATGCATGCTCATCTGACCGTAATTTATTGCCTGAAACCCTGAGCTCCTTGGTGCTTCGCCCCCTGGACCCCACACCTATTAGTAAACTGCCTGTGTCACAAATAAGGTATCACAATATGCTCATCTGACCGTAATTAAATGCCTAAAACCCTTGAGATTCCGGGGGCTCTGCCCTGGACCCCATCACGGGCCCTAAGGCCAGCCATCTAACCATAATTTCTTGCCTAGAGCCCCTGAGCTTCTGGGGGCTCCGCCCCCTGGACTCCACGCCTATTAGTAAACTGCCTGTGTCACAAATAAGTTATCACAATATGCTCATCTGACCGTAATTAAATGCCTAAAAACCTTGAGATTCGGGGCTCTGCCCTGGACCCCATCAGGGCCCTAAGGCCAGCCCCTGGATGCTCATCTAACCGTGATTTCTTGCCTAAAGCCCCTGAGCTTCTGGGGGCTCCGCCCCCTGGACCCCACGCCTGTTAGTAACCTGCATGTGTCACAAATAAGTTATCACAGTATGCTCATCTGACCGTAATTAAATGCCTAAAACCCCTGAGCTTCCAGCGGCTCGGCCCCTGGATCCCATCAGGGCGCTATAGCCGGCCCCTGAATGCTCATCTGACCGCGTAATTTATTCCCTCAAACCCCTGAGCTTCTGGGGGTTCCGCCCCTGTACCCCAAGCCAATTAGTAACCTGCAGGTGTCACAAACTAATAAGGTATCAAAATATGCTCATCTGACCGTAATTGAATGCGTAAGACCCCTGAGCTTCAGGCGCGTAGCCAGGGGACGTGGGGGCAGTCGCCCCCAAAAAAAAAAAAAAACGCCGGCCAAAAAGAGAGAGAAGAGAAAAAAATAAGAGGACGTAGGAAGAAAAAGGGAAAAGGAGTAGAGAACGGTACAACGAATCGTCTCCTTTCTCTAATAATTTAATGAAACGTCAAAGCTCGGGTGAAACTGAATTCAGACCAGGATTAAGAGTCGAGAACGGTACAACGAATTGTTCCTCTCTCTAATAATTTAATGAAACGTCAAAGCTTCCCCGCTTCGCGGGGAAATTTAATTCAGACAAGGATTAAGAGTCGAGAACGGTACAACGGATCGTCTTCTTTCTCTAATAATTTAATGAAACGTCAAAGCTTGGGTGAAACTGAATTCAGACCAGGATTAAGAGTCGAGAACGGTACAACGAATCGTTCCTCTCTCTAATAATTTAATGAAACGTCAAAGCTTCCGCGCTTCGCGCGGGAGGGAGAAAATTTAATCAGGGAGGTGAAAGAAAGGAGGTGAAACTCTTGTAATTTATTCAAACTCATTCGTGAGTTCTAAAACGTAACAATGGGATGTGTAACATTCCACTTGGCTTTGAAGTTCCATGCTCCGAACCGCGCTTCCACTGCGGGGACTTTCGGAAGCCAGGCACCAGTTTTACATTTATTACAAAATATTAAATTACCGGCAAAATTTCAGTGTAAATCAAAAAATTTATTTGGGGATTGTATTGGGAAAAGTGCATCAAACAAATTTTCAAATTTAGTACTCCGTCCTTCCTATAATTTGTGTGCCAGAGTTGGTAAAAGAAAATTACATCCTGACAAAAACTCAATATTTTAGGATAATGCGCTAATTTGTGCATGTTTAATGTCCCGTTATTTAATCCATGATTTACAATCTTTAACAACATTAAGTTTGCTAATGCGTGTTTCGCGTGTTTTTATATTTTTGAAGTTAAAAAAGGATGAAATTACACAAGTTTGTGTTCGCTTGTTCTACTCTTTACACATTCAACAATGGATGAGAAATCATTGAAAAGGCCAGCGAACAGTTGCTGCGATACCATTTTCTGATGTAGGAATTCAAAATCCTGAAATTTCATGCGCTCTTTTATCTTACCACCTGGTCAACAGTTGCAGATAAGCGCATAACTTTTCGGCGGCGTGAAGCATGGGGTCAAAGGAGAGCGGCTTGATTCCAGTCCTTCTCTATCACGTCCCTGATTTAATTCAGACAAGGATTAAGAGTCGAGAACGGTACAACGGATCGTCTTCTTTCTCTAATAATTTAATGAAACGTCAAAGCTTCCGGGGCAGGCGCTCAGGGGCAGGGGGCACAGTGCCCTCCACTTTTCAAGAACCCCAAAAGTGCCCCTTTTTACATAGGAAAAATGCCCCTTTAACTTTGTAAAGTGCCCCTTTTTACATAGGAAAAGTGCCCCTTTTACTTTGACAAGTGCCCCAATTAATTTTTAAAAGTGCCCCTTCCCTTTCCACCTCTGATAAGTGCCCTTTTATTTTGACACTTACCCCTTTTCCTTCAACAAGTTCCCATTTTCCTTTGCAATATTCTCATAAGTGCCCTTTTAATCTCTAGTAAGTGCCCCTTTTCAGGTAAGAAGCGCCCTTTTTCACTTTTGATAAGCGCCCTCTTCACCTCTGATAACTGTCCTATTCAAATCTGAGAGGTGCCCCTTTGCTTTGACAGGTGCCCCTTTCCTTTGTAAGAAGTGCCCTTCCTCTTTTAATAACTACCCTTTAACTCGGATAAACGCATCTTATCTTTTCACATGTGCCCCTTTCCTTTCTAATAAGTGCCTCTTTTCCTTATGATAAGTGCCCCATTAAAAAGAGCCCCTTCTCATAAATGCCCTTTTACCTATGAAAATAGTTCCTTTTCATTCTCATAATAAGTGCCCTTTTTCATCTCTTGTAAATGACCCTATTCAATTCTGAGAGATACTCGTTTTACTTTGACAAGTGCACCTTCCCCTCCTGATAAGTGCTCTTTTCATCTCTAATAAATGCCACTTTTATTTTGACACGTCCCCTTTTCCTTCCTAATAAAAGCTCTTTTTCCTTCTTATAAGTGCCCCTTCCCCTTCTCATGATTACCTCTTTTCATCTCTGATAAGTGCCCCGTTTATTTTAGCATGTGCCTCTTTTTCTTTTTAATAAGAGCCACTTCCTCTTCTAATAAAAGCCCCCTTTCACCTCCGATAAATGCCCCTATTAAAATCTGATCGGTGCCCCTTTTTCAACAAATGCACATTTCCCTTTATTATTAGTGCCCATTTTCATTCTCATAAGTGCCTCTTTTCATATATGGTCAGTGCCCCTTTTCAGATGCGATAAGTGCTCCTTTTCACCTCTGATAATTACCAGTTTAACAATGATACGTGCCCCCTTTTCTTTCTAATAAGGAACCTATCCCTTTTTCATAAATGCCCCTTTTCACTTCTTATAAAAGCCCCTATCAAAATCTGATGGGTGCCTCTTTTCCGTCGACAAATGCCCATTTTCCATTCTCATAAGTGCCTCTTTGTTTAGGTGTAAGAAGTGCTCCATTTTCACCTCTGGTAATTAGCCTTTGTACTTTGACACGTGCTGCTTTTCTTTTCTAATCCCTTTTATCCCTTTTGGTAAGTGTCCCTTTTCCTCTCATCATTAAACGTGCCCCTAATTTCCAGCGACTAAGAGCAATTTCCCCAAAGCTCGCTCGCTACGCTCGCTCGCATTATAGATGTTATAATTATGTTACTTATCAAAGGTCTTTTCAGTCTTCCGTTATGAGAATGTGTTTATAATCCCATCAGGATTGGGGTTTTCCTCTTTATAAGATGCGACCTCACAAATCTTTAAAATTTTCCTCGCTCGCTTTGCTCGCTCGCAAGTGAATTTTCAGACCATAGCATCCAACTGCAAAGTATGATGCTTAACCAATATCTTATATGATGTATAAAGAGAAACAAATATTAAAATCACCCCTGATAATGTAATCACAATAACGGGGTATATACCAATGTTTAAAAAATTGTATCTTTTCGCTTTGAGATTTCCCTTTGAAGGTGCCCTTTTTTGTTGGTGCCCCACTTTGGAAGTCGCTCCGCCGCCTCTGTCCGGGGGAAAGTGAATCGAGAACGGTACAACGAATCGTCTTCTTTCTCTAATAATTTAATGAAACGTCAAAGCTTCGCTTCGCGGACGGGTTGAAACTGAATTCAGACAAGAAATAAGAGTCGAGAACGGTACAACATCGTCCTCTTTCTCTAATATTTAATGAAACCTCAAAGCTTCCGCGCTTGCGCGGAGAAACTAAATTCAGACAAGGATTAAAAGTCGAGAACAGTACAACGAATCGTCTTCTTTCTCTAATAATTTAATGAAACGTCAAAGCTTTCGCTTGCGCGAAGGGGGCTGAATTCAGACAAGGATTAAGAGTCGAGAACGGTACAACGAATGATCGTTCCTTTCTCTAATAATTTAATGAAACGTCAAAGCTTCTGCGCTTCGCGCGGGAGAAATTTAATTCAGACAAGGATTAAGAGTCGAGAACGGTACAACGAATCGTCTTCTTTCTCTAATTTAATGAAACGTCAAAGCTTCCGAAGTGAATCGAGAACGGTACAACGAATCGTCTTCTTTCTCTAATAATTTAATGAAACGTCAAAGCTTCCGCGCTTCGCGCGAGAGAAACTCAATTCAGACAAGGATTAAGAGTCGAGAACGGTACAACGAATCGTCTTCTTTCTCTAATAATTTAACGACGTCCCAAACCCCAAAATACGGTCCTATCACGCGAATGAGAACTTCTATCGTTTTTTGTGATTATTATTATCCTTGTGATATCATCCTCATCTACATGCCCCCCCCCCCAATAAAAGAATACGGCCCTTTCACGCGAATGAGATCTTCTATCGTTTTGGTGATTATTATCCTTGCCATACATTATCATCCTCATTTACATGAACCACAAACAAAAAAGGGATAATCATCAGAATAATCATGATGGATTCCGATTTATCAAATTGTCTCCGATGTATTTCAGCGTTATATTGCGAAGAAGAACAAGAATGTATGTCAATACATCCAGTGGCGGATCCAGGGGCGGGGCCCGGGACCCTCCTAGCAAAAAAAACAGGTAAAAACACCCTTTTGAAGAAAAAAGAAGATGGGCCCCTCCTGGCGCCCAAGGGGTGGGGGTGGCGGTGGAAAAATCACCCTTCCGTAGGCAAATTTTTTAGGATGCCCCAAAAAAAATTGTGCTCACTACTGGCGCCCAAGGGGTGGTGGCGGTGGAAAAAATAACTCTTCCCGGATGGAAAACCTTTTTCGTGCCAAAAAAAAATTGTGCACAACCCCCACTGAGCAAAAATCGACCGGCACGATTTTCACGAAGTGGGCCCTTTAGGCCCCTCCTTGCCGCCGGCTGGATCCGCCCCTGAATACATCTACATTACTTTATCTTTTCACTTGACAGTGGACAGTGCCATTCTCTCAGTTTGAGAAATGGGTAAGAAGGTCCAATGTCAACTTGAAGATTATCAGTCTGGACAGCAAAAACAAATGCTTTTCAATATGCGTTTAGTGGGCATACCATAATGGCATTAAAAAAATAGTGTGAATTGTTCTACTCACCAGGCTGCATAATAATAGGCCTATCAAATTTGAAAGTTAGATTATTTCGAGCTTCACAATAATATGCAGTTGTTGTTTTTATTTTTATTGTATTTGTGTGCATCCAATTCACTTAGGGCTTAGGCCCAATCTCAATTCCAGAAAGAGAGAGAAAGAAAGTTGGAGATAAAGAAAGATGAATGAGTAATAATTGAGAGAGATAGGTCGAGAGAGAGAGGGAAAGAGAGAGAGAGCGAGGGGAAAGAGAGAGAGAGAGAGGGAGAGAGAGGGAGAGAGAGAGTAACAGGATAGTGAGGGATCAATAGAGAGAGAGAGAGAGAGAAGGGATACTTCAGGAGAGAGAGTGAGAGAGAAAAGGGATACAGAAGAGAGAGAGAGAGAGAGTGCAAGCATGTGGAGATCGAATTCGAGAGGGAAAAGGTGAAAGGGGTACAGAAAGAAGAGAGAGAGAGAGAGAGAAATAGTGAGAGAAAGAAAGAGGAAGGGGATGAGTGATAAATTAAAGAGAGAAGCGATGAGAGAGAGAGAGAGAGAGACAGAAATATACATCGAAAGAGAAATAAATAGAGAAAGAGTAGAATGGTATGGGGTAGAGAAATAAAGAGAGAGGAGAGGGAGAGAGAGAAGGGATAGAGAAGAGAGAGAGAGAGAAGGGATATCAAGAGAGAAGAGAGAAAGAGGAGGAGAGAGAGAGGGATATAGAAGGAAAGAGAGAGAGAGAGAGAATATCAAGTGAGTAACATAGGTCCGGCTATAGCAGCTATAGAAAGAGACTTTCTATAGCCGTATAGTATACATTATATACGGAAAGGAGATATTAGTCCAAAACACGTGTAGCAATTCACGAATCACTGACCTCTCTGACCTCTACCCGAGGTCAGTGGCAGAACAACATTCCTCAATAAGGGATGATCTCAAAATAAGAATGTGCAGTACATGATTGACTGTTGGGAAAACGTCAAGTCGACCTAATTATTGATTATTAAATCTTTGTTTGTATGATTAAACGTATCTTCTTCTTTTTAAATAAAGAAATAAAAATAAATAATGTTACGTTCTGTCTATAAATGATTACCCAAAACTGTCCCTGTACAACGACTTTGCGGGGTATTTTGAGATCATCCCGAAATACATGTGCTCAGAAAATGCAAGCCTGGGATGCGTCTTCGGGCCAAGCCAACGCACATACTATACTACTGCACTGGGCCTGGGATCAATGCCAGCGTGTCAATGCACAATCACTCCCACAATATACAGACACGGCCCGTTCGTTCACAGAGCTGGCGAAACAGCATAGCCGAGTCATAACAAATGCATTTCAATTTGAAAACACAGAAACGATTAAGAGATGGAAATGGAAAATAAGTTAAAGAGAACAACACTGAATATTCCGGCAGGACCGAGCAGGAAATGCATAGATTTACGTACTGAATTAAGTACAGTAATTGCAGTAAAGATGGCGGCCTGATCGATTATAAAATTATATATTACGATTACAGTGTACAGACAAGTATTTTTTTTTTTAAATTAACGAGACAGTATAAAAATCATACACTAAGGCAACTTGACTTTAAAAAATATATCTTCATGATTATATATATTTGATTAGTCTGGTAATATGATTTGGTGTCAAAACATGTTAATTATTACACTTTGACAATAGTGTTATATATGTGTTATGCTCTTCAGATGACATGTAAATTTTCGAACTGAGAGGGAGCTATACCAAATTTACCGGGAGCACCGGTAAATTTTTTATTTTTAAAAAATTTTTTTTCTCCAAATCAAAAGTGTTTTAGAGCCCAATTTTGTTAGAGTTGAGTGCTCTAACACTTGGCTTCACAATGATAATGAAAATTTTAAATTTCATGATCCACAAAAATTGAAATATTCCCAAAACTTTGTATTACCTTTAAATAAGTTCAAAGATACAATGTTAATTTCATAATGGCTTTAATTTTTAATGCGAATAGATCTACGATCAATTTAATAACTTTTTTAATCTAGACTAAGTTAATGTGGTCGACAGGAAAGATTGATTAAGAACATCAACTTGCACATTAAACAGTATTTTAAAGTAACTAAAATTATTGATGAGCAAATGAATAAATAAAACGTCAATTTCACGAACATCGAAAGTCAAAAGGACTTGGCAACTCTATCCCAAATCGAAATCGCACCTCACACACAAACCTTCCGCCACACTCGGCAGAACATGAACGGTCTGTTACCGGACTCGAATGCTTCGCGGTGGGAAGCTGGTCGGCTAGCTTTTGCCAAAACAACGCTAGGTCGGCTGCTGGCAAATGAGAGTAACTACGATCGAGAACATCGAGGTGTTCTTAACTTGTCAATAAGAGAATTCTAAATTCTATTTGAGATGAAATAATAAACTAGACCTACAAACAAACCTTGACAGATCTCTAAAGACTATTTGAATGCTTGCTTATTTCTCCATTTGACGATTTGTTTTCTTGATCCTTCGAAACATTTGTACGTACGTACGTGCGTGCGCCACAGCACCATCTAGCTATAATATATCTAGCGATCGCGCGCATGAACGTACGTACGTGCGTTAGCCTATACCGATGTATGTATATAGTAACAACGGGCGCATTTTCACTTCAAGCACTTGCGCCTCAAGAAATGCACACACTAAATACGAAGCTAGCAGAGAGCTCGTGCGCTGCCATTGTTTGGTCATTTGTGTATTTTTTCTATCCTAATATTTTATGGGCGCATTTTCACGGAAAACACTTGCGCCTTGCTGTCTAGTTTAAGATGATTATGGGCGCAATTGGTGGTTTTAAGAGCGCAAATTTGCGCCCTGCGCCCGCTTAATCGAAGGCTTGGCCATATTTAGAATATGAAGGCATTTGAAGAGCCATGCTTTTCAGGGAACATGATTTATCTGATGTTCTTCCACACTTGCAAAATAACAATGATAATGCTCACAAATTATTTTTCACCTCTTCCCAGAACTCAACCTTCTCTTTAAACTAAGGGTAACTTAGACCTTCTCTCGTCCTTGAGCTAAATGTGACCCTAGACCAAGCTAAATACTACATCAGGTTTAAACTTTCGGATCTTAGAAGTCCTGTTCACATCACAAGAGTTATTGATGGTCATTACCTGGGCCTTGCGTCCAATGGTGGCATTGAACCTGCGGAAGGGAACGCACTGCTTCTTGTTGGTTACATCCTTGAGAAAACGAATGGCCTTGCGGACGTGCATGTGCTTGATGGCCTGAGCGGTCTCACGGGTGTTCTGAAAATATAACCACATCAGGCTTTACTGGTAACTATGTTATCAATATGCAATGTTACAGACAGCAAGATAGAATGACCATGTTTCTTTAGAAAAAAAAACGATAAAGGGTATGTAAATTATAAAAGGGTACAAATGTAGACATAATTCCCTTCCAACACTCAAATTGTTTTTTTTAAACAGAATTTCTCACAATTAAAATATTGAGGTTTACAATCCTAAATCCTGAATTTTCAAAGAGTTCTAAAGAATACTTAAGAAGGTATACAATAAAATAATGGCATTTTCCTCTAGCTGTCTTACAGGTAATTTTGAAAAATTGTACGCAGTAATAAGTGTTAATTGCATAAACAAAACAATAAAAGTAATTTTACACAGCAATCTAAGCTGCAACAATCTCTTGAAAACTTGTCCAGCTCAATTGCAATTTTGTCGAGGTCATTTGCATTAATTATTCAAATGTAATACTACAAAGATGTTTAATAAGATGTTACAACTATATCTTGTACATTTTGATATCATCTGTTGATAGTAAGAAGGGCTTTATTACACTTATAATCTTTAACACAGAGTTTGAATCTCTGCAAACGTCTACAACATGCTTTAAAAAAAGAAAGTAAGAAGAGAGACTGACAGAAAGAAAAGGTATTATACTCTTACCTTGAAGTGAACACGAAGGTAGGAGCCCCTTGCCTTGCAGGCTAAAGATAAATGAAAGAGAATGATGATCAAATAAATTAACATGGCAACACTCAATGAACTTTGATAAACTACAATTAATCTGCTGTGACACCAGTAACAAAGTTAATTTCAATTTTTTTTCTCAAGGCAAATATGTCAGGGCTCAACATGAACGTGCGAACCCACAAAACTTAAGTTTAGACACCCAACTTTTTTTAAATTACACATGGAGACCGTACAATTTCAGCCAGACCTTCAATTAAACAAAGTTAAAAAGGAGCAGACATTCACGTATGACCAGGACTGATGACGATCATGAAATGACAAAACATATCCAAACATTTCTTGACACAATTTGCTAGCAATTACTACTTACACTTTGCAGAATTCTCCGGTTCTTGGGAGTAGCGCGTCATCTTGGATAGTTATCCTGAAATAATGAAAAAGATAAACAGATGAACAAATTTGGTCTACTAATCGACCCGTCAATTCAACAAGGCTCTAAATTATTTCATAGTTAATTTTGCAAAATACATGAAGGGGGGGGGGAACAAGTTGGGATTAAAAAGGAATCTGTTTTTCGCATCGCCAATGCGTGGATCGAAAATAAGAATCGTCTGCGAAAATCCTTATTTTTGAGGACGCGTCTCTCCGCGTTTACGAAGACGATCCTCGTTTAGGCAGACGATCCTTATTCTCCAACCAGCGCCCCTACTGATGCTTAAATTTAATGTTCATTTACAATTACATTCAATCTGAATAAGTAGTAATGGTGCACAAGTTTGCTTCTCATGCCGTGCACGGAGTTTAACAGTTCGGCATTGAGCTACACCGCATGCGCAAAATCCATATACACCTGTATGCATAATTCACGAGGCAGCTTACATTCATAAGCAACAGCTCATCGCATGTGCATAAATCTCTTCTCGCACATACCTCACACACTCGTACATGGAAAATAGATAAACATGTCAAGAATCCATAAAAATATATCACAAATTCACAATGTTATACAAAATATACAAAATCAGTCAAATTTACTGTTTTAGAATACATTTTTTTAAAGCCCCACAGTACTACTTGCTCCCTCTATATAGAAAACAATGCCTAAGCAGTGCCTGTTGGTCCCCCATGATCCTCTTTTTCTTATGTTAATTGAGAGCCGAGTTGATGAGATAACCACCTGTCAGTGACCACGCTAATCCCTCTAATCCCTCCTGGCAAAACTAGTGCAGAGGGGCTTTAAACGCTAAGGCTGCTAAAACTTGAATTAACAGGTTAAAATAGTCCGGTAAAATGATAGGCTTTCGTAAATGATGCTCAAACGACCTTGGTATCAACGTATGGGGAATGAGGTAAATAACTCCATGATCAGTAGGGGCGCTGGTTTGAGAATAAGGATCGTCTGCATAAACGAGGATCGTCTTCGTAACGCGAACAGATGCATCCGCAAATATAAGGATCGTCTGCATTTTCAGATGTTTCTTTTTTCCGATCCATGATTGACGATGCGAAAATATTTTCCTGATGCAATTTACATTGACTTTGTACAGTCTTTCACATTATGAGCAATAAATCCTCAGGAAGACGGACAACCCATAAAACTAAAGTGGACAGTGACCTGGAGGTATTTTATTACGCAGAATCCGTTTTTCGCATCGCCAGGGCGCGCTTCGGGAACCCGAATCCCGCAGAGTGACCAAAGATTTATAAAACGGATGATCTTGTATTAGGACGCAATTTGTTCGCGTTTACGAGGATATCCTCGTTTGTGCGGACGATCTTCATTCTCGGGCAAGCACCCCTACCCCGGGGCCCTAGATCTACTGGTGGTGGCAATTTCATAACCATAGCCTAGGCACAACATGATAAACAAAACATGACCTCACCTCACTCTACCTTTTTGTCAACAAAGAGCAATTCAAATAATCTAGTCTTTTATCTATTCTTGAATTCATTTATTTTGTTTTATTATAATTATTTTGCTTTCTCTTGCAAAGCGAGTCTTGCACTGCAATTGCACTTTCTTAGTCTCAGACTCAGTCTCGCTCTCATCCGACATCACTTCACACTTCTTCTACAAATTCTAGCGATTTAAGACGTTAGTCGTTACATCACTAAAAAATAATTTAATAGCTGATTCCAACGTCTTGCAACAGTGGAGACGCGTATACATCTACTATTATAACTTTCAATCTAATTAAACATTTCGAAAAATGACAGGAAATGTAGACCCTATCGTCGATATATTGAACGTCCTCAACTCCGTACACGAATATACACAAGTGGGTCAATACAATTTCGCTCGATTACCGTCCACATACTACATATCTATACAAAGAATTAGTACTTGTAGTCAAGTATCGTGACATTTAAATTTATCAAATATACTACATAAAGATGATTAATAGTATTAACTGTGAATTTAATATATTTTAAATTGCGGATGGCATTTCTATGCACTGTATTTTGTTTGATTTTAGAGGGTAACATTAGGACACATTCCTGTACCTTTTCTGGACACGCACGAAAGAGGGCCTAAATAGTTGAACCTAGCCGACCTAAATCTCTAGTTGGTACGATATACGGTATCTTCTATGCGATAACGTCGCGTTGAATATAATCGTATACGGTTGCTGCATGTGCAGCCGGACACGCAGCGTATCATTATAGAGGTCACCGATATTTTGCACTATGAACAGTTTTTTCCTGAAATAAAAAAATATAAATTTCACAAATAGGCTAAATGAGAAGCATATGTGGTAGACTAAGTGAACTCTACTGGAAAAGGGAAGTAACCTTGCAAAATTAAGGATGCAGAAAGCACTGACTGATCGAACACGGGACATTTCATAAAATATTAAAAGTCAAGAGTCTTCACTCAACGTACAACAATCTTAAAAGAACACGGGGTATATACTCAGTGATGATAGTGGATATGAAATTAAAATATTACTGATTAAAAAAAACGTCTGTGTGTATAGCTTTTATTCTAATTAAAAGCTACTTTAGAAAACGTGCTATTTTTAATTTCTATCCTATTGATTTTTCTCAATGTAAATATTTGACATAGGCTACGGGCCGCTGTGGAATAACTTTTTATTTTTCATTCTTTCTATCTTTCTTTTTTTTCCTCCTCCTTCCTCGGCCTCCACATCCTCCTACTCGTCCTTCTTCTTCTTGTTGTTCTTCTTCATCTTCATCTTCTTCTTCTTCTTTATTTATTTATTTATTAATTATGTAATTTATTCATTTCGTTAATTATTTATTCAGTAATTTTGTATTAACAGAGTAGCCTATTCAACATCTGTCTCTCATTAGGGCCCTGCGAGTAAAAACAATCATACAATCAAATCAATCACAATGAAAATAGCAAGGCAGAAAAAAACATATATATACAACTGAAATTCAGAAAATTACAATTAAAAGTTATGCCCATATGTCTTAGTTTGCAATATGAATGTATGACACATTCTTAAGGTATGTTTTTAATGAGTCCAGTGTGTTTTTTGTTTCTCAACTGGTAAATTATTCCATAATAAAGGGCCGTCGTGTAACATATTTTATGCTTTCAATACTCAGTGCGGTATTTGGGGATTTTACAAGATCACGTCTGAGAGACTGTCTTGTTTCTTGATATATTTTACTTCACTTAATTTATGAAAGAAATTGGAATATTAATCAACTGATAAACCATAAATACACTTAAAAATTAGTTATAAGTAAAACACACATTAAAGGGCAAAGTCCACTCCAAAAATAACTTACTTTCAATAGAAGCAGAAAAATCAGACAAACCAATCAAAAAAAGTTTGGGCAAAATCGGATAACTAATAAGAAAGTTATGAATTTTTAATGACATGAAAAACTTTGAAAATCACTAGACAAATTGGCAACTCACTCATGAGTCTGTGACGTCATGTCCTCACTATCCACTAATTATTTTCTTTATATTGATAATATAAATTTCCTATTTTCCCTAAGAATCTTATTTCTTCACACCAGCATCCAAGTTAGATTGATAGAACAGTGTAATATGTTTGTGTGTGGATGCACTAATATAGAGTAAATTTTTTCCAGTTAAATCATGAAAAATGTGGATTTTGATAAACTATTTATATAAAAATCAATCATTATGAATATACAATATTCAGAAAATAGTACAAATTCTTCAAATTTCATAAAAGATTTTGTGAAATGTCATGCATGCAATATGATACAAATCATATAACCTGGGCAAAGGCATGGGGAAATCAAGTTTTGGGGGATAAAAAGGGAAATTAATGGGATTAAACTATATAAAACAATTGATAAATAGTGAGGACATGACGTCACAAACTGATAACCAAATTGGCAATTTGTGTAGTGATTTCCATTGTTCCATAGTTTTACATACTTTTTCAAAAATTCATAACTTTCTTATTAGTTATCCGATTTTGCTCAAACTTTTTTTGATTGGTTTGTCTGATTTTTCTGCTTCTATTAAAAGTAAGTTATTTTTGGATTGGACTTGTACTTTAAAGATAGTTGACACTTTCATTATAAGAAACGTTGTTATTATTATTATTATTAGAGGGCATCGCATCTATTTTACCTGTGAAAACCTTTCTTTCGAAATGTGAAAACTTTTCTCTTTTCAACTTTATTTAGTTCAACTTCGATTTCTAACAAATTTGAAGACCTCTTATTTTCATGTCACAAAATGACAATGACATCTAGTTGAAAAAAATTAGTTGACAAAAACCCCTTGTTAGACGATCATTGATTATAAATCAGTCCCAATACTAATCATGGCAAACCCATGCAGGGAGCAGGTATATAATAATATAATATCTCTCATAATAATTTTCGGAATGGCTTGTGAGGGTTCACGTGCCTACGGGCAACCGGAATGAATTTTATTTTTGTAAAAATCTTGCATTTTTGTGGGAAAATAAATAATAATAACAATAATGATAATAATAAGTTATCTCCTGACGTATTTATCACATCTGCCCTTTATACGGGAAAAAGTCAATGCAACAAAGAGTGAGAAAGCGCATAATCCCTGAGGCAAAATTTAGTGTTTCGGCAGGATTTTGCCCTCGTGTTTATCGTTTATCAATATGCCAATAGATTTTGCCTCTGGCCGGACCCCCTTGTCTTCAATCGACTCTATATTATGCCTTCAATTCTGTTTGGTTAATGGCTTTCTCTGCTTTACACCGGGGCTTTCCATTTTACTTTCTAGCGGAATGAGTGAGATAATGAAAGATAAAAACACAATGAACAGACGAATAGATTATAGTTATTATTATATAGGCTATAAGCATAATATTTTCCTAATCACGACATATTGTAGTGCTCAAGTTAGCTTTAACGCCATCTTATACCCTAAAAGGTGTACAACCAGCATGACCAGGGCATGTGTTAGACAAGGCGCGGATCCAGGATTTCTTAGGAGGGGGCAAATTTGAAATTATGCGAGCCAAATATTGGTACGTAAAAGTGACACCAGCAGTGGCGTAATGAGCAAAAATTTAATGTTTGAGGGGGCTGACAACAACAAAATTCGCATAAGTGGGTTGGGGGGAGGCTAAAGTATTTACGATCAGGTAAGCATTCAGGGGCACGCCTTAGGCCCCCTGGTGGGGTCGAGGGGGCGGAGACCCCGGAAGCTCAGGGGTTTTAGGCATTTAATTACGGTCAGATGAGCATATTTTGATACCTTATTTGTGACACTGGCAGGACACTAATTGGTGTGGGTCCAGAGGGGTGGAGCCCCCAGAAGCTCAGAGGTTTTAGGCATTAAATTACCGTCAGATGAGCATCTAGTGGCCAGCCTTAGGGCCTTAGGAGGGGTCCAGGGGGCAGAGCCCCCGGAAGCTCAGGGGGTTTTAGGCGTTTAATTACGGTCAGATGAGCATGTTTTAAATTATTCTTTTTCTTCTTCTTCCCCTTTCGCTCCTCTTTCCCTTTCCCTTCCTTCCTTCTCTCTTTTTTAGGTTTGCTGGAGGGGAAGACAAGGTCCTTTCGGCCCCCCCCGATCCACACGTTGTTGGCGGGATTAATCGCAACTGATCTCCCTTCTTTTCACCCTTTTCTTTTTTTGTTTTCCTCTTTTTTGTTCCCCTTTAGCTCTCCTCATTCCCTTTACCTTCCTTCTCTCTTTTTTTTTGCGCGGAGGGGAGGCAAGGGCCTTTGCCCCCGATCCACAACTTGTTGGCGGGAAACTTGCAACTGATATCCCCTTTCTTTTCTTTTCTTCTTCCTCTTTTTTCTTTCCATTTATCTCCTCTTTTCCTTTTTTCTTTCCCTTTCCTTCCTTCCCTCTTATTTTTTTTTGATTGGGAGGCAACAACCTGGGAGGCAAGGCCCTTTCGGCCCCCAATCTTATTCTCCCCTTTCTTTTCTTCTTTCCTTCTTTTTCTCTCCCCCCTCTCTCTCTCTCCCCTCTCTCTCTCTCCCCCTCTCTCTCTCCCTCTCTCTCTCTCTCTCTCTCTCTCTCTCTCTCTCTCTCTCTCTCTCTTTTTTGTTGTGCGGGGGCAAGGCCCGCTCGGCCCCCTGCATGGATCCCCTGCCGACAGGTAGCTGCTTCTGAGGGAGCCGCTGAGTTCAAGAGCAGTTCAATTTTGAGGATCATTTATTTTTTATTATTTTTTAAACATGGATTGGTTTTCTTTTGAAGGGTCAACAGTTCTTCTTGAAGTGATAAAATGGTAATGTTTTGTGAAGGAATTGTAAAGGGATATCCTACAAGGAAAAAAATATATTGAATGGATTCCATAGTTTGATTTCAGAATAGAAGAACAGTCTCTTAATTAGGAGGGTAAAGTTAACTAATCTAATCAGCGGGGAATGAAAACTAAAAAAAAATATGAAAGAAATTCAACAAACCTTCAACTGACGGCAATGCTAAAAATGAGAAATTCATATGATGGACTCTTGCGAGACAGTGCGCTACCAAAATATGACAACTTTGTATCAAACATAGAGAAAGGTGGAACCTTATTAAATATGACATATATATAGGCCTACATAATAACGAACGACCTGCATGGGATCCATATATAAATTTAGACATCACATTACGATCAAAGCCAGAAGGTTTTTCCCCCATAGAATTGGCGATTTTAGAGTTGATAGGTCGATCTTTCTCTCTCCTACTTGTCTAAATCTTTTACAAATATTTTCATCTGATATCTTTGCTCCCAAACAGCTTCTGACTGATCATTCTCAGCTAGAGGATGAAAAAACCCCCCAAAAAAAAAAAAAAATATTTATAAAGGAAAATAACAAGGGAAAATCAATCAAAGAAGTAAAACGTAATCATGATTGGATTCAATCTGATTTTTTAATATTTATTCTTAAGACAGAAAATGATCAGAATACATGTTTTCCATTAATTAGTGGATTTTGTAGTACTGTGATTTTTTTTATTTTGAATTTGGCGTAGAGAATGTACCATACAGGTACCAGGTACGACCAGCTAGACCAGGCCGGCCATATGCATAATACGTTGTCAAACCACAAAACTCAATTAGTAGACGCGACGGGCGCTGGTGAAGTGTCAGTGTTTTCGTGATCTCTAGCTCTGAGCACTGGGAAAATTCATCGAGACGAGATAATTCAACATGGGGTAAGTGAATGTCAAGTGTGTTACTATCAATTTTTTGGAATATTATACTAAACATGAACATAATTTATTAATATTTATCAATAAGGAACGAACGCTGACTTCATTCTTTCCTGCACCTGCCCTATCTGCCTATGGAGCGCCGGAGCGAGCGGAGCTGCACCACCAGCGCCAGAGCTGAGCCGAAGAGCTCGCAAGGCCAAGGCCCCATTGGCCATTCCGCAGGCAGCCACCTGCGATCGGCTCTTCGATCTCGCTCGTCTCTCGAGCTCCAACTCCAGCTCCCAGTCAGCTCAGTCCATCTCCTAGCCCGAGTCCACGTCCGTGGAGCAGGAGGTGGGGTAAGCTTAAACTTGAAAGCTTCAGTCTCTGATGTTGACGGTTGTTCCGCTGAGATTACATCTGTCTCTTCCGACCACCTTGACAAATGTCAGTTTTACTTTTTAGAATGACCCATGGCCTAGACCGAAAGCTTCAGTCTCTGATATCGACGGTTGTTCCGCTGAGATTGCATCTGGCTCCTCTGACCGCCTCTATACATATCAACAAATGTCAGTTTTATTAAAGAATGACCCATACCAGACGGTTATTTCTGTCTACCCATGGCCATACTACCAATACCATGCCAGACGGTTATTTCGATTCTGTCTAGAGCCTGGGGAGGATCGAGGAGCGGAGCTCTGCGGTGCAGTGCTGTTGTGCTGCCTGCTGGTAGTTTTAATTGTCACTGATAGTGATACTTTAATTCCCCGCTCATTGTCATTCATTTAAATTATTTAAATAATAATATTCAAACAAATCTTTCTTTGTACTTGTAAGTTGAAGTTGAACTTGTAGTACGTTGTACCATGCATACAGTAGTTGAACTTGTACGTGTAGTTGTATTGTAGTTCAATCACTCCTGATTGAATTATAGTGATTCTTTGAATTGAAGTGTTTAGTGTTGTGTTACTGTTAGCTGTCACTTTGTGTTTTCATGTGTGTCATCTCCTGGTACTATGAACATGACAGACAAAGAAAGAGGACAAAATATACAGTTCCTCATTCTACCCTCAACAATTGCTGTGGTAGACAAAGGAACATCCCTTCACTGCTATTATGTAAAAATGTGTTGAACAGGTGTCACATGCATATTCACCTGTTCTACTTATTTTACATAATAGCAGTGAAGGGATGTTTCTTTGTCTAGTACCACAGCAATTGTTGAGGGTAGAATGAGGAACTGTATATTTTGTCCTCTTTCTTTGTCCGTTATGTTCATAGTGTGGTCTAGACCGAAAAATCAGTTTATTTTGTGTTGGGGATATGTTCCACTGAGACTAGTCAGACTACGTCTGGCTTCACCGATCCTTCTCCTCCTCTCCTGTTTTGGAAGAGAGCGTCAAAAGACAAAATATGTTTAAAAACTACTCTGACTCCAAGCAGACCAAATTTTCTGTCAAGCCAAACGTCGGGCCTTGTGAGTAGATCTAAGCCATGTAAGTAAGTAGGCCTACATGTACACCAAAAGATAGATCTATGATTTTATTTTCAAAGTTCACATTGAATCCTTGATTATGTGAATGGCCAGATCATAAATTGAAGTGTAAAGTGAGAGAAACAAATGGTTTAAATCTTGAGGAAAATCTGATAAATTGAAGAAAGATAGCACTAGTATGAATGTTAAATTTCGTAATCAATAGTTCAATACATATATTATTGACAACTCATGAAATCTTTGAGGATGAGGATCTACATCTAGTGGCTATAGACTTCCACAAATATTAATAAAAAAGGAAAACTCACAAATGTTCATATCCTGTAGACATTTTTGTATATACAAGTATGTGTATAAAGCCACATTAGAGTTTAGAGATACTGTCTGTGCATGGACAGATAAAGGTAAATTGTACAAAACTGCAACGCCCGTACAGAGAGTAGACGACAGAGACGAATGATGTGTGAAACTGAAAGTTCATTAATCATTCATGCACTGACTGTATATTCTATGACACACAGGTGGAAGTATTCATTTAAATTTTCAAAAGGGCAAACAAAAGGTACACAAATTCATGAAGCACCTTTATTACTTTTTGGCAGTGATTATTGACAAAGACTGGTTATAAATTATCAGAAAGCAAGTTTATTCAAATGCAGTACTAGAGAACATAGAGGCTGAAATCTTGTTTTGTAGACCTATCACCTGAGTAATTTCACAATTTAGGTTGAGTATGAATAAGAGTGTTTAGCATAAATTGCAAGAAGGAAGGAAATACAAAGCAGACAACTAGACATGTTCATGTATGCCTAACATGTACATGTAGATTTCATTTTTTGTAAAATTGATGATAAACATTGGCATTTTAGAAAATGCTTGGTTATCCCAGAACTGTTTCAGAGGTTTAAAAAAAACACCCGATATGATGAGTCATCGGTAGATAATGTCAAGGCTTGGGCGAACATCAGATAATTTTATGTCACATCATACCGTTCAACTTCAAGGCCTATTTTGATATCTATATATTATTACGTAGTTTTACCAAAGTTTTGTTACAAGTTACAACTACAAATTATCTATGTGGTTTTCAAATACCTTTGCCCTTTGGAAGCTTTCAGTTCCATTGCCCTATTAAAACCGCAAATTGACCCTTTTCTTTAAAAGGGTACATGGTTGCATGGGTGCATGTTGGTTGGTTGTGATTGTTATTTTACCTGACTGCTAAGAAAGCATAAATGCTTGTTAGTAAGCAACCAGAGGGCCGACGGTTTTAGGTCCTCTCCGAGGGACCTGGTAATGAGGATTAATGCCTTACCAAAGGGCACTAGCGCATCGACTTGGTTTCGAACCCGGGTCGCCGGATTACGAGACCACTGCTCTACCAACTGAGCTATCGCGCATGAGCGTGTTTGAAGAAAAAAAAGAAGTCATGAAATCATTGATTATAACATCTACATTTAATACATCATTGCTAATTCTGTAATATTTACGAAACACAAACTGTATACTGTAGGGTAGGGTGTAGTTATAGAGTTGGAGGATTTCTCAGGCTCCTTTTTGTTGCTGTCCATACAGTTTATACATGTATACAAAATATGTACATGTAGATGCATGTTATGTAACAAGCTATTACATCGAAATGACTAGTCATCAAACTTTCAAAGTGAAAGAGGAAGAAGGAATAGAAGAAGGAGGGTGAGAAAAAGGAGAAGTAGAGGGAAGGAGGAGGAGGAGGAGGAGGAGGAGGAGGAGGAGGAGGAGGAGGAGGAGGAGGAGGAGGAACAAGGAGAAGGAGAAGAAGAAATTATTAAAATGTGTTAGGTACATGTATGGCCTTACCTACATGTAGGTAATTGTGATATTTATATTGAAGTATTTGAAGCAACTTTGTGACACAAGATACATGTAGAAGATAGAGTAAGCTTAGTCATAAGCTTCATTTTGTGCTGTGGTTTTAGGGAGCTGGCCTCTGATGTTGTGACTTGTGAGACACGTGGGAGAGTCGAGTCTAAAAGGGTCCAGGCATGATGTAATGTAACTTGACAGAGCTCTGATATTGATGATGCATGCAAAGTCAGTGTCAGAACTCCATGGAAGAGTGTCACAACAATATTTGACAGCACAATAGAGTAGACTAGAGGCAAGGTTAAGTTTATAAAGAGAAAGGTGACAAAGAATTGTGAGCTTTAAATTTTGTCATTCTTTTTTTTTTTTAATTCATGGTATGTACATGTAGTATATATCCTAACAAAATATCTTGTGAAAGGGTTGCTCTTTAAATGTCCATATGTACACATGTCTTCCAATATGACAAGAAATCACCGAAGTATTTAGATCATCTAATTTTGAATTTTTGAAATTGGTTATTGCATTAGTCTATGTTCTCTTGGCAGCTAAGTCTCTGATATTTCTGTACATTTCTTTTTGCCTTTCTCTCTCTCTTTCTCTCATTCTGTTTGCCTTTCTCACTACGTTTGTTTCTTTATTAGTTTATTAATGTATTTACTTTTTTGTGTTTATTTATTAGACTTTTCTTTTCTTTTTTCTTTTATTCTGGGGGGGGGGGGGTAGTTGACCTGAGGACAGGTGTAAATGTTATTATTATTAGCTTGGTACTTACAAAATCTGTTGTGAGTTTTTGAATGTACATGTACAGTGTACATGTATATATGGTCCAAGAAAAACCCTTTTATTTTGTACCATAGTAGATTGTACATATATCCATCTATAATGTTATCGTTGTACATGTATGTGCCTTACATACACATTTTTTTAAAACACACATTTGGATAGAATCTGGATTTTGTAAATATTTTGTGCATAAATTTGTCACACTGATACTGATGCTGTTCCCAATAGCAACACGAACAGCTGGCTCATACGTGTTCGCTTTGCATATTCTTGCATTGTACACTGTACAGCATATCCACATTAGCTATTGTACATGTACGTACAGTTGAACACCCTGTACATGTACATGTACACTGTACATTACATGTAATTTATTTTCGATATCCACTTAAATCAAGTTCAGATTAGCCAAGCTTGCTGTGTAATTGTGCCTGCGGTGTGTAGCCGACATTTGACATTAAATTTTATTTGTTTTTTGATATATAATTTTAGTGGAATCAATTGATCGGACTAGATTTATCAATAGTTTGTCAGAGAATTTTTGATGTGCCCCCCCCCCTCTCCCATGAAGAGAGATTTCTGTTCATGCATGATATTTTGACGATTGAGAAATGAGAACCAAACCCCTTATAAAAAGCTTTGTATAAATATTGAAGTGTACATGTACAGATACCAAAGTAACCAAACCCCTTAAAAAAAAAAAAGCATTGTATTAATATTGAAGTGTACATGTACATGTACAGATACCCAACCCCTTTAAAGATAAAGACCAGTTCTGGTCATGCGATTGCATTGTGAAAGAAACGTTGTGGAATCGATCAGAAAAGGTTGATCATCTACCTGTAGCATATAAGTATTGGTGTGTACTGCAAGGTTCTGGAATCATCAAAATGATAAGAAATTTGGCCCAGTCTTGGTAAAGTTACAAGCACTGGGGGGTGATTCACTAACAGCTAAAATCGATCCCAAATGAGATAAAATCGCTCTTAGGCTCAATATCACTCCTAAGAGCAATATCGCTCTTAGGAACTGATTCACTAAAGCATTTGGGATTGATTTTAGCTTTAAAATCGCTATTAAGGCTAAGAGTGATCCGGATCACTCTTAGTCTTACTCTATAGTACTCTCGTCTTAGACTTAGCGGCACTTTCTGGCAAAGTCAAAGACAAAACTGTCAGTGTCAAACTGAAGTTAAATTAGAGCAAACAAGAGGAACATAAATATTGTTAGTCACTGTTAAAGTGATATATCGAATCGTTTTGATTTATACTACGATAGGGTAGGCCTAACTCTTAGCGCCAACAACATAATAAGTAAAACACTAAAGACTAAAGTTAGTCCGCTTTCGAGAATACCACATCAAGACTGCTGCTGCTACATGCTAGCTGCATGGGGACGGTAGGTCTAACTTACGTACATTACGTAGATCTGGGCCCTAGTCTAGACTCTACGTTAAATCCGGCATTTTACTAGAAACAGGCATAAAGAAAGACAAGCTATACCCACAGAAAATCGTATGAATCCTCACACTGCTACATGAAACAGTCATGAATGATTTTTTTGTCATGTCTTATGCAAAATTTCACTCGGCTTTCTTCAAATTTTAACACGAAATCAACATAGAAATGAACGTCATTGACATATTAAGCGACGATAGCTAGTTAATTATCGTTATGTCGATCGGCTACGCGATTGATTGATATGCCCAGGGACCAAAATTTGAGTCTGTTGATTGGTTGGATCGATCGCGTACATGAATATTCATATGCGCGCATGATTAGCCTAAAAGCGATTTAGTGAACCAGTCAGGTAGAATCGATTTTAAGCTGGGATTGAAATCAATCCCAAAAATTGCTCTTAGGAACGATATCGTTCCCAGTTAGTGAATCACCCCCCTGTACACAGAAAGACGTATATATGGGACTCTTGGTCCCAATAGATATAATAATTTACCAAATATATCAATTAGTAGGCGGTTTCCCGACATTCCCGGCAAAATTTGTATCATCACGTATTAGTCAAAACATATTCTTTCACATGATTGGTAATGAGAGCTTCCATTTCATTTTTTTGAGAGAGGGGCGTTTCCAAAACTGGTCTTTACCTTTAACAAAAGCTTTGTATAAATATTGAAGTGTACATGTACAGATACCCAACCCCTTTAAAAAAAGCTTTATATATTGAAGTGTAAATGTATGTACAGATCTATACCCAACCCCTTTAAAAAGGCTTTGTTTATTGAAGTGTACTTGTACAGATACCCAACCCATTTTAAAAAAGCTTTGTAAAATTGAAGTGCACATGTACAGATACTCAGCCCCTTTAAAAAACGCTTTGTATATTGAAGTGCACATGTACAGATAGCCAACTCCTTAAAAAAAAAGCTTTGTATATTGAAGTGTACATGTACAGATATATACAGTATATTGACAGTACAAAAACATATGTACACTGTACTTTTACATCATTTATGTAGGCTGACATGAGTGACATCTTTATCAAATCAATTTGTTTGATGGATCAAACCTGGGCGTTTCAAAACCACAGAGTGACTCAGAATTAATCTCATCGGACAATATATAGTTTTGTTGGCTTTAATACTAATGACCACCTCCCACCTGTCTGAGTTTATATGAATCACAGAATCAGGCTGTAGAACAATGGGGCAATAAGTTGTCACTTGTATGCTGTATTCTATTCTCATTATTCTCATAATCAATTAATTACTATTACTGGGCAAGGATTTTTCCTTTTGACAATTTTCCTGTGTTCCTCTTTTACCTTCCTGCAGTGAAATAAGGATGAAAAACATTGGAGCAGTGAGTGATTTAGTGCTGGAAAGCCCCAGAAGACCTCTTAAAAATGAAAAACAAACAAGCAAAAAAAAAAAAAAAAAATCCTCCAATATCATACAAACAAAGTCTGAAAGAGCTCTGGTAAAACATGAAAAACAATGCAAGGAAGTAAGGTTCTTATACCAAACCTTAAAAGAGCTGAAATAAACAAAATTAATTATTTTTGGATGTGTTGAATTTAATTATATGCATATTTTTAATGGGTTGTTGGCAAACTTGTAATTTAATACAAATGTACAATTGTACATGTATGACGGTTTCGTGAAACGCTGCCCAGCTCTCCTACGTGAACAGGTGTACATTTTGTACCTTATATTCTTGTCTCGTGATTAATTTACAACCTCCTCTTCCTGTTCTACTCCTGCGATATAAAATCAATCCACAGAACAATAGGTCTTTAAAAATGATTTATGTTGACATTGAAAGCCCCTTTTCATCATGCAATATTTGTCTTCCATGAATGTACATTGTGTACAGTTGCTGCAGTGTACGATGCATAACAAATTGATTGAGGACTTTGAGGTACAATGTATATGCATGAAAAGTACCAAATTCTTCCTTTTTCACAATTGGAGAAAATGGCACCAAAATGGAATTTCTATCTTCTATAGACCTGACTTTAAATTCTGTCTGTCTGTCTGTATGTCTGTCTCTGTACATGTTTACAATGATGCAAGTTATATTTTTACATCAGTGTTCGATAGTAAATTACAAAGAGCCATGTTGTACATTGTTTATTTATTTCTGAAATACATGTAGGATACATTGTACCATTTTCTTTTATCAAACAAAGACGGAATTGCATTTATTTTATATACCGCACAATAGTATATTGATTTCTCTAAGGGTACATACACCTGTAGGTGAGTGAGTTCAGAGCTGGAATTTGGCAAATTCTCAGCAGACTCTATGAGAGATGATTGATTTTGAAATCTGCACCATCCAAACCAATCAAAAGTGTTTGCAACGGTATGTTGCAAAAGTGAATCATTTTAAGAAATTGAATATAAAGGACATTTTCTGCTGTGACTTCAGAAATATATCCAATGGGTGGATTGTTTCAAAATGAATGTCTGCAAAAAATTTATGGAGAAAAATAATACTTGTTATATCTTATCTTTGCAGAAGGTGTTTAAATCATTATATCTTTCTGCAGTGTGTGACTGTGTGTACAGTTAATATCCTGGTTCTCATTAGATGATATTCCTAAGTGTACATGTACCAGAAAATCAGTATAGTCTCCCCGGGCCCACAATGCCAGTCACATGACCAGTTTTCCTATTCAAAAATCTAATATTAAAGATATAGTACATAGAAGTCTGATAGCAATGAATATAGACCATACAGTACACACTGGGTATTATAAATGTATATATGTAGTAGTTCATTCACTTGACTCTCAATTCAAGGGTTGAGGGCTCGAATGCCAGCTCCAGCCCGGCACTGATGTCCTTTAGCAAGACATTAATCCACATTTCCCACTCTCCAACCCTGTACCTACACACTGTACATGAACATGTAGTAATTTGCTTGGGTAATAATAATTGCAGGGCCATCAGAAAGAACAGCAATGATGCTGATGAGGCTTCCTTTGGTTAAAGAAATATATATATTTTTATTTATCATTATTATTGTAAAAAGAAAAGATATATATTTGTTTTTACCATTACATGAAAAGAGTGATTAATTTATTGATTGATTCTCTTGTATTCACACTTTATCAAATGTACACAAAATATAATTCCTGCCTACATGTACATTATTCGGGTTATTTGGAGTGAATTTGTTTACAGTTGCACAATTAAATGAATAAAGGATAGAGTACGAATGCATGCATTGCATTATGATTTGGATCTACAGATGAGGAAGTTGCCTTCTAAAAGTTCTCTGGTTGATAAGGGCCTTCTCACTATTAAAGGATAAGATTAATTAGAGTTCTGTCTCTGATGAGGATGTGAAACCCGGAGAGGTATTATAATATGCATTGATTCACTTTGAACCATGGACTCTGTAGTGGATGACTCAACAACAAATGAGAAACTTGTACAATTCGTCCTTTGTGTAGCATATTTGAATATCAAGTACCACCATTAGTCTTTTTGACAGGATTGAGGGGCAGTCATGCTTGCATATTTTCTCTATTTTCCTCATTTCACCCTGTTTCTATCCTTTTAAGGCATTTATTATGGTAGTTTTGTTTGGGGATGCGTTAATTGCACCTTGGCTGTGTAGGTAAATTACTGACACATATACATGCATGTTTTCCAAATTTATGTCTTTTGACAACATTTACATAACTATTTATTTATTTAGAAAAGTATTCTGAGTGCCATTCGGTTTTGGAACACTAAAAAGTGTGAATATGATATGAACAAGATAAAAGTTATCTCTCTGGGGTTATTACTAAAATGCTAAGCAGCTATTTTATTTAAAGAATTGAAACAAAAGTACCTTTTGATATACAGTCAAACCTGCTTTAGTGACCACCTGTATAGAAAGACCACCTGTCTACAAAGACCACAGTTTTTGTTTCCCTTGAAAATGGTTTCTCATTGAAACATGTACTAAAGGAACCTGTAGTACATGTATAGACCACCTGCTTATGAACTATGAAGACCACTTTTCTTGTCTCCCTTGGGTGGTCTTTATAGACAGGTTTCACTGTGTACATGTATGTGTATATAATTACCTTGAAAACCTACAATTAACCTAAAACTCATACAAGTTTTCATGTCCTATATGTAGGCCTACATGTATGATGTACAATGTAAGTACGGTGCATGTATGAGGAAAGAACACGTGAACAGATGTACAGTATAGAGCACTTCAAATTATGGAGAATTTTGTGACAACTTCAACAGTACACAGTCATAAAGCCAGTGTCCTTTAGTGACCCTTTTTCCTCTTCTGTGTATGAATTATCAGGGTGTTACAGATCTGTTCCATCCTGTACATCCTACTCAATGTGAATTCTGAATAAAACGAATAGCTCCCTCTGTAGTCCAGCTGTGATGATTTTATTGTAAGCTGTAGTCTCCAAACTTTTATAGAAGTGTTGTCTAAATGGCCTTGCTAATATATTGGTTTTCTAGAAAGTATGAGGAGAGTCTTCAGTATCTTGTTTTTTATTGTACCGTATACTATACAGTACATGTTTTTTTTTTCATCTTAGCAAGGCACTCACAAGACTCAAATGTCTTAAAATCAAGGCCTGTTTAAAACTTTAAAAAATTTAAAACTACCCGATAGCTATTTTCTATAGGTTTCTCCTGCTCATTCATGTATATTTATGTACATTTTGTACATGTAGTTCCACTGTGCATGTTTTTCTTAAATTGTTCCAAGCAATTTGACTTTTTAACCAAACAAACAACAACAACAACATAATAATAATAATAATAATAATAATAATAATAATAATAATAATAATAATAATAATAATAATAATAATAATAATAATAATAATAATAATAATAAATGCCTTCATTTTCTATAATGTAGAAAATTTACACAAATTTGCCAGAGATTTCCTCCAAGGGCTTTAAAAACAGTTACATCATAGAAAATTAAGAAATATGATGAACAGCTGATGATCTACAAAGAAACTTTTGTACAGGATCCAAAAGGTCACTTTGTGACTTTCATTCCCATCGGAGGTACATGTACATGTACTAAACTTGAGTATACAGTTGTGTATTACAAAGCCTGCATACAGTACACATATTAGAGAGACCTTTCTGTAGCCCGGCAGACCAGTTTGTTGATTTTTGCCTTTCTTTTTTGCTGGGATTTTTTAGAAACTATTCATATACAGTGGAACTTTGTACATGTATCACCTCCTTTAACCTTGTTAAAATAGCTTGCCCTTATAAAAAAGAACCATGGTAACCATGTTTTTTGGTCCAAATTACCATCCACCATGGTACATGTAACCATGGTAACTATGGTATCAATGAATTTATCACTGAATTTCATTGTTTGATACCATGGTTACCATGGTTACCAGGATGGATGGTAATTTGGACAAAAAACCATGGTTACCATGGTTCTTTTTTATAAGGGTGGGGCCAAAAACAACAAACAAACTGAAAAATGAAAAGACTTTGAACTACAAATTACCATGTTATGATAAATGAGAGTTTATCACTAGTGTTTTTAAATAACAGGTTCAACCGTAGCTCCTTAAAATAAAAATACAGGATGCAAGATGAAAAATAGGAATATGCAGTCATAGTAGTTATATTTTCCAATTCCATTATTTACTATACATGTAATTTCAATTTAAGACTATATAATTTTTTTTTTTTTGTCCTGCTTTATTAATTTTAAATTTTGATTGTGCAATTGAAAATTATTTATCTTGGGTGTTCTAATTTTCCATTGTGAACAGAAAGTACATGTACGTTTAATATGAAGATGTCTTTTTCATCCAATTGATGGAGAAAAAAATCTTTATTGGTGAAAGTTTTTAGTGTTACTATTTCCATTTAGCCTGAAATTGGGCCTACACATGTAGGATATAACATGTACTTAACCCTTCGACTACTGAATTCTCTAATTCCCATAGGCTTAATACAGGGACCACCCACTTCCCATAGGCAATGGCTTATGTAGGCTACATGCACATGTACTGTAGGTGAAAAGAAGGTCACTCTTGTTGATGAAAATAAAATTTGTGGAGCTCACTCATCAGGATGGCAGATATGTAGAGAGAGCGAGAGACTGTGTACATGTATATGTTGTGCAAAGAAAATTTATGAATGCCTGGCATTAGAAGTTGAAAATATACGAGCTGGAAATAGCTCAGCGCCTGTCTTGCTCCAGTAAAGAATTCTTCGTGGACCGAGGAGACAAAGCTTGGGATGAGCGAGATGAAGATATTGATTGCCTGTTTGGATGAGTCGTTTATCAACCGACCCGTCTGTTGCCGAAGATTTACAGGCAATTTATGCTCAGGGGAGGGGCCCGTTCTGGATTGTGCCCGTTGATGTACGCCCAAATGGTGCGTTTACTTGTGCCGCGTGTCGTTTTCAGAAGGGCTTTGCTATGCTTCCTTAGGGAGGACAGGAGAAAGAGATTGGGGGGCTCGATTTATTTTGTGCCACATTTTTAAGATCATAGGTTGTGTTGGATTTTAAGTCGAGACAAAAAAGCTTAGGGGGTAACCGTAAAGCCAATTCCAATTAGGTTTGTGCTTTGCTTACATGTAAATTGTATTTTTTGAGTTACCATTGAAGAATGTTAGTTAAGAAAATGTTTTAGAAAATTCCAGAACATGAAAATTGTAGTATAGTGTAAGAAGGGCATGTAAATGTATCCGAAAAGCGAGAGACGTACTATCACAAGATAATACCTACCATGGCACTCCTCAGAAACAAAATATAGATAAACAGAGAGAGAGAGAGAGAGAGAGAGAGAGAAAAGACAGATAAAGAGACAGAGAAAAAGTTGTTGGGTTGGGAGTAGTCAAGTGGAGAGGATGGGGGGTGTGATTCTACCCTGCTCTGTTGACTCTCGAAAAGAAACCTGGGGGTAATTTGGGAGTTCCTCTCGAGGAAGATAGGATGTCGTCGCTGGCGAACTTGACTTCTCGTCTCTCAGGGGTGGCAATGTTTACTTCATGACAGGGAGGAAGGCACTCGTAAAACTCTGGCTCGATTCTCATGTTTATTTCATGTGGTGCGACAAGTCTGACATTGTTGGTTGCAAATGTCCTTGGAGTTGGAGCGATAAGCCTGGACCTTGTGAAAGTTTGTGCCTCCCCTTGCACTATTTTCGTCTTGGTTGCTCATGTTCACTCTTCTTTAGGATTACTAATACTTGATCCTTCCCAGGGATTGATGTTGGATCTTTCCATTTGAGAATGTTCCTCACAAATTGAGTTATTTTGTCAGATATCATTAGAAACGAAACAGGGATTATTGAAAATTTCTGATTATTCATTTATAATTGATTAACCATGGAATGTTAATGATTCTTTGGCAACACCAAGCGTTTTGTAAATAATTGGCGCTAAACTGTTTTGTACATGTAGTCACTCTAAAACACAATAACTTCAAAAAGATTTGTCACATTGACAACCCTTCATGTTGTTGATCATTAACCACCAGTAATCGCCATTTGCTGCGAAAGGCACAGTTTCTAGGCCTAGAGTACCTTCAGCGGTGTGGTGTGACAGAGCGGAACAGGAATTTTAATTACTTTTGAAATTAGTGGAGGGAAGTGCAGATTGTTTTTAGACACAGCATTGCACATGAGACCTAAAGCAGCCAACTGTGCCTACGCAGAGGAGACATCATCCAACTTGGTGCTTCGTCCAAGACACAGAACCTAGAGGGTTTGTCGATAGAGGATTCCCAGGTGACCGTCATTAACTTGTTTCTCTTTCCTTGAGAGCTGACAAGGGAAGAAAGTTTAAATTTCTCTCTCTCAAAGTTCACCCAAGATGATATCAGATCCAGGGATCCACTATAAATGATTGCCATCATAATGCAGGGGATGTAAATGAAATATATCTTGTGGAAAAGTATTAAGCATCAATGGAAACAGGTGCAGAAGTGATTTGATGTGGGAATTGGTCGGAGGACTTAGCCATCTGCCTTTTCCTTGTAACCGTGGAGACAGCCTCAATTGTGTTGATATATTTTCATAGGCAGCCTTGTCATATTTTATCTTTGATTTGAGATTTCATTTTTACATATTTTCTCATCTCCCAGCGTGAAATTTTACCTGCAGATCGCTGCTGAGTCAAAAGTTGTGTACAGTACATTTCAGGATCCTGCTATTTACAGAACAAGCAGTTTTCTAATTTGAGCAATTAAACCACAGCCTTTGAATATCATTGATGGAGTGCCCAGACATGCCGTTAATTAAGCCCAGGCTGGAGAAATAATAGTTAACAGGAGGAATACTGCTTTGCTCAATCCAGTGAGTGATCTTATTATTTGTGAATAATTACCCCTGTCGCATCCCATCGGTAACAATCTATTGATTGATCGTGAACTGAGCTGACCACTGCCAGCGAGACAATCCTCCGTCAAAATGCAGAAGCCAAGTTGTTTTCGTCTCTTTCACATGTAGGTATTCTGTTGCACTTGTACCCGTCCATGTACCGCCTTGCGAGAAATGGTTTTGTATCTAGTGATGATAATTTATTTTTTCCTGATGAAATACACGTAAGTGAGCTGACTGACATCCAGGCTTCGTGTACATGTATACATTTATATATTGTATAGTATAGGATAAATACTGTTGAACTTCTGCAGTCTACAATTCATTCATTCATGTTTATATATAAGCCCTGTTCTCACACTACACCATAAACCGCCTTTAAAAAAAGTCACTGCAACGAAACTCAGTGTCTTTGAAATGAATGCTAAGAGGCAATATTTGTTTGGGTGAATAAGTAAAGCTGTTGGCAACGATGTTCCCCATGCATACTGTAACTTGTTACCGGATGCAGAAATGCTAAGTGCACTACTTTATGTCTGAATGGGTCTTGGCATCATTCCACAAAATCATCATTAGTACCGGTACATGTACAAGATTGCCAACATCAAATTGAAGTGTATTGCAATTAACACACTTTTCAACAGGATATCAGCGATCTTGTACTTGTACGACAGTTCACCCTCTTTAAAAAAAAAAAAAAAGTAATATAAAAATGCAGCAATTATTTTGCAAAAATATTTCTCTCACCATGTACAAGTACAACATACAGAGGAATCATATTTCCTGATTTTTTTTTCCCGGACTTCTTGGGCTACATGCATGTATCTTCAAGAAGGTTCATGTTCAGGACTGGATTAATGTTCGAGAACATTTGTTTCACATACAACTGTAAATAGTGTGAACGTACGCAACATCATGTATGCTCTTCTCTCTCACCCTCCCACTCTCTCTCTCTCTCTCTGTCTCTCTGTCTCTCTCTGTCATAGTCCTGTGATACATGTATTCCTTTTTCTCCCCCTCACTTCCCTCTCTCACTTCCCTCACTTCCTACCCTCCTGCTCAACTTATGGTCAAAATTTTTCAATTCCACTCCAATCCACTTTCCAGGGACAGAGCTTGAGAGAGCGAGACAGAAAGAAAAATTAAGAGAGAGAGAGAGAGAGAGAGAGAAGAAAAAGCTGCTATAATTGCCATCTGCCCTTTTCATGGCTTGTGAGCTCGTTGTAAAAGGGGAAGCTGCAAGTCTATTTCTCTGTTCCTGTTTTCCAGCCATGAAATTGCTATTCCCAGTCGTATCAGCTCACTCTCATTTCTTGTACGAGTGAGAGCGGTTTTCTTGTGTCCATCCCGGCGCATAATTTGCCAATGTGATTGCATTATTTCTTATCTTGTTCATTTCCCCGCTTGGCAAAGGGAATTTGTTGTTTTCAGAGGTAGTGTTATTTCGGACCGTCGATTGTTGGAAATGGAGTTGAAAACGTGAGTACAACTGAGGATGATTTCTGCCTCTGACTGAGTCATTATAACAACCTGTCTGACGGGATTACGTTATTGAACAATTCTGAATTATATTCGATGTGAGACTTCGCTTCCATTGTGTGTTTTTGTAAATGAAATCAGTAGGTTCATTGTGAACGGTGTAATGCAGCCTTTATTTAATTTCTATTTCTAAGCCTAAAAATATTTTCTTGCTAAACTGATTTTTTGTCCAGACAGCAATTAAGTGTTGGGTTAAGGTCATCAAAGGGCTGAAAAAATAAGTATTTCCTGCTGTAATGGTTCGCGGAATTAATATGCATACTGGCAGTCTGACAATTTCCAATCAGATTTTTAAAATGAACTGTACTTGCTGAAAAAATTGTTCTATTTCATAAAATATGAATTTATTGTGATATAGGAAATATTTTCTTTGTAAGCGTGCACAAAATTCGACCTTCTCTATGCATGTAGAGTACATATTAGAGACAATAGTTTTGTTATTGTGGGACATTGTGAGACTATATTCTTATCAATACCTATAATTCCTAAATACATGTAGGTGTCATTTTACAGAGTGTGGACTTCACTCTTCTGACCTGCATGTACATGTACATGTATATTATACACTCGTACATTTTTTAGGCCTTACGTAATGCATGCACCCTCCATCCAATTCAAATGAACTGTAGTTTTAATACAAGGAAATTTCATCATCATAAATTCTGAATCTGAAAGATACATGCACATGTACATGTATACATGTATGTCCGAAGTTCACCAAACAGTTTCGTCTCTTGCATCAAGTTCATGGTGGGGGACGAGTAGCCTGATAAAATGTTGATAAAAGAAGAAAAATTGAAAATATATCGGCAAAGACTTTCATGTAATTAACTCGATGAAAATGTCAACACACTCAGTACTGTATTGTCTAAGATCTAATTATGTAATGTACATGTACAGTATATTTATGTAATATCGAAAAGTGACATGCAGGCCTATTGGGAATGCTTTCTAAAAGTTGCATGATTTCTTCAAAGACTTTGTGATGGTGTTGGGCATACTTTGCAAAGGAACAACTGTACATGTGTACATGTTTTTAAAAAAAGAGGGGGAAAAAAACTTTGTCTCCCCTCAGAATATCTACTTGTAAATCTCATTTATGAAATAAAAATATATTTTGATACCTGCCTATAAATACAGAAAAGCACTTGCATTCATTGTGTTGCGTGCACAGACATTTAAAATCTCAGAAATGCATTTACTAGATTTAGGCATAATTTCCCCCCAAAAGTAGCAAACTATGCAAACAGCTCAGACAAATGAAACTTGTAATTCTTATAAACTGAAGAAGACAAATACAGGATGTTGTTTTGAAAGGTGCTAATTCCCTTGCCTGGGGACCTTATTAACTATACTTTTCACTCATGAGACTTAGTAGTTCATCAGGGGACTTTGATGCTTTGTCTGGAGCGGCTGGCACTGACTCACAATGCGGGATTCCCTTTTCACAGCATTGGGAAAGAAACCCAAATGCACAGGTCTCACAAATTTGAAACATTTCCAGATTATTAGTAATCTTGAGAGATGTTTTCTGAAATAAAGTGAAAATGTAGATTTGCAAATTAAGGGAACCAGAAAAATCGCAAAGCATTTTATCGTGCTATTCATCATGCTTAATTAGCTGTGCCCCGGCCAGTAAACATTTAGTGAAGAGAATGTTCCATGATTTGAAATTTGCTTTTATTAACTTTGATTGACATGGAAAACCATTTACCTGAGAATTCCCTTTTTATGTTACAAATGTGTGTATTTGTGTTTTTGTATTTTTGTATTTTTGTGTTAGTACAGTGATGGAATGTGTATGTTTAGGCCTACAAGTGGCATTAATATCAACATACATACATTATTGTACGTATGTACATGTATGTGTATATTATGTACAATGTACAATTTTGTAGCCGTGAAGTAAATGTGTTTATGTACCCATTGGTAAATAGGAAAACAAGTATTCCTTTGAGCGTACATGTACATGTTGGCCTTGTGTATGGTTTCTCTGATGTAGAATTTCACCTCCTTTCCACTTTTTCCTATACTGTTGTATCCCACAATAACGCTGTATTCGCTTGAATGTGAAACTACTCAGTACTCAAGTACCTTAAATCCCTTTCAAGGATTTGCAAACCCTCAAAAAGCTTGCTCAAATATTTATCGGTTGTAAGCACAGCAAAGTGAGTTGATGGTGGTATATATACAATTATGCATGTACATGTACATGTATGTGGTTATGTGCAAAATTTCAGAACAGAACACTGTGGTTTCTCTCTAAAAGTGAAGATGGAAGTCTTCATTTTATACACAACAAATTGGGTGAATAAAACACTGCCAGTTGCAAAATTCAAATTTGAAAGAAAAGAACAATTATTATCATTTTGCTATTGAACAATGAACATTTTGCCACCATACTTTAAGGAAAGTTTTCAATTATGATTCTGTACAACAACATTTTGGCTCTTTCACAAGTTTTCAGAGTTTCACCATGCAAATCCCTGCAACACCCTTCAACCACTTGTTAACTCTTCATTCATTTTTGTATACATGTACAGTGTACCTTGAATTGATGTAATTTTTGTTTACGGTACCTTCGTCCTCTAATCCTTTCGAATTTAGATTTGTCTTGTATTCTTTTGAGTGCTTTCATGTTATATATTGATAGACAGACAGGTGTACAAATTCTTTCTTTTCAATTTGTAGTACCCTTTAAAAGGTACTACTATGTCCCATTTGCAGGCCAAAAAAATGAAAAGGTTAAATTCCAACGGCATTTTAAAGCCCAAGT